>OX235276.1:47612144-48212144 GCA_944472155.2 Trichobilharzia szidati | reverse complement strand
CTGGCTAGTTATGTTGGTTTCTATGTCACGTGATCTGACTGCGGCACACTCTTCGCACATTGGTTACAGTGATTGTGTTTCAGGTGCACTGTGTCAACATATCGCTATAATGAGGAAGATGGGATACTTGGAGGATAATGTCACCTACACAAATAGTTTACTTCATGTAGAAGCCGTGGCTTTCGGTATAATATCATTCAGTGCAGAATTCACGTCTCAGTGTGGCTATTTTCGTGTGAAGGACAGTCCCTTTTGACAAAAGAATGCTATCAGTACATGGAAATCACCTATAAATGCTAATTGAATCGTCTATGGGAACCTAAGTTATCATGCAGATGTGCTTTTCACTTTATCTGTAGTTGGACAGGAATTATCGTAAGTTGAAAAGTTATCTCTAAGTGGATTTAATATATATTTGCGCTGATTGGTGCAGTGCAATATGAGTTATGTGGATTCAGCAGATAAAAATATCTCAACTTTATTAATATTGTGCCATTGTGAGCTCAGCTGACTGCTAAGCTAGCAAAAGTAGGTGATTCTCGTGATTGTGGCAAGTGCAGTGCATTGTTTAATTTTCCTCACTGTTTCACTTAGTGCATTAATTCAGTGTATAGTATTGTTATACACATGGATTGTGTTAATCATAAGAACTGAATCCAGTTAGCTCTATTATTATTGATCTACCGTCTGTTATACCATTCCCACTGACACTGTATACTTAATGCTGCAATATTTTTGATCACCAAAAGTGGAGATGAATTTCTCCTGACATTTCCATTTACATGAAGCAGTACAGATGTAGTGTCACGATTGAATGTCTAGGTCGCATTATATGACATTGTTATCCTCATCAACACAACAGGTCTGTGTATCATACAGTATTTTAAGTTCTTATCCATGCTGTTAACACATTTGCAATACCTCATTTAATGTAAACGTATTTAGCGTGAAATTGATTAGAGAATGACGTCTCAACAGTATGGGTGTTTCAGAGTTTATCTTGAGATTTGCGTACAGTCTTCTAATACTGGAAAACTTATAGAAACCATCTGTTGAGTACAAATACTTTTATTTATATGAGAATTTTACTTAGTATTAATAGAATCAATGTATTCAGATTGTATACTAATACATATAATTATCTTTCATAACTTCATGTTGAGCTTCATATTTTAGGTATTTGGAGATTGTCGAATATAAAATTAGCAGAAATGTCAATCTGTTAAACTAACGCTAATACTCTTCATCAAAATTTTCTTCTGCAAATCAAGTAAATGTTTAATATACTCTTCATTTCTACTCCTTCTGAACTTCTTCAGTGCGTCGCTATACTACGAACTTTTGTAATACGTGAATTCGGATTGATGCATGTTAAGCTGAGTTAGAGGGATGGAAATTCACTGTAGTATTATGAGACTGTTACTCTAGTAATTCATGGGAGTTCGCGTCTTTTTCCAGACAGTAGCACATTGCAAAAACTAAGTAGAATTTAGCAAGTTAAATAACAATTCAGTACTGTTCGTTGCGCTAAAGTCTCCTTATTTGGGCAGTTGCAAGTGTGTATGCTGCTAAACGCCAAGTATGTAGTACAAGTAAATGTAGTAAATTAGGGTTGATAGTTACTTCATTAATCAGTTAATACGTAGTGATATCAAACAGACTGTTTACTTGGTGATGAGCTAAGAAACAATTTTGATTTATTTCTAATATACTGCTGAATCGTGTGATGTTATCTAATATGCATCATTTCAATGATCAACAACCGCAGTGTTTGCATATCTACTTTGTTAAGCATGCCTTCGTCACTGCCTTTCAACTCCCAGCTAGACTGTGCTAAGGTCAAAAGCTTTCTAGCAGGAGTCAGTAAATTGTCTTAGTCTAATGGTCCTACACTGAATCCTTCCAAATGTCAGAATGATAATTTCAGTTTTAGATGTCAGAGACAGTTAAATGACCGTTGTATAATTGATGATAGTGATATAGAAATCAAGTCTGAAGTGAAGCATATTGGATTAATTCTTTCTTTTGACCAGTCCTGGTCTTCCTCTGAGTTAGAGATTTCTAAAATAATATTTCGTCTGACTTTCTACATCAAGAAGTCAAGGCACTCAGGCATAACTCAAACCCTCCTCTTACAGTTTGTCAACTCGTGCATCTTACCTATTCTTCTGTACTGTTCACCTTTATTCTTTCCTAGATTGCCTAAAATGACTATATCATACTTCTTAGAACTCTGAAGACTGTCAGTAAGGTGAGTGGTCTCCCTTTGGGCCGTATCGTTGAAATCGCCATTGACAATGGGCAATTGATTTTGGCAGACTGTGAGCATTCACTTTACCTGCAGCTTTCAACTTGTGTCTCCTCAGGCAAAACAAAAGGTCATTTCAAAAGACTGTATGCGTGCACGTCTTAGTATTGTAGCGGTAAATAATTCCCCAAAATTATTAACCACAGCAATCATCACTCAACATTGGATGCTGACCATCACTGTTTAAGTCGACTTGTTTAGCTGAAGGCTTACGGTCAAGCATCCCCGCCATTTGGTGCTCCATCGTGTCACGTGCGTGCACGATTACTAGCTAGCTAAGCATTCACCTCTACCCGCGATTTTGTCCCGAAATATAATACGTACTTCGGACGACAAAATCTGGTCTTTTGCTTTACCATTTGGTACTCGAAGAACGAACACTATAGAGGTTGTTGGTATAAGATCTTGTGTTAGTATAATCCGTACAACTCGCGAACGTCGAATACACGCAGCCCCTAAACTGGTGAGCCCAACCACGAACTACATCTTCAATTCACACGCAGATAAACCCGGTGAGTTCGTTCCTTTTTGTGTTTATTCTTGTACTATATTGTTATCGGCATACTTTTCGTCATGAGTGATCCTAGCCCCAAGGTTATTCAGATTCGCTCAACCGCCAAAACAATCCAGCTAGTACCATATTGGCCAGATAATGCGGAAACGTGGTTTCAGATTGCTGAGTCTGATTTTTGTGAACATGGCATAACTGATCAACGTTCACAGTTCCTTGCAGTTATTCACGCCCTACCGCGGGAATTCAGCAGGTGCGTAACTCTGCAGATGTCGTTAAGTAACTCGTACGAGTTGCTCAAAGCATCCATCCTCAAGAGAAACGTTCTCACAGATCGACAACGTCTGGATGAGTTATTTCGTAACATCGAGTTAGGAGATCAGTCAGCTGTGAGCATGCTGGCAAGAATGAAAGAGATCATTGGCCAAAGTCAGTTCGATGAAGGACTGTTTAGAGAACTATTTTTATCGAAATTGCCACAGTCAGTTCAGACTGTACTTGTGACACTTCAAAGTGTTCTCATTGATGACTTGGCTGTCTCTGCAGATAGAATTCTAGAGATAACTAAACGGCCAGTTACCGAAGTATACTCAATTACCGAACAGACTTCGAAGAAGGATTCTGCAATGATAGAGTTATGCAACTCCGCCCAGCAGATGCTTAGGTCAAACAAGCCTAGCAATTCCTCCTATCGTCGTTCTAAATCCCCTCAACGGCAAAACGCACGTGGACGATCTAAGTCCAACACACGCTCCCTCAAAATCCTGACTGGTGTTGGTATCACAACACCTATGGCCAGGAAGCGAAATGTTGTCGAAAACCCTGTGATTTCGGCAAAGCCTCCAAGTCTGTGGGAAACTATCCCGCCGGCACGCGTTAGCGGCAACCGTCGCCGGTGGCACTAGCCGTTTACTTTACATCCATGATGTAATGAGCCGGACTAGATATCTAGTCGACACAGGCGCCGAAGTCAGCGTCCTTCCTGCCACAGCAGCAGATCGACAGAAGGATCCTAACTTCAACCTACAGGCTGCAAATGGAAAACCAATTGCAACCTATGGTCGGAAATACGTCTATCTGAACGTAGGTTTACGCAAACCTATTCGGTGGATTTTTCTAATCGCTGACGTCACAATGCCCATCATTGGCACGGACCTACTTAATCATCATGATTTGCTCGTAGACGTCCGCCGTAAACGACTAATTGACAACACTACTAGTTTGTCTATCAAAGGCATAACTAACGTAGGCCCCAGCTTGTCAATCGTTAAGATGAAAGCAATCCTCGATCCAACTTTTCAACCGATTGTTGACAAATATCCGGAACTGAATTGCCCATCTAACGATCTCCCGTGTATAACCAGCAATGTTATGCACCACATCATAACCTCAGGACAGCCCGTGACATCTAAAGCACGACGACTGGCCCCTGACAAACTGAGAATTGCCAGAAACGAATTCGATCATATGCTCACCCTTGGCATCATTCGGCCATCGAATAGTCCATGGGCATCCCCGTTGCATATGGTACCGAAAAAGGATAGCAACGATTGGCGACCCACTGGTGATTACCGGCGAGTGAACGCCAAAACTATCCCCGATTGCTACCCATTGCCTCACATACACGACTTGACGGCAACGTTATCTGGAGCATCTATATTCTCCAAAATCGACTTGGTTAAAGCTTATAACCAAATCCCGATGGCAACGGAAGATATTCCGGAAACGGCTATCATCACGCCTTTCGGACTTTTTGAATTCCTACGTATGCCATTCGGCCTCCGGAATGCGGCCCAAACATTCCAACGCTTCATCAACGAAGTATTTCGCGGTCTCGACTTTGTATACGCATACTTAGACGACTGCCTCATTGCCAGTCCAGATAAGGAAACTCACCTTAGACACTTGGACTTGGCATTTGAAAGGTTACGCCAACATGGTGTTACCATCAATATACAGAAGTGTCAAATAGCCGTTGACTCACTCGATTTTCTGGGTCACACTATTGACTGTCAGGGCATTCGCCCACTGGCTACTTCGGTCGATCACTCTAAGAAAACGCGTTCTGGACGTCACGTTAGATTCCCAGAATACCTTCACACCTATTTCACATAACTGAGTGACACATCAATTTTTTTTATGTTGCGTCATTTAACACAAGTAAATGATATTTTTCCTATAACCGTACATAAAATTAAATTAGATGTATATTTTTTTCCCGATATTTTGAACTTTACATTATTTTACTGTATAGTAGATGCATGTCATATTTTTTTGTAAAAAAACGCTTATTTGGTACATTTTTCTTGACAAGGTTCTCAGCATTCTTGTTTTCTTTTCCAGGTGCAACGGGCACTGGACAGGAAACAAACGAAGCACGGGATCCAACGAACAATACCGAGGAAGCTATGTACAGACACCCTATTAGCATAGGCAGACAGACCAGCAGGCTCCCGATCAAGCCGCTCGGAAGATTTTTTCACCCATCAGGGAACCATCGAGATATTTTTACTTCCGGCTGGTCATGTCTTAGGGTCCTCACAAACCCACTAGGGGGGGAGTGAGCTGTAGCGGTAAATAATTCCCCAAAATTATTAACCACAGCAATCATCACTCAACATTGGATGCTGACCATCACTGTTTAAGTCGACTTGTTTAGCTGAAGGCTTACGGTCAAGCATCCCCGCTATTTGGTGCTCCGTCGTGTCACGTGCGTGCACGATTACTAGCTAGCTAAGCATTCACCTCTACCCGCGATTTTGTCCCGAAATATAATACGTACTTCGGACGACAAAATCTGGTCTTTTGCTTTACCATTTGGTACTCGAAGAACGAACACTATAGAGGTTGTTGGTATAAGATCTTGTGTTAGTATAATCCGTACAACTCGCGAACGTCGAATACACGCAGTCACTAAAGTATAAAACATCCACGATACCATATTTGGCACGTATTTTATGCAATGAAAATAGTGTCAGGGACGAACTAACTAACCTTATTTGCACTAGTGAACAAACCATTCTCCCCACCCCTATCCCATCAAGCTTTACTGTTATTTTTCTTATATTTTTAATCCTGTCTCGAATATTTTTGACTTAATACCGTAACTGTGGACAAATTCCTGTGGTTAATTTATATTTCAAGTAATTCAGATGCAATATTCTGACAAATGCTGAGAATTCCATGCTGTATTATAGGTACCGCTTTTGGAATTTAAGTAGATTATTATTCGACTTTAATGACGTCATTTTATCCTGCTTGACCCGCTTTTCTTGCTTCAGTCATGATACAACCGTTTCATAGAACTCATCATACAGCGTATCAGCCCTAGATACATACTACATGCATGCATAATGCACATGAGCTAGGTGTGCAATTCAAAGTAAACGCTTGCACCGTACATTCATTATTTATAAGACTAACTAGTATGTAGGAACTACGATTTGACCAGTTATACAACGTTTAACATATTTAGACACAATTAATCTACCCTGCTTACTTCTATAACGCATTATCTAAAGCTACGTAGCTACCTTAAAATGGTTTCCGCTGAAGGTAATCTCCTATAGATGCTATCTTAATGAGCAACTTAACGTTATCTTTGAATTACAAAAAGTGGAAATTCTGAGAACTTTCTTTGTGAAAACATCGTCTCCCACTCAAAAAGGTAAATATACCCTAGTCTCCACAATAGCGTTCAGAGGTATCCATCATATCACCTCAAATGTCTCCCTATTTGCAGTCACTTAAAAAGTAAAAATAAATTTACCGAAGACAGTGTGCTTATGATTTCTAGATATCATAATGCACCATGGGGAAAAAGCTTTATCCATATGGTTATAACAGTCAGATGCGCTAAATTAATCCGAAACAACAACTACGATTCTCAGTCACAGAACATTCTACTTTGCTACCTAATCGTCTAATCGTATCAACAGATGTTTCGCCAAGAAAAAGAAGACCACTGGTTCAAGGAAAATTTATATAAAGTTTTCTTAAAAACCATGGACATCCATATTTATAGTCACGGAGAAATCACAACTTCGAGAAAACCACCGATTGTAGATCCCACCCGAAACGTTCTTCTTGCTTATTAAAGTCTTACCTTTAAGTGTGATAGTTCGTACAATCACCAGATCACCATATGTTATCCGCCTTTTAAATTGTTTTACAAAATATCGAATGGCTATTGACACGAGCTCTACTACAGGCAGTCCTAATTCGTATATTTGGATCTAGTACATTAGGCATTAATAAGCATACGTAAGCATACGTTCCAGTTTCTTTTTGTCCCCAAAAATTCACGCAAGTACAACAGGTTCACACCTCTCATGTGGCTCAAACTTGTTCAATCTAGATTCTCTCACAATATATATATATATGTATGATTTTTAAACTGATAACAGACACACTGATGGTATATTCACCTTCTCGAAAAGCTTCAAAGCTTTTTCAACTACAACCCAGGTTCTTGATTCCCAAGGTTTAGTATAATCATCGAAAACCTTGCTAATATCAACTCTGATCGTGCTCTCATCACCAGATTCACTCGTAGAGTGTTGCATTCTGTAAACATGAACGTGAAAGACATCAGTTTTCCAGATTTATACATGTTAAGTAATCAAATGAGCCAGCAACAAAACTGGCAACCAACAAATGAACTGGAAACAACAGCTTCCACCACCCAAACATGTTCATGTGCATAATTTCCGAAAATTCTACACAGTACTAATTCACAAATAGCTGAAAACAACTGAAACACTGAAAGCCGCATGAAAGCAGCGTATGGAACTATTACAATGGAATGAATGCACTGACCTGGTGGTAAAAACTTTCGAAACCAACGAAACAACTAAATTTAGCAGGAACGGAAACGAAAATGAGGTGAAACGCAACATTTGTGAACAATGGTCACCAAGATAAGTTGTGAATAACTGCAGGATAAACGTAAAAGGCAATGTATATACTGACGGTTTGGTAACGGCAATCCAAAATGGACGACCAAAATGAACGTAAGTGACCTTCAGTTGCCCAACTCTTCCAATGACCTTGAGCATGCGGAATAATTTCAGTCAAGAGAACGCATCTTAACCTAAGTTTGCTGCTCTCTTATGGTTTAAGGTCAAATTTCGCAGAGTCAAATATACCCTCTAACCTTACCTTTCATTTAGTACTAATGGCTTCCAGGACGAGGTAGCCTACAGATAGCAGCTGCCAGAGAACCACGAAGAGCCACCTGAGAGGACAGCCGTTTCCATTGCTCTACATCATGTGCCTATTTCAGGCTACATAGCGCCGTGCAAAATCATGGAGATTATTATGTTATTATTATTGTGTCCTTTAATTTCTAGAGGAATATTGGGCTTCAGCCGTGCGTCTCCATTGCGTTCTGTTCTCTGCTAGAGTCTTCACCTGGCTCCAAGTCTGCCCACACGTTTTCGTCTCCTCTTCACATGATCTCCTCCAAGTCACCCTTGCACTGACGACCAACTCGCCGCTTCCCTTTCGGGTTCCACTCGAGCAATGGCTTGTCTAGTGATGTCACTTGATGGTTTCCTCAGAGTATGGCCAATCCATCTCCATTCCTTCCTGCCTGTTTGTTTCACAATCGGATTTTGGTTGGTTCGCTCACAGAGATCTCTGTTGCTGTTCTTTTCTAGCCGGCCATCTGATCTTGAGTATTGAACGAAGACAGCTGTTAATGAAGGTCTGTAGTTTGTTTGAGCTGCTCTTTATGACACGCCAAGTCTCTGTTCCGTACATACAGTAAGAAGCACTGACTTCACATTTGAGTTGAAAATCCGGATCTTATTTTTGATGCTGAGTGCTGTTGACCTCCACACAGACTTGAGAGTAGTGAAAGCTTGTCTTGCTTTTCCGATCCTCGCTTTGATATCGTCGTCAGTTCCGCCTGCCTGTAGTTGAAACGATGCTTCCCAGGTAGGTAAAGGAGGTTGTTTCTTTCAGGTTCCCCCCATTTATGCTGATTGTTGTCTGTCGTTGTTGTTGCTGTTGGTGGTGTTGCCCAGGAATTTTCATCACCTCTGTTTTATCTATGTTCACCTGAAGTCCTATCTTTGATGCTTCTTCTGCTAACTTGTTGCTTTTCGCTTGCATATCTTCCAGTTTGTGGGAAATCAGACATATATCATCGGCGAAGTCCAGATCCTCCAAGTTTTTTGTGTGTGTCCATTTTATGCCTGTTTCCTCACTGCCCACTGTTTGTCGCATTATCCAGTCTACTGCAATCAAGAAAATCATTGGCAATAGAAGGCAGCCAGCCTTGTCTTACTCCTGTCCTCACTTCGAAGGGTTCCGTAAGTTTTCCGTTGTGGATTACTTGGCATGCAGCATTGTCGTACAGCTGTTGGATGAGATGTATAATTGTCGGTGGCACCCCGTAGTAGCGAAGTAGTTGCCAAATCACCTCTCGATCGACGCTGTCAAAGGCCTTTTCAAAGTCGATGAAGTTGAGATAGAGAGGTGACTGCCATTCCAGGCTTTGTTCAATGATGATCCGTAATGTGGCGATCTGATCAATGCATGACTTGTTTCTCCTAAATCCAGCCTGTTCCGGTCGAAGTTTTTCATCCAGGGCATGTTTGATTCTCTCCAGGATGATGCGGCTTAGTATTTTGCTCGGGATGGACAGGAGCATAATTCCGCCCCAGTTCTTGCATTGACTTAAGTCTCCTTTCTTTGGCAGTTTGAATAAGTATCCTTTCTTCCAATCCTCGGGTACTTTGCCTTCCTTCCACACCTTCTCCAGTAGTGGCGTCATCAAGTCCGCTGTTGTCTCTGGGTCCGTTTTCAATGCTTCTGCTGGGATTCCATCTGGTCCTGATGCTTTTCCAGCTTTTAGCATCTTGATTGCCTTCAGGACTTGTGATTTCGTCGGGGGGTTGGTGTTCACTCGTAGCTCTGTCTCCATTGTTGGTATTGTTGGGCGCGTTGTAGGTGGTGGTCGATTTAGGAGTCTTTTGAAGTGTTCAGCCCAGTGTTTCCTTTGCTCCACTTCTTTGTTGAGTGACTTTCTATTGTCATCCTTCACCGGCTTGATTTGTGTCAAACGTTTGCCCGATAGGTACCTAGTAGTTTGGTAGAGTGTTGCGAGGTCTCCTTTGCCTGCAGCCTGTTCTGCCTCACTTGCCATGGTTTCATAGTACTTTCTTTTGTCTTCTCTGGCACTCTTCTTTACTCTTTTGTTCAGTGTCTCGTAGCTTGCATTCAAGTCCTGTTTTTGTTGCTCGTCGGTGCACTGGAGAATCTTTTGTTTCACCATCCCTCTTTCTTCTACTAGTTTCCAAGTGTCCGTAGTGAGCCATTGTTTGTCCTGTCTCTTCTTTCTGCCTAGAACTTCCATGCAGGTTTGACTCCACACTGTCTTCAAGTTGTTCCAGTGTTTTTCAACGCTGACCTCTTCGCCAGTGTTGATTTGTGTCTCGACTTTGTCTTTTATACTTGCAGTGAAGATGTCCTTTGTGTCCTGGTCCTTCAGTTTTTGAGTGTTGAACTTGGCTGGTGGTCTATCTGCAGCTCCTGATTCTCTGAAAGCTTTTAATTTGATTTGGATTGTCCCTTGTACGAGATAGTAGTCTGAGCCAATGTCTGCTCCTCTTCTTACTTTTGTGTCCAGCAGGCGGCGCCTCCACTTCCTTGAGATTGGGATGAGGTCGATTTGGTTTTTGGTTCGCCCATCTGGTGACACCCGTGTAGCCTTGTGGATATCCTTGTGTTTGTATACGCTGCCACCAATCACTAGTTCATTGGAGGCGCAGAAGTTGGCGAAGAGTTCTCCGTTTTCATTCATTTCTCCGAGAGCTTCTCTACCCATGATGAGTTCCCTTCCTGTGTTGTCTGATCCCAGTTTGGCGTTCATGTCTCCCATTAGTATTTTGATGTCACCAGCTGGAGTATTGTCCATTGTTGCCTGTAGGTGTCTGTAGAATTCTTCTTTCGTTTCAAGGTCTGTGTTGTTGGTCGGTGCATAGCATTGTATAATTGACACTTTCCTTCCTGTGGAGTTGAATCTGGCGGTTATTATCCTGGGCGAGATCGCCTCCCATTGCATCAGCGCCTTCGTTGCCGTTGGTGACATCATGATAGCCACGCCCTCGGTGTGCGAGTGGTTATCTTCTGGGTGACCGGAGTAGATCACTGACTCATCCGTTGACAATTTGGTGAGTCCATTCCCGTTCCATCTGCCTTCACATATTTCCAGTACTTGAATTCTGTATCTTTTCATTTCGTTTGCGATCTGGGCAGCTTTGCCAATCTCGTACATGGTACGGACATTCCATGTCCCCACACAGACTTTTTCTTTTGTCTTAAGGAGATATATCGCGCTGAAGTTTCTGTAGCAGGTGTGTTTATAGGGTGGGGTTGCTAGCCTCACGCCTGAGAAGGGGGGTTGTTACATCAATTTTTAATTTAGAGAGAAGCGACCTTGTGGGTTGCTCCCTTTAAAAACCAGGATAACAGGGAATGAACAAGCAGAAAAACACCACCACGAGAAAATAATTCACAACAAGTAGGGTAACAAGCGACAACAACAGTAATAATATCACAGTCAATTACAGTTAACCAAAATGATACCAAAATCATAGACTCACTGACTTGAGCCAACTTGAACATGTAAATCCATCAGTATATATACAATTATAGATATTAGTTAGTGTTAATCAAGCGCAGAGTGGCAAATGGATAGTTATAGGTGTTATTGATATACAATATTATATCCAAAGATTCAGTGTTTCAAAGTCAAGTAATTGTAAAAGTTTTTCGCAACTTTTTGATAAGATATTCCACAAAAATCAGAGTTTTTTAGTTAACTATGCAAATGTAGCGCAGTTATCAAAAAGCGCGCCTTTTTAATCATGGAGATGGAGAGCACTAATTTTGATGACCACCTAGCCATTCCGCCGACCGTTCATAGCCTATCAAGCAACGTTCAGGTATTTGGAAGTTACCCAGGCAACTGGCACTTGAGAGAGTAACAGTTTATTTTGAATTCAGTGTTGCCCCCAAATGAGGTGTGTGAGCAACTGTGTGCAGTCTGTACAACTTTACAGGCAGAAAACTTGGCCGTATTTAACTGCGGAAATTAAATCACTATATCCGGTCAAATAACGTCCTGCTGTACACCCGTGGGATGGATAGAACGGTTTCCTTGGCCTGCTTCAGGGTTTTAGTATTTTATAGCACACTGAAATGACCTGTTTGCCAATGGATTCATGTGGTCTTTCAACAGTTTCAGAACTAACCACGACTCTCACCAAAATGCTTGTGAGATTCAAATAAGTAGAACTGTAACAACAGAAGACAAGGGCCAAGCAACAGATCGTTTATTAAGGAAATCAAAGGATATTTATATATTTTCATGTACATTATTATAGATTATTTAAGAAAACAAACACAGTCTTCTGATTGGTTGTTTCTCACTTAAAGTTAATCTTTCATCTCTTTGTGACTGTTTCTTGAATGTCAGATCATCTATCTGTTAACTGTATCCGCCTACGCAAAGTCTGCTGTGGTCGGTTTTGAATCAGTCTTTGTTCATATTTTCTCACCACAAATCTTGAGAACGTAAACATTGACGTAAATTACTGTCTACCAATTTGGCTAGTATACAGCTTTCACCACAGAATGACTATTAGGTGTGACTTCAGGTGTTTGGGGTTTCACTTAATTTGTGCTCTTAATGTGGTGGGCTGAAGTTTCCAGCCACCTTTGGCAATGTGAGTTTTGAATTTCCTGGCGAAACTCTGCGTAGGGCTGGGTCATGATGACAGAGTAAACACATGTACCAGAGGCTGGAACATAGTTTATTTTGTGAAAACTAAAATGCATCGAAAGCATAACTAATAACTGTGAAAACTGCTCCTGAAGTCTGAATCGCTTCTGTGAACGACAGAATTCAAGAAGTGGCTACCATCACCTTTTCCAGTAAAAACCTCTAGCGCCTGATACTGAGACCTCCCCAGCTTTTTCGTTTGTTACTAGTAAGCGCAACTAGTTGACTCCTTCTGAAGACAACAGTCATACCACGTTCACTTGATTCAGTCTGAATGGTTTCATCACAGCCGCGTGAGAGCATAGAAGTACTAATGTGATGACAGAAGACAAGGGTCAGGCAACAGATTGTTTATTGAGAAGATCAAAAGGTATTTATAGACCTTAATGTGCATTATCATTAGCGTTATTGTTAGTGGAGAAGCAAACTCTTCTGATCGGTTGTTTTCTTACTGAAGGTTATTCTGTTGTCTCCTTGTGGCCGTTTCCCAGAAAATCAAGTCATATATCTGTGAATCATATTTCCACACTTTAACCCCTCTGTGATTGGCCGGTGATTTTCTCAAGTTTAAGCTTTGTTATCGTTTTCTCATGGCCTTGATTTGCGACCTGAACGTCCGCGTAAATTGTTGTCTACAATTTTGGCTTGCGGACAGCAGCCAAGAGGCATGTAGAGATGTGTACACTGACTATATTTCCAATAAGTTTTTGGCTAAACTTGCTGCAGCTCCAGTCACAACAGAATATTCAGTAGTGAAGAACGTTTACAGGCCACAGTCGATTATTATTTTACCACACACTCTTCAGTGCGGACAAATAACCATAAAAGAAGCCACAACAGATGTGGTCATCCTATGAAGCAAAGTCGAAAAGACTGCTGCGAAAAAGGTTTTCGACTTTACCCTGAATTTCAGGGGTGTAACGAATCCTTTCAGCCATGCAATAGGCCCACATATATTGTTTATTTGATAGAGTGTGCAGGAAGTTTCTATAAAAGTAGCACCCGAAGGGAGTATTTCTAGTCAGATGGACATAGGGCGCAGAAGTTTGATGTGAAAGTAACGGGTCAAAGGAGTTCATTAATTAGTAGGATGAAGCTTCAAAATAAGAGAGAGAAATTCGCCTGTTAGGCAGGGTAATGCTCTTGAGTACTCAAAACGTGCCATGGTGATTGCCACACATGCGTCCACTGAATTGAATCATTGAGCACAAACCAAATGACAAAAATATTTTTTGCCTAGTTATTGTAGTTAGTCATGAAAAAATGCAGTAATTACTAAATATTTCGTTACATTTAACACAACACCTATTTTGTTTGGATATGGCAACAAAATTGTTCAAGCTATAAGCTGCACGGTGCACTTTTAAGTTCCCGCCCGTGTAGGCTCACTTACAGCAGGATGCCTTCCTTTACTAACGGTGGAAATGGAGTTATGGACACTTTTCTGTTTACATCCGAATCTGTTGGTGAAGGACACCCTGGTGAGTTGTTCGACATTGTTAATTTATTAGGGTTTAGATAAAGTCTGTGATCAAATAAGTGATGCCATATTAGATGAGTTTTTGCGACAGGATCCTGAAGCCAAAGTTGCGTGTGGTATGTTGCCTGCGTCTTTATTACATGTTTTTAAGAATCATTTGCTAAAAGTGACCTTATTCTCGTGGGTGGGGAAATTTCATCGAATGCTGTTGTTGACATTGAGAGTACCGTCCGTAATGTGGTGAAACACATTGGCTACGATGATATTCGCAAGGGATTGGATTATAAATCCTGCAATATTATGAAAGCAATTGACCAACAAAGTTCCGACATTGCGAAAGGCGTATATGAAGGGAGACGTACTGAAGATATTGGTGCTGGAGATCAGGTAATGAACGCTTTATGTCGATGGGCTATGACTGAAAATAGATAACCGCCAATATTCTCCGCGTAGAACCTTAAAATCAATTTGTTTTGCTTGTGAATTAATCATAATGTCTGTAATAACGGTCACATCAATGTATTTCAGACTTCAGAAATTCAAATGCTACAATATGTAAAATGAAGTAAACACAAGACTACTCAAGCAGATCTCTGAATAGCCAGACGAAGTATAACAGGGAAATTCACGTGCATTGTATCATACTTTACATATTGCTTCCTTGGTTAAAAATAGTTGGGATGCGATTATGAAAATAGAGGTACCTAACAATAGGGAATGTAGTGGGACATATGTGCTCTTCCAAACTTGTTCTCTAAACAGACTCGAACAGAACTTATCAAGATTAGATACAAACAGCTTTTGTTCGATTTCTATGTGAAGTTTATACGAGGAAAGAAATCAAATAAGTGTATGGTATTTCAAGCAATTGCAGTACTTGGTGGTGCTTCTTCTAAACAGAATTACCTTTTATAAAGTTACCGTCTTTGTGCTTGTTTATACTGTTAAACAGACTTCATAGGAGTACTTTTTCATTTTCTGTTACTGCGTTGCTTACTTTATATTTTGATTGAATGGCTTTTCCTCAGGGTTTGATGTTCGGCTATGCAACCGACGAGACAGAAGAATGTATGCCACTCACAGTCACCCTTTCACATGCACTAAATAAACGTCTGGCTACTTGTAGACGTGATGGAACGCTGCCATGGGCTGGTCCTGACTCGAAAACCCAGGTAAGATTACTTGACCGTATAAATATATAGAATTCCGGTTTTATTCTGCTAAGATTTCTTTGTTAATTTCTCTTAGGTACATGAACTTAGTTAACTGCAGTTAAGTAAAGCATCATTGTCAAGTGGTTATCTTGCTAGACAGTCATTTTCTTCAGTGACGAGATAATTAGTCAAGATTTCATTAATACTGCGATTGAGTTACACTTCCACTCAGCACAAGCTTTACGCTTGTATCACATGTACGATTCAGTTACCTGCAGATGAAGTACGACATTCAATCGATAATCACTGGCGTAGAAGTCCTAATGGTATCATCAACTTGCACTTGAGAACCAGATAGAAGTAACTCAATTTATTTTCTGAGGTGATGTTGTTAGAATCTACTTGCTCAAAACGTTTGTAATCTCTGGCTGTCAGTCAGCTAATTACTATATTTTTATTGTCACTACAGAAACAGACCATGCTATGCATTCTTGCGCAAGTATCAGCATCATTCAAAGTTAGAATTCAGAAATTGATTGTTGAATGAGTTTACAAATAAGTACATTATTCATCAGTGTTTTGAAGTACACAAGCAACAGTTGTTTGACACTCGATTACTATCTAGTGATTATGGATAACATACTAGCTTACCAATCACACTAGTCAACTGTAAGAACTGTGCACCAAATAACACACCAGTAAACCACAAACCTAGACGCTGAAATCTATCTGCATTCAGTGTCTGGATTTTGTTTATCGGTCACCTAGTTCTTGTGTTTGTACTAAGTCAATTACTTAGGGGAAATATTTGACACATTACCAAACAATACCACTGACGATTTTAAGAGGATGACAATCATTCATCTGAAAATATTTGGAGGGTTATAGCTCATTTAAATGGTCACTACTTTACACCAGGTTACAAATTCGAGAACGGCCCATCTGTCAGTATTCTCCGACTAAATCGTTTCATTGTCCGTCGCACAGTGGATATGCCTCTGTAACTGGTGCATTAACGTTAATGAGGCAAAGCAATCTTAACGCAATTGTTATATCAACTGGAGAAAATTTTTGATTTTTAGTACTGTCAGGTTTTCAAACAATGCAATACTTCAGAAGTGAATGACATGCCAAGAACCTTCACCTGAGAAAACTTTCATGTGCATACTCCAGATAAATGAAAACTTACTGCGGTAACAAGTTGGTCCATAGAATATCAAAGTGGGTCAAGTTCGCATCTACCAGTATATGTATAATGAAATCAAATGAAAATAATGGTGATGAGTACCCCTGATGGACACTAATGGTTACCATAAGGTTTTACATGACTGCATGAGTCCGAGTAGTGCCTCGATTATTGAGATTTATCTTCACTGCTATAGTAGCTCTTTGTTTATGGAATCTAATATCCCCTTCAGATCGAAAATTATCACAACTGCTTGACGCCGGTAAATATGTTTTAGGCCCGAAAGAGGGTGTACACATCATGGCTTCAAATCTCGACAAATTCTGGGGCATTAGCATATCTGGTTTTCATGGGTTTGTTTCTCCCGAGCAATCCTTAGTTTACATATGATTACTGAACTTAGAATATTAGATACTATATTAGTAATGCCGGTCCCTTTGTGACTGACACTGAGATATTTGTCTGCCTTTTTCTGAACTGGAGCAATCAATGATTTATACCATGTCCAACGTGGTTATCTCTGACTTCTACACATCGCTCACTATCGTAGTTAACCTAGTCGATAGTTCAACATCACAATCCTTAAACATCTCCGAAGTTATGCCACCAAGTCTCACTGCTTTCCCCTGTTTTAGATTAGAGACGGCTTTGGCGAGCTCAGTTACAGCTGGACACTGGACAAGTTTAGTGTTTCTATAGGCCAACTGAATTCCTCTCCAAACCACTTAATCAAACGTTGCAGTCGTTTATCCCGAGAAGTAATTAAAGTGTCATCCTAATCAGCAACTGTTACACGTACCATTGGTTTTTACATCCTGTTTCTGTAGTGTATCTAAACAGTTGTCTGGTATTACCTCCCATAGTACGTTTTCTATATGTTTCAGTTTCGCTGCCCACTTCTGTTCGTTGTTCGTTCCTGCCTAATGTGGCTCGTGTGGGACCATTGCGACATGCAAGTCCGACCACAGTACTAAGGTGGCAACTATTGGTCGGGCTTATTATGAGATTAAGCTAAACACAGTTGTATCATTTCCTGTATTGATCTTCTCACTACTCAACCCCTTATTTAATAATGAAAACATTCCTATGTGCTGATCAAATATGTGAATCAATTGATAAATAAGAAAGATGTACTTTCTCAAGGAAGTTATATCCAAAGTATGGTCCCTGGGCTCGAGTCCTGCTCCATTTCCTTTATCAAATGGATAATATCATGCCTTCACACAAAAGAGCATGGCTGACAGCGTGGTACATGGTAGTATCACCATATCCACATAGCGATGTACAGGCTAATAAGCCAAGTATTTGGTTGTATATTGTATCGATGACTGCATTGGTTGTTTAGCCTCATATTTTTTGTTTACTAACAAATAATCGTATCACATGCAAAGGCTGAGAAACAAAGTGTTATTGACCATTTTTAAGTATCAATTTTTCTGCTATGATTCACTGAAAATTTCTCTTTCGCACAAAATAGGTATTTCCTGCATAACCTTTTAAGAATACTATATAACTAACTGTACATTTTTGAAGTGAAGTTACGAAAGGAATATTCTTTGCTGACCTATGTTCTTTTTCTTTTTAAAACATGGTATCACACAAAAACAGGTGACCGTAGAGTATATGGATGATCATGGCGCTTGTAGGCCCTTACGAGTACACACGGTAGTCATTTCAACGCAGCATGACGAAAACGTGACTCTAGAAAAAGTCCGTTCCGACCTGATGAAATACGTTATCAAAGAAGTAATACCAGCGAATTTTTTGGATGAAAAAACTAAATATCATCTGAATCCAGCTGGGAGATTTGTAATTGGTGGACCACAAAGTGATGCTGGTCTGACAGGTAAATTTCAGACAATAAAAAGTTTCTTCTGTATTGTTCTTTATATTTACCTCTTTCCCCTAGACGTTTACACGATGTCGCTACCATAATTATTATTATTACCGTTAGTAGTATTAGTATTCGTCATCTGGATGGCCTGAGTAGAGATTATTTGATTATCCAGTTTACGACTTGAAGAGCTCACATACATGTCATCTGCTCTCACATTACTGTACTGTATGTATTCTAATTTCTCCTACAATCTGAACAGCCCTGCAAGCCAGCTTCAAACATAAATCGGATATCTCATTTCCATATGCTTGCTCTTCCTTCCATCTGAAGAAGACACATTGGTCGACTACTGACCTCTGGCAGGTTTTCACCCACCGGCATCATTTTACCTCTCGGGTTCTAGTGGTGAATAAGTTTTTTTGTGCTTGGTAGTTGTAGTAGTAACGGGCTTTTTCTCGAGGTGGGGTTACCGCTCAAATACCTAACCTTCCTTTTTTCCGAGTTTAGAAGTAGCTAGTTAACAACGAAACAATCTAAGCCAGGCAAGTTTACGGTGTTCAAATATGGATTTATTTGACTGTTGAATAGGGACAGTCTCTTTTTTATCGTCCTACTAATAGTTGAGGTCTTCTAGGCTAGCTAAAGAGGACAGATAACTAAGCTGAACCTGTGGAGCTGTTTACAAGTTCTGATTTCAGCTGATAGGTTAGCTTCCAAGATTTTTTATTCAGTCATAAGAAAGTTAACCTTAGTTCTTTGTTTTTGAGTGACAGCTTTGGAAAGATAATCATGACTGCGTAAATGAACTGGTTTATTAAGGTGATAATGCGCGGAAAAATGTCATTTTCAGATTTTATTAATATGCACATTTTACCATTTAGTTATACTAACTTCTTCAAACACCTGTGTGTTTATTCTTCTGTGTCCATCTACTTTTCACACTTTCTGTTCACCATTCCTTAGGCCGAAAAATTATTGTCGATACATATGGTGGATGGGGTGCACATGGCGGTGGAGCATTTTCTGGAAAGGATTATTCCAAAGTGGACCGATCGGCAGCTTATGCAGCACGTTGGGTGGCTAAATCGCTTGTAAAGGCTGGTCTTTGTCGGCGTGTTCTAGTTCAGGTATAATAAACGGTTACTTCTGTTTCGTGGTAAAGTTCTAATTTTTTCCTATTATCTACTTCAACCTACAGTCTGGTAACTGGCATCATTAATTCGTCACGATGCTAGGTCTGTCTGGCACTACCATATTTCAGAACTTCATTCTTGGTAGTAGTTATCAGTATACTGATAATTTCAAACCATCCTTCTAAACACATGCTAAAGCGATAGGTTTATTACTTCTGCAATAATTCATACTTGCTACATAACCTACAACTAGTTCGATATAGATTACGGACATATGACTACCATTCGGATCAATACTATTTGGTTAGGTATGTTCTGGAAAGCAGGTCTACATGCTGGGTAAAACAAATCTTTAGGCATTTGGAGGCAAATTAAGTGACCACTACTAAGTTATTTCAATATTTACATGTTTGTTTACAATCAAGTAGGCGCATGACAATTTTACTGCACTAGTGTATGATAAAGTAGCAGAGCTGTGCATTGTAAGCGTTCTTAGTCCGTAACATAGATCCTGTGGGTCGGAACTATTCTTTGCTGCTAGTGTGTTGGTGGTTCAACGGTAGAATACTCCTCAACCACCCGCGTGATCCAAGGTTCGATTCCCTATTGACGCACTCCTAAACGTCACCTAATTGGCGGTCATCTTGGAAAAGAGGGGGAGTCGGGTGTGAGACTAGCGACCCCGCCCCGTAACAAATAAAAGCATTGCCACTGCAACTCCAAGGCCTTAGGCTTGAAGCTTGATGTTCCCCTTGGAACTCAACGAATAAATAAACAGTACTTAAAGTATTAAAATACTTATTAGTGAAAGATAATTATTTTCAATAACTTCTGCCGATTTTACAATTATGTCTAAACCTGTTAAAGAATAGTTTGTTGATAACGGCTGCATCTCTTTCGAACACCCAATCACAGGTCAAATAATCTGTTTGTTTTATGTATGTGTATGATAATATGCCCTCATAAACGACCGAAGGTGGGTAGATTCCGGCCTCCCTCATGAAATGCTCTCATGTGACCACGCGTTCATAGCCTCCACCAGTTAAGTCCTATTCACTGTCCTCACGCGGTAGAGGTGTTCCTCATAAAAGTGAGAGGAGGGCAAATGCAAACGTTTGACGCTTACAGCTGCACTGGTGCACATGCTAGTCTACCCAGGGGAGCTGATTCCAAACCCAAACCTATAGTGTAAATGGGCTCGAGAATCCGAAAGGACCGAATGGCGTATGAACCAATTTCGGCCACCAAAAACTATGGGAACGTAGCAACTGTCGCTGCTCCACTGCCGTATGGATCAGGCTTCAAGTCAAAGGCTCGGGAGGGAGAGAGGACAAGCACTTAAGACAACCACCACCTGCCTAGGTCTAGATGTCCGGAAAGTATCCCAGCCCTCACACAAACTGTGAGATCATGTGTGGCGCATCTCTTAGTGCCCATAATGTTCCAAGTTTGTTTTTTGATAAAAAATAATAAATGTATGGTAATATACGAGTGAATTTTCACCAGATTCCAGCTAAACTGTGCATTATCACACTTTTCTGATGATTGAATCTTATTTCTTTTGCTAAAAGCAAACTAATTCATTACACAAGGCATCCTTCCCTTTATCCTATTGTATTACTTTTTAGCTTTCCTATGCAATTGGTATTGCAGAACCACTGGCTATCAATGTGAATAGTTATGGGACTGGCAAGGTCAGCGATAAACAACTGCTGAATATTATTGAAAAGAATTTTGATTTACGTCCTGGTGTGATCGTCAAGTAAGTTAGTCCACTTAACGTGTTTACTTATAGCCCATCGGATTAGACACAATGTTAGTTTTTAGGATTTTTGTACTCACTTGTGAGAATTGCTTGCGCTTGTGCTGACTGTCGGTCATAAAAGTTCAGGTACTCAATAGTAGAACATAGAATGAGTCCTGCAAAATGATACTGTGCATATAACTGCCTCATATTAGATGACTTTCGAAAAACTTTCTTGCTTCTTGTTAAGAACAAGGTTCAAGACAGATTCTGATTTCTTAAATTCCTATTATTTACGGGGTTTATGTTTCCATCACTTTTCGCGAAGTGATACTAAGAGAGGCCAGTGGTCTTATTGATTGATGCATTGTTCTCATCTATAAAACATGTTGTGGATGAGACCTTTAACTATATAGTGAAGTCCAAGGTGACATACTCCAACTTGGGCCACGTCTAGTGCCATTGTGACATCAACCTGGCTGTTAAAGATCATGTTTACAAGGCCACGGTGCTCACAGTCTTGCTCTATGCCTGTGAAATTGGCCTCATTTGAGATTGCGTGGCATCCCTGCAAGTTTGATCACCTCTGAACGCAGTGGCGTCATCGTGTAAGTAATTCTGAGGTCCTGCAGTGTGTGTTTGGACACAATGGTGGTCATTTTATAACACCGGCTTCGGTGGCTTAGGCATGTGCAGCAAATTTGTCATATTAGCGGCTCCCTTACCGCTCACTGTTTGCTAGCCCTGGGACTGGATGGATGGGTGTGGTCTGCCCATCGCTCAGTGGGATGAAACATACATGTGTTAGGTTGCCATCTGTTGGTGGATCAATATTCTGTGCATCGAGTCTGAGAGGATAACTCGAATCATTGCCTCCAGATGTTACCATATATGGCTAAGAATCGCGATCGATGGCAAACTTGCTACAGCTTACTTTCCATCCCTTTCATCAGAGAGTAACATGAAGCGATTAGCCATCCTTTGAATGATCTTAACAAGTATACTTACTTGCTTCTGGATGTTGTGCTTTATTCTCCATAGTTTTATTATTTTTCGTGTAGTACATCTCTCTGCTCCTATATTGTAGCAAATTAGTGTTTTAATACAAACATGAATGGTGTATAAATTAAGTAGTAATCGATTAGGATAGCTGTTCAGTGTACTTCTCAATGTCTCGACATTCATTTTCAATTATTTATGTTAAATAATAATAATAAGGTTGTAATGACCACAGATGACGAATAATTTCCTTTCTTTTGATTTCACTTCAATCACAGGGATTTAGACCTTAGAACACCACGTTACCTACAAACAGCAGTTTATGGTCACTTTGGCCGACCGGAATTCCCATGGGAACAATGTAAGAAATTAACTTTATAGCCTACACGGGTGGAGATTACAACCATCGCATTTTCTTGACAAATTTATACATGCACATATAAATAATGGAAAAATAAAATTTTTTATTTGAATGTGTGTGTTCTAATTCCTCTAGATATCTGCACATTTCCACCTACCCTTCTACCTTGATAGTTGTTTCTTTATTCAATTCTCAGTATGCCTTATCGGTTAGAAAAACAGGTCTGTTTTGGTAACAAGGACAAAATGTGTCGCAGTAATCAAAAAGGTTTGTTTTGGGATGATATCGTCGAGGTTGTTAAGTGGACTCTAAATGCTGTCATCATGTAGCTATGTGTCCACAGCCTCTGCCAAGTAATTCGTATTCACTGCCTTCACACTTCAGAGAGTGTTATTACATAACTGGAAGAGCGAGTACAAATGCCTGGTGGTCACCAGAGAACCAGTGGATTTGAAGGGGAGGTGGACAACGCTGATTCTAAACCTGTTGTGCAAGTAAGCTCCGAAAGAAAGAAATGATGTATGAACCTGTTTCCGACACCGGCAACCATGGAGACTCAACATCTGTCATCGCTTCGCCGCCTTGTAGATCAGACTTCAGCTCAAAATCACGGAGAGTAGTCTTTTAAGGTAACCAACTGCTCTGTTTTTAACGTCCGGACAGTATTTCGGTCGTCGCATGAAATAGCTAGTCAATGGAAAGTCTAACGTGAATGTGCGCTGGCGCAAATTGCTACACTAATTTCATATTCAGTTATTTGAACCACTATTATGCGCTTATCCTCAAATTCAGATTAGTTTGTATCACCTTTACGTCTTGTAGTATCCTTGTTCTTGTCACCTGTTCGCGATATTGTTTGAAGTCTTAGTTTCCGTACCGTTTGGAGTTACTAGTTAATCACTTCCAGAAAGTCTGACACTTCGTGCAACGTCGAAGCTTGCAATCTGTAACGTTGAAATAATAATGTGAATAGGACAACAGGTAGTGATAGCTAAAATCCTTGCAAGACTCGCTCTCGACGATGTAAGCCTTGTCTCATAGAGTCACATACAAGATCTCAGACAGCTTGTTCGTACAACTTCTCCATCTACCAATCGAGACACTGTTTCATGTGCGCGTATCTAGGATCTATGTGGCAACGCGGGGCCGAGTCTAGCTGACATTGGTGATGTAGTAACGTTAGGGCTGAAGATGTATTACTTGACTGAATCCCCACAAACAGTCACTTGTATGCTGTTGGGTTGGAAGGTACATACATATTAAAGTAAGAAGCACATAACGCATCTGCAAGTGGGTTGTTAGATGTGTGCTTAGTTAAGTCACTTTGCTGTTCACGGCGTATTTTGGCATACCCTTAATTAACATACCTTCGGTTTCCAATTTTTGGCTTCCAAGAAATCGTGAAAATCTGTCACTCAGAACAAAACCATGCGCAATACTTCTAGTTCATTTTGAGACTGTAACCCAAAATAGTATTTGTCTATTTACGTATGAGAAAGACTTGCTATGTGAACTGGAATCGCTTTCGTAGAGCTAGAAACTAATTGGAAAAGGGGCTTGTAACTGGTGAACTGAATTCACTTTGTAAGTGCCCTTGATGTACTTGTAATGGGCATTTCACCCTAGTTTGGACATTTTAACGAGTGGTAAAATATGGCGAACTTGAAGGATCGGCACCAAACAGGTTCGAGCGCACTAAAGACCTTGGAACTCTCTGTCAGATTAAGACAGTAAAACCAGGTAAATAGAAACATTCACGTAAAAAAAACTTGAAAGAAGTGTGAGAACATTAAGTCGGATACCTGATTAGTCTTAAGTGAGGTAATGTTTAGTTTAGGGATAGATTAGAGTTAGGTTAGGGGAAGACTTGGATTATGATGGAATTAGGGGGACCAGATTTGCTTTTTAGCACAGTTTCCTGTTCCAAGGCTATTGGAGTCTTCGCGCCTGTTGTTTGCATATTCTCCAGGCTTACCGTAAATGCAACTGTACCATATCTATATGTGTTTATAGTTTGGGACTGTTATATTTATCTATTATTTCCTTAGGTTCCGAGTGGAAAATAAGGCTTCAACAGGACATCTCTGTTTCACTTTGTTCCCTACAGTCCTCTTTAACTGACTCTGCACCTGCCCAAAAGTTCTCATCAACATGTCGTTTCCCATTCGAGTTCAACCCAAGGGAGTGGCGTGCTACGTCACTCAATGGTCTCTTAGGCGTGTGTTCTGTCCATCTCCGTTTTTTCAGGCATATGGGTGCTTGGTTGGTTTGTTGTTAGGGTTCCATGTTTCCAATACTTTCTGGCCCGTCATGTAATCTTCAGTATGCAACGAAGATAGCTATTGGTAAAAGTCTGAAGCCTGTTCGAAAAGCTTCTAGTGATGCACCAAGTCTCTGAATCATAATATAAGCAGTGACTAGACATTTATCTTGAAAATCTGGATCTTGTTCTGTGTGCTCAGCACAGCAGATTTCTACATTTATTGCAGAGTAATGAAAGTCCTTCATTCGTCTTTCTGACCTTGCCTTTGGCATTCTGATACGTGGCGCCTGTAGTTGAAACGATCCTGCCCAAGTGGTAGGAGAAAGTGATGACGGACTTCAAATTTCTCCTGTTGATGATAGTGACTGGTACTGTGGCTTTTTATTATTCATTAGGCATCTTCATCACCTCTGTCTTCTCTATGTTCACTGCTTCTTCTACCACCTTGTTGGTTTTCGCCTGTAGATTTTCAATTCTGTTTGACATTAAGCAGAAATTTTCCAAGACGTCCAAATCTTCTAGATTCTGTTAAGTTTAGAATTGTAGCATATGTAAACAATAGGTTTAACACTACGTCCTCCACTGACTTCTATTCGCTCAAGGTTTATTTCCCATCTTTTCTTCAGCTGTTTGGTTAATACGGTCACAAGTTGTTCCAGATACCACCAGCTCACTTAAATATAATGTAATACCTTGGATTCCAGAGGTTAAGATATGTATTAACTTACTGGAAAGTAACTAGGACTGCCTTCATATTTAAGGCGTAATCCTTAATATAGCAAAAATATTCATTCAGACATCTATAAAACACAAAATAATCGAGCGAAGAATATTCTTTTCGATAAATTCCTCTTCCGGCTCTACAATTATATATATGTTTATATAAGCAGAATATTATAAATTAGTAGTTAATAACAATATAAGCGTTTTTTTTTTCAAATAATATCGATTTGTAAAGTATGCAATTACAGTTCATTAAAGATACTTAAATTATAATAATAAAGATATAATAGCGAATAGAATATCAACTGAAATTAGGAAAATTCCGGATTATTCAAACCTGGATGGCCAAGGAAGTGATAATGTCTGAACTAACTTCTTTTGGATGCATAAATTAGGCTTATTAATATGCATTCCCACAGCCTCAGCAATATTTAGTAGTCGAACTCTTAAAGTGAAATTGAGATTCGTAGGTATGCGGCAAATGACCCTGAAAGCATGATTAACGTCAAGCTTGTGTTCTGTATCCACAAGATAAGACAGAATAGTACTGCGAATAGATTTTGTTTGACCTTTACTTAACCAACCAGGCAGGGTGATGTTCGGAAATTCGACGAGAAACACGCCTAATTGTACGGCCAATGTAACTGGCTCCACAGGAGCAGTTAATAGTCGTATACTAAAATGTGAGTACTCATAATCTAGCCGGAAATAAGTATCAGTTAAATCAAGGTTGCGAGCAGCTTTTTCTACTATTCAACTTCATGAAAAGTGTCTGCACTACTAATACAACCTCCAACTAATTAGGTAAACAGCATGTATACTTGATGTCCTAACGGCGTTATTCGCCTACAACGGTTGGTGGGCTCGGATGGAATAATTCAGGGAAATCTATTTCTAGTAATCTGTCTAACTCTTTGTCGAAATGACTCCAGAGTTGCATGAAGGGATGTCATTTTTGGTTTGAAATGTGACTTGACATCATGTTGTAACAGTGTCGATGCCATTGGAATTCGTAGGTTCATTATCATTGGTAGGATTGATTGATTGCTTGCCTATCGTTTTCACAGTGAGATAAAGACACATACGGTTGACTGGGAAGGCAAAGATTTATTTTCTTAGACAAAAGATCATATCACTAGATATTACAAACATTTATATATTTATTCGACAATAACCAATAAATTACTAGTTTACAATAATAAAAACTTTGAGTTTGACTGGTTAGC
The DNA here is from genome assembly GCA_944472155.2 of Trichobilharzia szidati. NCBI lineage: Eukaryota > Metazoa > Platyhelminthes > Trematoda > Strigeidida > Schistosomatidae > Trichobilharzia > Trichobilharzia szidati. The sequence goes on along the minus strand of OX235276.1, from coordinate 48,185,426 downwards.
ACTTACTAATAACTATCCGACTAACTTGACTTTCAATCTACATTAAGATGAAATATCTGGCTTTTAAGTTACTTGAGTAAAATAGCTTATATGCTGCCACCTTGTTAAAGATATGACCTGGAATATGCAGTATCCAAAAGTCTTACTGTGCGTCAGTGGTTCAACGGTAGAATGCCCGCCGACCTTCCCTTTGCCCCGGGGTGCGATTGCCGGCCAGCGCACAACTTTACCCCCTCCCCTCCTAGCCGGTTGTAAGTCTGACAGAGAGGAAAGGTTGGGCTTGAGGCTAGTAAACTCACACAGTAAAAACAATACCACTGCTAGTGAAACTTCAAAGCCCAAGTTTAAAGCCTTATGTTCCACTGAAGCGTTTACATGTACACGTACAGGTAACTGTTTTCATTGAATAATGTCAAGTGTCTATTCCTTATTGGGGACTGATTTCTAACAGTTGGGTTCGCGATCATTAAGCTAGGCGAGTCTGTATCACGATGCACTCTGAATTGACAGTTAGAGACAGTCAGTAGGAAGCTGCAAACCTAGATTTCGTGCAAAGTGTCAGCAGAGAGCATGCCACCTATGTGAGTGTGATATCTCTTCTAAGGTTTGAATCCGTGTTACTGGAACAGCTCATGTGTAACATCCTTGACAGTAGCAGCACTGAGTGTCGCGAGTTTGAATCTCCCAGGAGGAGGGGAAACATTTCCTACGCCTTATCTATAAGTTCCATTAAGCCCCAAATCTAGACCCTGAGCTTCCTTCTGATTTTCTCCAGCTACATGACATGCATACGAATCATCTGAATACCACAGATTTACATCATAACAAATCATAGGTTTTTAACTGATGGATGGTGACTAGCAGTGGAATCCAGTATGCGCATTTCGTCCTATTTGGGACTCCTCACTGGATGTACCTGCATTTCTCAGTGAGTGATGATGTTCCCACCGAGGCTCGAACCCTGTGCCCATAGTTTCAAACCCCAAAGCGTTATCCACTTGGGCCACGAGAGCCACCTCTTGTGCAACGGGTCATGTTAATTTAATTGAAGCCGAAATGTCAACATGAGACCGAGCACTTGGGTCCAATCAGTCGACAGGAAAATCTAAAATTCAATTAAACTCATAAGTTTTGTTTGACAGAAAGTCAACATCACATCTTATTTCACCAACTAGTTTTATGAGATCTTCAAATGCATTTCTGGTAACATGACATACTGTAGGAAACTGTTGAATATCCCATGATATACTATCTTTGTCGAAAGATTACAGTGATATCCCCTGCAGAAACATTTCAATTCACGGTCACTTTCGTATCATGCTTAAATTCAGCAGATGTTTGCACTCGTGTTGAATTTCACTCAGTGCAAAATGACAAAATACGTCTCTTAAACTTAGTCCTGAGCTGAAAACTATACGTAATAGCCAACTTACTGAACCCGACTGGAAACTTTTACAATGCACAGTAAATATTGCCATTAGAGGGTTGGAGGCAATCGGCAGGAAGCCTTGGACCTAGGTTTCGTGCTTGTTGGCACTCATCAGCAAGGCGTATCTGCAGCCGTGAAGGAACTCATGTCCCTTCTGAGATTCGAACCCGTGTCACCCAGTGCTGCAGTGAGAGACGTTACCACTGAGCTATTCAGGCTCGCGATTGATCCCTGTAGGACTGTAGTGGATATTTTGATTTGACACTATTAACTAGTGTGATGCGTCTAGTCCTCTCTTTGGTGCAGACTGAATTCTATCAGTCAGGTTGTAATGTGGCCACCATTCTAGGTAGCTCGCCATCACGGTGTTTGTGATGATATTAGATGGTTGGAGGCAATCGGCAGGAAGTCTTGGACCTAGGTTTCGTGCTAGTTGGCACTCGTCAGCAAGGCGTATCTGCAACCTTGAAGGAACTCATGTCCCTTCTGAGATTCCAACCCGGCTTTCTGACGAGTGCCAAGTGCTGACGAGAACCAAACAAAAACATGGCATCAATCCATGAAATCCTTGCCAGTTAAACTGAGTCAGGTAGGGAGATTCAGACTTCCGGGTTGGGGCCAGCCCTCGGGACTCTAAGAATCAATCAATAGCTGGAGACAATAGGTGACATGGCTCAAAATCGTTGTCAATGGCTTACGCAGATGTATTCAGTCTCTGTAATCTTTCATATTCCTTTCTACCATTACCCATTCTGTTTCACTCTTATACTTGTCAAAACTCTATTGATTCTCTTCACTCATTTTCTTGTCTACCTTTGTGTGCTCTTTGGAACGTGGCAACTGGAACTGCTGCACTTCGGTGCCAAGTTCTATGTTGAATCCAGCCAGCCAGCCTCCAACCATCTAATATCATCACAAACACCGTGATGGCGAGCTACCTAGAATGGTGGCCACATTACAACCTGACTGATAGAATTCAGTCTGCACCAAAGAGAGGACTAGACGTATCACACTAGTTACTAGTGTCAAATCAAAATATTGCCATTGTTCTGTGTACATACTGAAACACTGATAACGGAAACTAAATAACAACAGAACGTGTAACCCAAACATTTCGCTGACATTTGGGGTCGTTTAGTCAAAACCAAAGTGATGTGTGCCTATCGATTGGATAAAAAAAAACAACTCAATAATGAATGACTGAATTTTAGTTCTTTTTTTTTAAAGTACGTCAACTTCTACACATTCATTCAATCCTTTCTGAATAAAACATTCCAATTATGAGTCAAAAGTGATGCAAAAAGTTCATTATAAATAAATTCTGTATTTAACTACAGAACAGAATCAATACTTGCAATGTGAAAGTAAACTGAAGGCCTGGATGAACCAAAGTTTGAATTAGTCGCATTATACTGCTTCTGTTGCAACAGTAACTGTATGTTTCAAGTGTTACTCTGCAGGAATTTGCCTGGTTTCAAGTTAGATCACGGATCGAGATCAGTTAGAGAGCCATTGAAAACCATCATGGAGTACTGAACAGCTTTTTCGTCCTAATGTAAGACTCCTCAGTAATCGACACTAATTGCTAGGAGTTGAACCCAGGACCTTTAGGTTACGAAACAAACTCATTGATCACTCAACTTTTGGAACGGAATCCAATGGCGGGCACATGAATTCTAATTTCTGTCAACTCATGATTCCTAGCATCACCTCCAGCTAATGTTATCTACGAGTATTTGTTCTCTTACCTGACCTGGTGGACCCCGCAGGTAACGACTTCTTCCTAGAACAGCAATCAACTTCATGCTATAATCAGTCAATAGTGAGTATTAGATTGACTTTCAAGTGTTTGTTCTCAGGGATTTGACTGGATTCAACAGCCGTCCTGTAATCCTTGGTTTTCAGTGGTTCTCTAACTATTGGCAATCGGTGATCTAACTGGTAAATGAAATTGATGGGAACTGGGAGATGTGATCTGAGGGTGACATAGTTAACATCCTAGCAACACTAGGCATCACAGATCACATTTCGCCCACACTACTGCAAAAGAGAATTCCTTCAGTTCCGAGTGACTTCAAGCCTGAGGCCTTGAATCTTCAGTAATCGTGTTGCTGTTTTTACGAGTGGGGTTACTAACCTCACGTACAACCTTCCCTTTTTTTCTCCAGGCTCACTATCAGCTAGTAAACTAGGAGAGGTTCTGGAATTCCTCGGGTACTTTGGAGCGTAAAGCTCTTAGATTGTGTAATCCTGCTTCTAGATTATAGTGGAGATATGTGGACAACACATTCTCTCTCTTGAAATCCACACAGAGTTTGTTCAGCGATTGGGGGCCAACCCTAAGCATCTCACCAGCCAGCTGCATTTAATTACCGCCAACTGACTGCGTCACCCTCCACGTGACTTTACAAGGGTTCACCTGCAATCATTCTTTTGTCATGTGTGATACTGTACGATGGGATGTCATAATGGGTGTGGATTTCTTAACCGCCCAACACGCTGTCATTGACCTGGGTCGTTTTCAAATCCGGTTGGGGGCACATAACCCCTCACCTAGTCGACCAATTATTCGCAATCAGTGGGCTAATGCCTGTAACCTACCCCAAGTGACTGTAGTGGATATCAATACTAACCCTTACGTCAACTCAAAAGATTATACCTACATTCTGTCCTTGCTATAATGACGTGTTTGACGATGGTCACGTTATGGGGCGAACTAGTGTTGTTCAACACGAGATCAAGACAGGGGATAACTTGCCATTTAGGATGTCACCTTGGCGGGTGCCCATTCATTATCAACAACAATTAGACACGATAATAACAGAAATGTTCACTTTCAGGTTAGAAAATGAATAGGATGATGGGTTAGATAACAGTGTCTACAGAATACCGTCACTTAGACTTGGATTCATCCCACCCAAAATCAGTTAACGTAGGTCTCGTGAAGTGTTCGCATAATCAAAACAGGAGCCTAACTAGCAAGTCAGAGGATTTAAATAAGGAAATCAAACAAAATAAGGAAAACGTTACCAACCACCAGATTTTAGTCAAAAATGTATGAACGCCCATAAGGAAAATAAGAGTACTAATGAAAATTATAAGGAATCCCAAGCCTCAAGAATGCTACCACGTAAAGAAGCAACATCAGAAGCCCTAGTGAGGATTTTTAATAGTCAGAGGATTATGATGACTTTCAAACCAGCCGGCTAACTCAGATACAAGTTTTATCGATTTAAGGACCAGATAGATCGAATTAAGAAAAATAATGTAATTAAATTAATGATCCCCATTGAGGCATAAAACAAAGAACTCAACGAATAAAATTCTGTATCGACGAATTCCTTTTTCATAGACGTACAATCGTACATATACATGAATTACAACAGTCAATAACGTGACCAGTGAGGTCCATCCAGATATCACGTGTGAGGATGGATGTCCCACCTACGACAATGGTTGGGGTCGCACTAAATCACGAATTGGTAGAAGTTAGAATTCATGCACTGGCCACTGAATCGGGTCCGAGTGGCTGAATGGTATACGGGCTTGCCTTGTAACCGGAAGGTCCCGGGTTCAAAACCCAGTGGGTGCGTACTGCCGATGATTCCCAAACTAGGATGAAACAGCTGTCCACTACTCCAGTGCTGGTTTTCAATGGTAATCTAACTGATGTCAATCCGTGATCAACTCGTAAAAACAAAACTAAGCCTTACGAACCAAACTATGGACAATAACAATAAGTTTCTTTGTGTGTGTGTGTGTTAAATTTTGATAGTGAGTGATAATATTAGTGTAGATGATTATGAATCACAAACAGATTAGATATATGAATAAATAAAGGTCAACCTAAAGTTCAACAGACATGTGTGAAATATGTGATAGGATAATAAAGTACATTCGGAAATATGATGGCAACATAAGATGAATGAAATGTTGTCAACAAAATAAAATGTTAGAATGTGATAACGTAAAGTGAAATAAAATAAAACAAAAATGGAACATGGAATAAAGAAGTTTTTGTGAATCACATGATAAAATCAAGACCGTGGTAACAAAAGGGATCGTACAAATTGATTTTGTACCCAGAGGTTTTGGCTTTACGTTATGTGTTGCCAAAGCTTTCGCTACGCAAGGCAAATCCACTCGTTTCGCTTTCGGCAATCTATGTCGACCATATTGAAGGATGTATCAGACACTGCGTGGTCAGTATCTACTAAATGTTGCAATATCGGTGGATCAATGCCTTTACACCCTTCTGTGTTCACCCAAGCTGGGAGAGGCTCTCGAACGCGTCGGGATATGCTTCTTAACGAAAATCCAATGTATCCAGCTCCCCAACAGCACATGAAAATATAAATACATGTAGAACTGGACAACTGAGGTGACACTTTCTTAACATTAAGGTGCACCAGTGGACGGCCAGAGTACTTTTATTCGTAGAGCAGCAGAAAAGAACGTTTTTCTCAATGATCTTGACGGTCGTTTTTTAAGGATTTCACTCTCAGTGTCACCCTTTAATTCTAAGTTTACGTCCAACACTTTTTAGCTACCTTGTCCCTCTCTGTATTTCTTCCATGTAATTTTCTATTGGTCCCGACGAAGTGCACTGGATACCATTTCTCTATGAAGGTTTCTTTCAACTTTCAAGTTCATCATCAACACCGTCTTCACTACAAATTCTCCGAACCCGTGTTGAGACAGAATGAATTAAATTCCTTTTTCGGTCTTTGGGGACGAAACTGTAAGAATTGGTCAGCTGTCTTATCCACTTCGATTTTCTCTAAATCGATCTTTTCAACGACCTAACAAATCTCCTCAGGAGTAGTACATCAAGGGGAGATATTTTTCTATCAATTTCTTTTTCTAAAGTGAACCGGATAGCAGGATGATTGTCATTGAATACTTTCATGATATCTTTAAAATCTCAGTTCTCATCGAATATAATGGACGTGTCTTTCGTAAAAGTTAAGCTCCTTAATAATAGGTGCAAGAGTACTGCTCTCCATGCTGGCCAAAAAGAAGTCTGCTAGCGAAGGACCAAGTGGCGAACCCAGATCTACCTCAACCCCTCATCTATAAATTCCGTTGTTGAAAAGAAATTGAACAATTAGTGTATACCGAATTATGGGCACTTTTAAGTGTGATGTGGGCATTCGTATGATCACTTCATATAAATCGATGTAATTATAAATGAAGCATACTGTTGTATTCAATGGAACATTTGTAAACAGCGAGCAAAGATCAGGTGATACCATGATTTCTCCAGTAGCATTAATATTATTAACTCAATCAATAAATTCAAAAGTATCATACAGAGAATAGCTACAGACTTGTCTTCTTAGTGGTTTCAGGAGTCCTGTTATCCACTTGGTGACATGATGAGAAACGGTGAACCTGCCATGTTTAAAACAGGATGAAGTGATAGTCTAGATTTATGGATTTTCAGCAGGCCATAAGGTCGCGGAATGATCGATCCAGAGGGTCTTCACTTTTCATATAACTCGGATGTCAATAGTGAATCATGCTTCATTCGTTTCGGAACTTTTGTGATTTTTTCCTCTATCATTTTTGTCTTTCTCTTCACAACTTCAAGGTTCTGAAATTTTGACTCATCTGACAGGACTGTTTGCATTTTATCGATGTAATCTTTCCTATTCATTAATACAATGCTACTTGCATCTTTATGCGGTCGTGTTAGTAGGATATTCTTGCTTTCCCTCAGTTCATTTAGTTGAATGAAATGTTCCTTAGTGAGATGCTGGAGCATTTTTACCTTCGGCTTCATAAAGTGATGAGCACAGTTAAGCAATGATGACTTCAAGTGACTTAGGTCTTCCAATGAATTTGGTGTCAGGTCCTTCGTCTGGCTGATCAGATTTTCAAACTGCACCTCATCATGCAGTGTCTTTACATTCGATTGAGGGTTTCAGAATTTAGCTCCATATGATAATATTTTCATCTGAATAGGAGTCAAATTAGTCGGGGAGTAATTAAAGGCATATTTTTCATGGTGTTTTGGGAACTTTCTACTTGATTCAGATTTGAGATTGGCACCATGACATTTGTTTTTTGTTATAACCATAGCAATGTAATCTTCAAATTTTACGGGAAATTCTGGTGAAAGTTTGTTTCCTATATATGCTATCCGTGCAATGTTCCTTTCTAAATCAGAAGTCCAGTAACGGATAGAATCAGTATGGTTAAGTGTGTAACGTTTAAGAGCTTTGTGATTTGGATAAACACGATGACACCATAGAATTTTCTAATATTTTTTGGGGTATTCATGATTTTGGACACATTTGTGTAGAAAACGAATTTTATTTCTTACCAATGCAAGTGTGACAGTGTGAACTGAAAAATTCAGTAATATAATTTACTAAATACCCTTTAATAACTGTGAGATCAGTTACACAGGTCCCATTAGTAGATCAGTGTCAGTTATATTATCGAAACATAGAAATTTAGCTAGAGCTAGGATGATTGATCCTTCTTCTAAGTTAGACAATCTAGAGAAAGCTCAGCCATTGCAAAGCATTCACTTGCATGTAATCAAACAATAAGGTGAGATAAGATAAAAGTATTAAAAAGTAATCTAGTTAGATGGAGAGAGAGAGAAAGAGGTTTAGCACCAGACACATTCAGTCGAAATGACTCAACGCCTATCCTGAAGGACGGGGAGCAAAAAGAATACAAAGCAAGTTATGAAGTCGTGTGAATACACTGATGTGATTATGAGCAATAAATTTTTCTGGAAACGTCACGCATTTATTAATACTATATCCTGCTGTGTATTATACCAGATAAACTTACCTTAAATGGTACTATAATCATATCACAATGCCCAAATTCTACTTTTATAGAGTTCAAAATGACCTTTAATTATGCAGTACTAATTACCATTATTATTATTATTATTATTATGTTTACTACCTTGAGCTCCTAGTGGAACATAGGGCTCCAGCAGCACGTCGGCACTTGACGCTGTTCTCTGAAGTCCTTTTTAACTGGCTTCACGATTGTCCATAAGTTTTCGTTTCTCATCCTTGTCACCGTCGGACACCTGACTTATCGTTTCCTCTTTAGGTTCCACTCAATGGCCTGGCGCATGTCGTCACTCAATGGACTCCTCAGCATATATTCAATCCATCCGTCTATCCCATTCCCTTCTGAATATTTATTGGGCTGTTATAGCTCATAAACTGCCCTAATTTAAATGCAATACCATTGCAGTGATGCAGTATTACACTGAACCGATGGCACACTCAGCATGTACATAAATTTATTCGTTTAAAAAGGTGAATAAGATTACTTATACTAGGGCATTCAAGAAAGATGATTCTTCTTTGAGTCTTAAACTATTCCATTCATTGACTGGTCATTTGTGACATACTTGATTAAAATATAGAGAAGACGGAGGTGATGAAGATAACCAACCAACCAACAGCAACAACAACCAGCACCAATCACCGTCAAAGGGAGAAATCTGTCAGAGGTTACTCCCTTCACTTATCTAGGAAGCATCGTTTCAGCCATAGGCAGGTGGAACTGATGAAGATATCAAAGCCAGTCAGAATCGGAAAGGCAAGATACGCCTTCGACACTCTAAAAGCAGTTTGGAAATCTTCTGCACTCCACTGCTTTTAAAGAACAAGATTCGGATTTTCAACACAAATTTGAAGTCAGTCAGTTCGTCTTTATGGGTCGGAAACATGCATTGCATGTAACGGAAAGCATTTCCAACAAGTTACAGACTTTTATCAACAGCTACCACCTTCGCTGGCTCCATACTGAAGACCAAATGGCCAGCCGGCCAGAAAGTATTAGTGATAAGAAACTCTGGTTGAGAACAAGCTAACCAAGAGCCGATTGTTTAACAAATATGTAGGATCTTGAGTATTGAGCGGAGACAGCCATTGATGAAGGTCTGTAGTTTGTTCGAAGTGCTCTTCATGACAAGTCAGTTTTAGTCGTCATACAACGTGTTGGAGGAAGGAAACTGTGACGAAATTTCACCTGGAACTGTATAAATTACAAGTGGTAAATTAGTTTGAGAATTCCCAATCGAATTTAATTCAAATTTTCTACATGAATGACATCTACATTATATATATATATACACATTTGCAGTTAGATACTTTGAATATTGATAAACAGTCATTTTCTCTGGAATAATTTTTAAAGAATACTTTATAATTTTTCGCCTTTTTTCTAAAATCTCTAAAAATGAATGCAGACATGCATTCCCTTGAGATAATAGACACAGGTTTTGAATTAGAGCTGTGTACTCTAAGCTAGATGATTTAATTGTGAAGCTTTCATCGTCCTTCTAGACAACATCTTCAGCACAGGTTTTAGTATGAAATAAACTCATTTAAATTCTCCATGAATGATGATGTCATTGTATCTCCTAGCCACGATTGTCATGACTGCTTGTTAATTTTAAATTTAAATGGAGATGGACTGATCGGGCATACGTTGAGGAGGCTATCGAATAACACCGCGCTCCAGGTCATCGATTGAGTGTAACCCCAAAAGGAGGCGACGAGTGGGTCGTCAGTGCAAGGGTGACATGGAGGAGATGAGAGATTATGGTCAGTCGTGGAGCTAGCTAGCTAAAGAGAACAGCAGCAAATAGAACGTAGTGGAAATGTGTTGTTGAAGTTCTATGTTTCACTCGGAACCCAACGGAATAACACTAATAATGATTAAAATAAACATAGACAGTTTTGGAGCTTAACTTGCTTACATATTCCCTAATCATAACAGTTAATCCGTGACAACAAAGGGTTTGTGCCTAATGTTACATGTGTTTTTTTCGTTCCTTTTCATTTCGAGTGGAACATGGAGCTTCAGGCTTGGACTTTGAAGTTCGACTAGCGGTTGTGTGCTCATAAGGGGTGGAGTTGCACGCCTCACGCCCAACTTCCCTTTTTACCGTGCTTATTACTGAGTAAGCGAGATTTGGGAGTGCAGCGTCGATCAGGAATCAGGCCTGATTACTTTCGTGGTTTGTAGGCATTCTATCATCATTGAACCATCTGTTTCTAAAATACCCAAAACATTAAATTTTTATACAATTGCAACAAATACAAAACAATTGTCCTTTAAACAAAACAGCAGTATCATTGTGTTGAATCTGAGTCATGTTTACATACGTACATTTAGAAGAAAAGAAAAACAGTATTTTTTTTCCATTCATAATTAGTGGGTATCTGTCTACACAAAGGTGATTTGTAAGTCACATGACATTCTAATTCTTGACCATAGTTAACAGGATATAAGTGATACTTGATTGGTGGTAGACTGTCATACTGATTACCAATCTATTCAATCTATTGATTGGATTTAAAAGTTACATGTTAACGTCACGTGAATATTTACAGTGCTTAAAGGTATTTATAACTAAAAGAAACCTATATTATTGTTTCTTCTATGTATACTGAGTTCTACAACATGTTCAGTTAGTTTTAGAGGAAATAATTACACTGCTATCCGAAAGTGATGTACCGAGTGAAGTAAAAACCAATATTGGAACCCAGGATGAGCCTTTCGTTGTGTTTGAGACTTGTCAACTGGATGTAGCTTCATTCCCCCAGTGAGCGGTGGTGTTTCCAATATGACTCCAGCCCAGTACCAATCATTCACATTGTTAGTCGCCATCCACCAAATTGCTTCAAGTTAATCCTCATACATCTTTGAAGCGTTCGTATTAGGAGCCGGGACGTTAACGCAGGCCGAACATTTCGGACCAATCAGTCAACGGGGAAATCGAAACTGACTTAAACATGAATACAGACCAAAAAGTTAAGAAAATCTATTCAAAAAAATTTGAATGCTAGAAAGCTGCAGCTCATATTTTCTACTCGACCGGTTGTGATGCTTCATTTGAAGGGAGAAGCACCCAGGAGTCAGCTATCTCTTCTTGTATCTATCAATTCAGCTGCTCCTGTGAAGCCCTTTTTTATTAACTGGTGCTACAGGGACTTAATTTTACGTGCTCGGAAACACCTACTGTTGTGGCTAGAAAAAGATGTAGTTAAAACCATTAACAGATTGATATTGAATCACCTCTATCAAACAGACCATAAAGCCAGCATAGAAGGATGTTTTTCTACCATCTGTCGTCTACTGAATGAATTGCGCCTAACGCCTCCAGATACCGAATACTGCAAACATCACTCTGCGTACATATAAACAGGTTCAGCTGCTGCTGCTGCTACCCTGATCCTACTGTGGAATCGATAAATTTTATAAATTCTGTAGTCTTTTTCACAATTTATCTGATATTCAATCAGGTGAGTGTTCTGTTTATGCATATTGTCAACGACCGATACTTCTGAACTGTAATCTGTAATCTGTTGATCTTATTGGTTCATTGTCATTTCAAAGACATTAATGTTGACAGTAGCGATAATTCTTTATCTATTATGGATGTTATTATAACTGATAGTACCTACCTGATAAACAAGGATTTATCGAAACGAATATTCTCTGCTTACTGATCCGTCCTTTTGAAAATGACTTCCTTATTCTTTATTTATTTTGCTTGCTTTCAGCTATTATAAATGATGCCTCGGATTCATTATTTCTTCCAATAGTTAATCAGAAATTGTTAGTGATTCACTTCGAATATGTGTATTTTAAGAATAAAATAGTGTAGGTGCTTGATGTATGACTGACTGACTGAGTTTCAGTGTAGAGCCATACACAGAAGTTCAGCAGTTCAAGTTGTCAGACTCCATATAGCCCACAAAGGTTAAAAAAGGAGATAGGCAGTTCAAAAGAACTGTAATGAGCGGAAATGTACGGAAGAAAGGATAGTAGTAACCTGGGAAACTATGAGGACTTAATGGATCTAGGAGATTAGATGAAGTGAATGCGTCTGCACTATTTAGAACGCTTATGATCCATATCACCAACATTTTCGAGCCCCATATGAACGAAACAGTTATCTGACTTTTCGATTAACACGACATTACTGGCTAACAAGCATTACTGGTTAACATGAATGGTATACAACTACTCATTTGAATCAGTGAGTAGTATATAGCGTGGAAGAAAAAGATGGTTTAGAAAATCCCTCCTGGACAACCTAATCATGATATTTATACTTATTTCTATGTTTCAGCTAACTTTGTAATTATTATACATTTCTTCTCCTTGACTGTATATCAGTGTTCTGATGTTTGTATATCATATGCTGACTTGATCCTTATTATTTGTCTTTCCCTCTATTTAACCCCTGGTTTTAATGCTATTCTTTATGACTGTGTGATACATGCTGATGTTACGAGATTTCATCGTGGGCTGACATCGATTACAGGACCACTGAGAAACCTGAGAGTACTGGACAGCTGTTTCGTCAGCCTAGTTTAGGACTACTCAGCAGTACGCAACCACTCCCAAGATTCGAACCCAGGACTTTCCGGTTACAAGGCGATTTCGTAGACCACTAAGCCGCTGGGACCTAATCCAACGGCCAGCCCATGAATTCCAACTTCTACCAATTCACGACATAGAGTGACCGCTAGCCAATGTTATCGGTGAGTACCTGTCCTCTACGAGCTCGCTTTGTAACCAGAAGATCCTGTATTTGAACCCCGATGGGTATGTACCGATGAAGAGTCTCAAACTAGGACGAAACAGATATCCAGTAATCCCTGCAGGTGTTTTCCAATGGTTCTGTAACCAATATCAGCTCATGATGAAATCCTGTAGCTAGTCAAATCAAATACCTGCAAACCAATACTTGAACATTCACAATGTGTTTGCACGACGTGGTTTTGTTTGAATGAATCAAGGTCATTCTGACCTTGAAATGTCCGCGAGAAGCATCGGTGTGTAATTCTTGTAGACAGAGTTTTAGACTCCACGTTTTTGGGAATAATCTATTGGTTTCTAAGTACTTGTTTCGTACTTAGAGAAAAACCTTAACTGTTGAGGTTATTTTGAGTTTTTGATGCTATTACTGTTGTTTTTAAAAGGACCGCAAATTCACTGAAGAGTCGTCATCTTTTTTGGGCTGTCTTTGGAGTGTTTCGTGATTGCGTATGTTTCAGGGAAGTTTCGTTAGCTATGCAATAAATAGGTCACAGAGATCTGTTTCTCTGAGTTCAAACCATTATTATTATTATTTCCCTTAGTTCCTAAAGGAACATAGGGCTTCAGCCTCACGTCTCCATTGCGTTCGATTCTCTGCCAACGTTTTCGTCACCTGGCTCCACGTCTGCCCACATGCTTTCATCTCCTCTTCACGCATGACCTCCTCCATGTCACCCTCACACTGACGACTAACTCGCCGCTTTCCGTTGCGTTCCACTCGAGCGATGACTTGGCGTGTGATGTCGCTTGATGGTTTTCTCAGAGTATGGCCAATCCATTTCTTCCTGCTTATTTGTTGCACAATCGGTTCCTAGTTGGTTCATTCATGGCCAGAGATCCCTGTTGCTTATCTTTTCTGGCCATCTGATCTTTAGCATTGTGCGGAGACAGCTATTGATGAAGGTCTGTAGTCTGTTCGAAATGCTCTTCATGACAAGTCAGTTTTAGTCGTCATACAACGTGTTGGATTTATGCTTGCCCTTTTGATATCCAATTACTGGTTTCTGAAGGAAACTGTAACGAAATTTCACCTGGAACTGTTTAAAAATTGGAAATGGTAAATTGGTTAGAGAACCACTGGAAAACCTGGAAGTACTGGACAGCTGTTTCGTTCATCAGTATGCACCCACCACAAAGGGTCGGACCCAGGACCTTCTGGTTACAAGGCGAGCTCATAGACCATTGAGCCACTGGGACCCGATCCAATGGTCCTTGAATTCTAACTTCTGCCAATTCACGACATAGCGCGACCATTTCGTAATGTCTTCTTCGATGAGTTACTGCCTCATCTCCAAACACAATCCCTACCAAACCAATACTTGAAAATTAATCTAATGCTCACTAGTGACTGGCCCTATTCAGGCAGTTAACCTGGGGTTCTAGCGGGAAGCCGTGACCAGTAGGGTACAGCAGGTTGAAGATGAGGCAGTAACTCATCGAAGAAGACATTGCGAAATGGTCGCGCTATGTCGTGAATTGGCAGAAGTTAGAATTCAAGGACCATTGGATCGGGTCCCAGTGGCTCAATGGTCTACGAGCTCGTTAGCCTTGTAACCAGAAGGTCCTGGGTACGAACCCCGGTGGGCGCGTACTGCTGAAGAGTCCCAAACTAGGACGAAACAGTTGTCCAGTACTCCCAGGTTTTCCAGTGGTTCTCTAACTGATGTCAGTTCATGATGAAATCCTCCACGCAATCAAACAAAATCCGTACAAAACCAATACTTGAAAATGGTAAATTAGTTTGAGAATTCCGAATCCAATATAGTTCAAATTTTCTATATGAATGACATCTACAGCATATATATATATGCAGTTAGATACTTAGTATATTGATAAATAGTCATTTTCTTTGAAGTAATTTCTAAAAAATACTTTGTAATTCTTCACCTTGTTTCTTAAATCTCCAAAATGAATGAAGACATGCATTCCCTTGAGATAATAGACACAGGTTTTGAATTAGAGCTGTGTCCTCTAAGCTAGATGATTTAATTGTGAAGCTTTCATCGTCCTTCTAGACAACATCTTCATAACAGGTGTTAGGATAAAATGAACTCATTTAAATTCTCCATGAATGATACACTTATATCTCCTAGCAACGATTGTTATGACTAGTTGTTAATTTACATCTTTATTGATCATATTTATATTGACTTAGAATTTGAACTTTCTTGTCATGTGATTTCCTTTGGTCTGCAATGAAGATGTTGTCTAGACAGACGACAAAATCTCCGCAATTAAATCATTCAGCTCAAAGAACACAATTAATTCAAAATCATCCACATGAGCTACAAAAAGATGAAATAGAAGTGAAGTAAGGTATCGTGTCAACGGACTCTATACAACATTTTAAATTGAGCGCAAAAATTTACTATAAACAAGTTGAGTATGCACACCCGAACTAGACTAGACACAGACATATAATAATGATGGTTATTCTCTGGTTGAAACAGTTCATTAAATCATTTTTTTCTCTTTATTGTCTAGTCATGCATACACTACACCATAAGAGATGCGTATACTCCATTTGTGATCATATTAATATTACACAAAAACCTTGATAAATGGTATTTTTAATATCATTTATATATGGAGAGTTGTAATCTCTTTTCGTCTACAAATTTTCACAAAAAATAACTTCTACTAATTATAAAATGATTAAAATTTGTTACAATCACATGGAATAACGAATGATTACGTTATATGCATCAATAAAAAAGGCTAATTTTCTTCACTCATTGAACAAAAAAATATTAGCTGAAATTGTGATAAGCAAGTGAATGCAACAAGTTTGCATGATTGCGCTGATTGACAATTTCTATCACTGTATTGTTTAAATACTTACTGTTGTTTGTTAATATATTTATTATGTGAATTACAAATAATTCCGCCAAATACAAATTCCTAAATTCACCCTCTCTGGTTTGCTGGTTGATTTCCTGTAATTCGGTCATTGCGAAATACAAATACTACTATTACAAATAATTATAATATTTTGGCGTCGCGAGCTCTGTCTGTCTGTCTGGATTCAACGTAGAACCTGGTCACCGAAGTGCAGCAGTTCGAGTTGCCACGTTCCAAATAGCACACAAAGATAGACAAGAAGATGAGTGAAGAGAATCAGTAGAGTTTTGACAAGTAGAAGAGTGAAAATGAATGAGCAATTGTAGAAAGGAATATGAAAGATTACAGAGACTGAATACATGTGCGCCACTGACAACGATTTTGAGCCATGTCACCTATTGTCTCCAGCCAGTGATTGATTCTTAGAGTCCCGAGGGCTGGCCCCAACCCGGAAGTCTGTATCTCCCTCCCTACCTGACTGACTCAGTTTAACTGCCAGGGACTTCATGGATTGATGCCATGTTTTTGTTTGCCCACCACTTACTCTTTTCCAACCTGCACCTATATCAGCTAGTAATCCCCGTCGGGGGAGGCGATGGTTAGGCATGAGCAGCATGTGACCTAGCCATCTCAATCTATGTAACTTTATAGCCTCTTCGATTGATTTTCCCTCTTTGCCCAACACTCTACCCCTGACGTCAACATTACTTACTATATCACCTAACGTGAGAAAGAGATCGTAAACATCTATGATCAAAAACAGTCAACCTTTTCATGTCTTCAACTTGCATTGGCTATGTTTCAGAGTCACAGAGAAGGACGGAGCGAACTGCTGAGCAGTACACACGTCCCTTGCTTGATAGCCGGATGTCACGCTTACGCCAAAGACGGTGTAAGTTAGCGAAAGCAGCTCGAGTTTTTTGGATCCGTGCTGAGATTTCGTCGTCAATCAGTCCGGTGGTGCTGATACAACTTCCCAAATAGGTGAAGTGGTCAACATGTTCTGTCACTTCACTCCCTATCACTAAGCTGGGAGTTGACGTAGTCCAGTCCTGTAGCAGCATCTTACATTTTACAGGGGCGAATCGCATGCCAAACATACGAAGATTGCTGCTCAAGGTGTTCAGAAGACTCTACATTTTGTCAGCATCCTCCCCTAACAGGACTATGTTATCTGCATCGCGAGCAGGATTAAATAATCTTAGAAAGTTTCCTATGAATGGTTCACCGCAGGAAATCTACGCTTATCTTGAATGCTTTGACGCATGGTGCATGTCGAAGAATATTTGCAATGAAAAAATTTCAGCTCGTTTTATTATTGCTATTGGGCTAAATGTGTACAGCCTAGTGAAAACTCTGTCATATGATAAACTCCGTGGACTTCTGGCAGATCACTTCCACATAACAACTTTTGAAACACGAGAGAGGGCTAAGTTCAACAAACTTGTTCGTGCTCTCAACCAGAAGAAGATTAGAGACTTTATTCTTCAGCTTCAGATACAAGCTTCAAAGTGGAACTTTGGAGATCAGCTCCATACTCAACTACGTGATCATCTAATTGCTGGGATCAATATTCCGAAGTTAGAGAAAGAGTTGATTCAGATTCCTTCCTGCACCTTTCAAACTGCTAAGGATTTATGTATTACATATGAAAATGTCAACAGTGAATGCCTAGCTCCCACTACGTCGGTGTCTGATGCTATGCTGTCTAAAGTTGATAATACAGGTGTTCATAAAAGGAAATCCAAACTGTCATCCACATGTAGTGGAATGTGCGTCGGTGGCACAGTGGTTAGGACTCTCGCCGACCGTGCATATGTTCCGGAGTTCGATTCTCTACCGACGCACACCTGATATCAATGGTCGGCCTGCAAAATTTGGGCTACCGATATCACATGCTGAAAATTCCATACTTGTACCAAAAATACGGTGTGGAATCAAGCTGTAAGTAAAAAAAGCAAAAACATCGAACCGTGCTTTTCCTGTGGAAAGATTCATCTACGAAGCACTTGCCGTTTTCGTGGCGCTAAGTGTCATAAATTTGGTAAAATTGGGCACATAAAGTCTGTTTGCCGGAGTTCAAATACTTATGATACTCATGATTCTCCCAATTTGTCTGATAAAATACAGTCAGTGTCTCTTTCAACTTTTCACAGCACTGAATCTCATCTGATGAGAACCTTCATTACAAGTTCTGGCAAGTCTCACTCTTTTATAATTGATACTGAGAGTACTGAATCTATAATCTCTAGGAAATATTTACTATCTCTTTGTAAGCATACCTAGGTAGACCCTACTACTTGTTCCATTACAGGTATTACTGGTCATGATGATCTTAAAATCATGATCAAGGTTGATTGAGTGACAGAAGCCAATCAAGTCTTCTAGAACTGAGCTTCTCACATCCTTCCTTTCTCTCTTGTAAAACCCAAATGGAATGTGCTCTTGTATCTATAAGGAAAGCATTCTGGGACTTCTGCAGACGTACGTTACTTAACAGGAGCAGATGAACTGATAGATGCATATGGAGGTGGCTAGATGAGAGCGCTTATCTTTTACACAAATAGAGAATATCTTCCGGTTAGTGAAGGTTATTTGGAGTTTCTCCGCAAATAACGTCTCACTGACTGATTTAGAAAGACGACTTTCGAGCATATCTGAAGTCTTACCACCTTTGAATTCCAAATTGACGAAGTTGGTCTCCTCTGAAACTGAGTTACTGACTGTTTATCTTTCGTGTAACTGTTTTCAGCAAGCATAGTTTTTAGGAGAAAGAAAGTTCCATATCAACCTAGACAGAAGTACAAATATTTCTTATCTTAAAGCCTTGGGAATTAGTTGGATTTACTTTCGTGAAAACAGGCATACATGAGATATTTTGTTTTATCAAGTTTTAGTTTGCATGCATTTGACTGGTTACAGATTTCCTCACTAGCTGAAGTCAGTTTGAGAAACATTGGAAAACCTGGGAGTACTCGACAGCTGTTTCTTTCTAGTCTCGAACCTTCCACTTACAAGGAGGGCTCGTACATCATTCAGTCACTGGAACCCGATCCAATGGTCAGCCCATGAAGTGCAACTTCAACAGATTAGTATATATATATATATATATATATATATGTATGTATGTATTAGTAGTCTGTGACACGAAGAACATGCTTAAGGAGACAAATTTGGATGTGAGAACCCCTAATGGTACCACTAATTCCTATTTATTCATTCACCTGTACCTGAAGTAGCATGTACGTGAGAAGAACAGAGAAGATCCGTAAGAAAAGGATTTCTGAACATGTGTCAAAAAGATGTCATTAGGTGCAAAATTGCCTAGCAGTATTATTGATAGACGCATCCTTGATAAGGGTCATGTTATCAGGTTCAACACAGTCTGTCAGGTGATAAACAAACAGAATAGTAATAAACCAGTAGGATAGGCAGGAACAGCAGCAATCTGACTATTCAAAACTAATTTATACTGACAGAAGGATTTTGTGTTCCACCTTGCACTGCCTTGTTTCTGTACTTGCTATTTATTCCATCCCCAAACCATTTTTAAATACTATTCATCTTTCCGGCACTCTTCACTACCCATTATATTTATTATGCAGCAGTCTTGTTCTGAGTCTGTCCTTTACTGTTTTACCATTATTTCGCCACCACCACCACCCCACCCCCTTTCATACCATATTTGTCATATAGTTGTAGAACTGACTTTATATCTGTTGTGGTTAGAGGTAGTCGACAGGAAACCTTGGACCTAAGTTCCATGCTTGGTGACACTCGTCAGTATGGCGTATCTATAGTCTTGGAGGAATTCATGTCCCTTTTGAGATTCGCCCCCGGTTACTCCAGTGCCGCAGTCATAGACGTTACCATTGAGCTATCATGGCTAGAGACTGTACTAGATACTCCGACTGGACATTAGGGGGTAACTGATGTCACGCGTCTAGTCCTTCGTTTGGTTCAAACTGAACTCTGTCAGTCTCCAACCAACTAACAACAATTCAGAGTGTTCTCTTCAAAAATTTAAAGCAATTAGTTCCCTTAATGAATTTCGACAACACAATAAGAAGACGTAGTTTATCTGAAACGTGTAACGTGTATCTGCAAAACACATTTCGGACATTCTGATCACACACGTACTTGTCATACACAGTTATATAGAAGGCAAGAAGGTATGAATCATTACAACACAGGTCAGATTATGTACGGGTCAAGACCACAAATAATGGGTAGGGAGACGCAAAGGGTAAGAAAGATAAAAGGAGAAAAAACAAGGTAAAGAAGGGGTTGAAAATATAATGAAATAAATTGTTCCTTAGTTCTAAATTGGATTATCAAGGCAGGTTTAAAGTAATAACAAATAATTCTTGGACACATAAGACAGGTTTAAGTCTTTTTATGGCTAAGGCTTCAATGAATTTAAGTATGTGACCCAACCTTGTTTTATCTGTGGGCCTAAAGGCATTGTTGAAATCAACCTTATGACCCGTCTCTATAATGTGCTTCGTTCGCTATAGATGGTGTTGAACATCTGTTTCCAGGATCAGTTATATCTGGCGTTTTTATTTGTTGTTTCAGTCATTCAGGGATATGTTCTGTAGCCTTAATCCGCAGAGACCGATAGGTCCTCCCTATGTACGTGTGTTCACACGTAGATGTAAATTGATAAACGCAATGTGATGTGACACTATCGTTCGGACACTGTCAGGATTTACAGGACAGCATAGTTCTCGTTTTCTCTATGAAGATAAGTTTAGCTGCATAATAGATTCTATTAATTGCGGCCTTGAGTCTTTGTCTAGTGACTAGGCTTTGTTGATCACCTCTGAATGGCAAGGATATGTAAACATCCTTTTTGGGAGCTGATTGAATTGGTAAAGCTCTATGGTTGACACTTCCGTAACGTCTAATAAATCTCAGAGGGTAATTGTTATCTAACAATATTTCAATGAGGTGTTGTCTTTCTTCTTCAATTGTATCGGCAGTACATAAACGGTGAATGTGTTTGAACAAACACTTAACCAACGCCTTTTTATACTGTAGTGGACAGAAACTATGATAATTTAGATACTATTCCGTCCATGTGAACTTTCTGTAGATAGATCGTTTTACTGACCCATCCTGTCGGCGGCGGGTTATGAGTACATCTAAAAACGGCGGGCAATTATTATTCTCTTTAACGTATGTTAGCGATATACTGTTTTGTACTCTGTTGATCCGATTCAGATGAACTACGTCTTCTTATAGTGTTGTCGAAATTCAGAGTGTATCGTGATGGCCAGCCATTTAGCATGGTGGCCACACTGCAAACTTGACTGATAGAATCTAGTCTGCCTCAAACCAAGGACTAGATGTATGACATCACTTAGTACTTAATGTTCCATCAAACTGATTTTCTATCTTTTCCAAATTCTTGAAGAAAAAATATCAACATCAAGTACAATAATAAGATATGTATTCAAGTGTTGGTTTGTAGGTATTTGATTGGTTTCAGGATTTCATCATGAGCTGACATTAGTTAGAGAACCATTGGAAAACACCTGCAGGGAGTACTGGACAGCTGTTTCGTCCTAGTTTGGGACTCTTCATCAGTACGCACCCGCCGGGATTCGAACCCACGGCCTTCTGGTTACAAGGCGAACTCGTATACCATTAAGCCACTGACACCCGATCCAATGGTCCATGAATTCTAACCTCTGCCAATTCACGACATAGCGCGACACCCAGGCCAATGTCTTCGGCGAGTATTTGTCCTCACACCCGAAATGTATTTATTTGATTACCAATTTACAAGCTTTTCCAAGAGACAAGTAAATAAGACAACCAGAGGATCCAGGCCAGACTAGAATTTATTTCTCAACATATTTTGAAGATATGTCTGTCTAAAAATGTATCAAAGTCTTACCAATACAATCGTCAGGCATCTTATTCAAAACAAGATATCATCGAATTGTCATCTTTAGTTGTTTTGGATAATAAGCTTAACCTTAGTAAATTCCAGATTCGACCAAGAGTTGACATCAGTTGGAAAACTACAGAGTACTGGATAGCCATTTCGTCCTAGTTTGCGACTCTTTGGCAGTATATACCTACTAAGGTTCAAAGCCAAGTACTTTCCATTTACAAGGCTAGCTCGTAGATCACTCAGCCTTTCGCATATGCTTGGGTTAAATCAAACATATTTACAGTCTGAATGACTCTAGTTATAAAGCCCTAGAATTCATCAATGAAATGTTTCTGGTTAGAATCTTAAAAGGGAATAGTGATTTACATGAAATTTTCAATAATTATGAAACCTAATTGGTAAATAGGTCCTTCTATCGATTCACACCTGAAAGTAGATAAAGAGTGGGATGTTTTTTAGCTAATCTGAAGGAATACTTCAGTGTAGATTTCGTCACGGACCAACATCAGTTCCAGAGATTATTGAAGACCAGGGAGCACTGGACAGCTGTCTCATCCTAGTTTGGAACTCTTCATCAAGTGCATCCATGACCTTAACAGGGACCGAACCTACGACCTTTAGGTTACAAGACCAGCCTTGTCGACCGTCCAACCTCTTGGACCAGAATTCAGTCATTCGTAAATTCTAAATTTAATGAAAACAAAACACGTAGATCAGCCAAGAGTCTCTTTTCAGAGGCGAATTCATTTTCTCTGTAACTGTACAATCGCAAATATATACATGGGTTATTTTGTATGCATGTGTACATTATGTCTGTCAAACAAAATTACAATTGGTTATGGTTATTTTAACTAAACAGGTAAAGATTGGTAATTAGAGCTAAGTAATACAAAATCAGTCAAGAAAATTGGGTGTTAATGAAATGTCGAATGAAGATAAATTTTCTCAGCCTTCTAATGAAAGAAACGAAACGGAACAGATTGAGAAGCTGCTCATAGACGTCTTGAAGAGAATGAAGGCCAGTCAACAAATCAGTGGCGATATCTATGACCAGATTCGGCCAGTAGGTCCAATAGTAACAAGATGTTATGGTCTACCAAAGGTACACAACGTTTGTCTCCCACTTCGTGCAATTCTGGATATATCAAATTCTCCTTACCACTCTCTTGCGAAATCGCTGGCAGATATTCTGTGACCTATAAGGAAATAATTATGTAAGCATTGGCTCCGTGACACTTTCCAGTTCATCGACTGCATACAAGACTTGAATGTATCTAACATAATTATGATGTCCTTCAACATCCACCCACGGAAACGATCTCCTTTATATGCAGATATATAGATAAGAACCATCTCAATATTGGAATACCAACAACATATTTGATGGAATTACTACCGAGATGCACTCCGAACGTCCAGTTCACTTTCAACGACACCATCTATAGACGAAAAGATGGCACTGCAATGGGATCTCTGTTGGGTCCACTAATATCAGGTTGCTTCGTGGCAAGCCTCGAGAAAGGTCCACTAAAGCCTAGCCTTGACAATTTATGACTGTATAAAGTATACGTGGACGACATATTCATTATTTGTGACAACAATAATGACCCCAGTCTACCGCTGTGGACATTTAATTGTTGCCATCCAGCAATAAAATTCACTCTTGAAATGGAAAACGAATCGAAAATTCCGTTTCTTGATGTGAAACTAACAAGAAGAACTGATGGGAGCCTAGGAAGATCGATCCATAGAAAAACCACTTGGAATGGTCAACTAACAAACTTCTATAGCTGGGTACCCATTCAACAAAAGTGGAATTTAATTAAATCACTTGCCACCCGCATCCGACGCATCTGTATTTCTATGTTCTAGAAACAGAATTAGATATTCTAAGAGAAATTTTCATCCGAAATGGATACCCAATAAGATTCATTGACAAAATATCACACCAAGAATTTGGAGAAACGAAACTTCCCTTGCGCCTAAGAAGAAACTCTACATGAACTTGGATTTCAAGGGAGATTTAGCAAGCGACATTCTCAAGAGAAGGATCACATCATCTCTGAGAAGAACTTTTTTTGCAGCAACGCTAAGAATGGTGTTCTCCAGCCGCCCACTGATCTGCAGAAGCCTCAAGGACAAGATCCCGCATTTGACCAATTCTATGTGCATATATCAGTTCACCTGCTGCTGTGGAGCCAGGTACATCGGTCGTTCGATACGCACTCTGTCCAACAGGATTCAAGAACACTATCCAGGATGGTTGCGAAAAGGCAATAGTGGTGCAATAAGGAGTGAGATAATTGAACACCTGGTTAACACTGATCATACCCTCTCAACAAATGTCTCCTGATTCAAAGTAATCTACAGAGTCAAGAATAAACAATCAAAAGCAATACGGTTTCGTCTTCTTTGTATCGCTGAAGCTCTGGCCATTCACATAGAAAATCCGGAGGTGTGCATACAAAAGAGAATTACAAAAGAAAAGGCGTTCAGCAAACTTTATTTTAGTTGCTAACCGATTAACGCCTTCTAAATTACGTAATTTGTTGTCAAAAAAAATTAACAATTGCATTAACACATCTTTGCAAATATTCCTTTTCATGGAGGATTTCATCATGAGCTGACATCAGTTAGAGAACCACTGGAAAACCTGCAAGGAGTACTGGACAGCTGTTTCATCCTAGTTTGGGACTCTTCATCAGTACGCGCCCACCGGGATTCGAACCCAGGACCTTCTGGTTACAAGGCGAGCTCGCAGACCATTGAGCCGGTGGGCGCGTACTGCTGAAGAGTCCCAAACTAGGACGAAACAGCTGGCCAGTACTCCTAGGTTTTCCAGTGGTTCTCTAACTGATGTCAGCTCATGATGAAATCCTCCATGCAATTAAACAAAATCCCTACCAAACCAATACTTGATAATATTCCTTTTGTTGCCAAGAAAAATTACTATAAATTTGCGGTTTGTACAGCTTGAGAATGATATCGCCGAAAAGAGTAACTCTTTGCTGAACGCCTTTTCCTTTCTATGACTGAATGGGAATTTTCAAAAGAGAATTACTCAACCACTTCTACTGTCATGGTAACAACTTTGTTGATTTTGATGACTTAATTTTGTTTCTTTGCCTGTTCTTTAATTGCTTATAATTCTTGTATTCATTTAGAAATCTTACGTAATTTCGTATTCTGCACTTTTTTCCTATGTGTATTCTGAGTAAAACTCAATCATCAAACTTTTCATGTTATTACATAGCGTCTTTTTAACAACTGTTTGTGACAACTCATCACCTCTGTTACTACCCTAATTTCAATAACACCTAATTTTCTTGACTGATTTTTTATTACTTAGCTCCAATTACCAATCTTCACCTGTTTAGTTAAAATAACCATAACCAATTGTATTTTTAACTGATTAAAAATGCCCATTAAAATTTTCAAAAGAATGGACACAGAACAAAGAGTACTCTTCTCGATAAATTCATCACCAGGTTCTACAATTATGTATACATTACAATGAATGAATGAATTAGTCTTATGAACGACATGAATGTTTAAATAACATCGAATCAATAATATTGATAGATTACATCTAAATAGCATCAACATAAAATAAACTGAATGTCAGAAGAATTATGAAAGATAATATTACAAATTCATGAGTTTATAGTTTCACATTGTATTTATCAATTCAACTGCGCTTGTGGAGCGAGTTATATCGGCCGTTGCTCTAGGAACTTGATTTTTCGTGCTCGAGAACATATCCCACTGTGGCTAAGTAAAGGTGTAGTTAAAACTATTAACAGTTCGATATTGGACCATCTGGTGCAAACCGGACACAAAGCCAGTGTGGAAGAATCCTTCTCTATAATATACCGGGTGCCTAACAAATTACCAAAATCGTCGAAGCACCGCATGCTCCAAACAGCAGAGGCTATTCCAATTCGCCTCAAACAACCAGTGCTCTGTGTCCAAAAAAACAAGTCCAGCCCCTACTACTGCCCTGGCTGGCCCTCAGTAGAGACTATAAACTCATGAATTTGTAATATTATCTTTCATAATTCTTCTGACATTCAGTTTATTTTATGTTGATGCTATTTAGATGTAATCTATCAATATTATTGATTCGATGTTATTTAAACATTCATGTCGTTCATAAGACTAATTCATTCATTCATTGTAATGTATATATAATTGTAGAACCTGGTGATGAATTTATCGAGAAGAGTACTCTTTGTTCTGTGTCCATTCGTTTGAAAATTGTATTTTTGTTTGACAAACTTAATGTACGCATACATACAAAATAACCCATGTATATATTTGCGATTGTACAGCTACAGAGAAAATGAATTCGCCTCTGAAAAGAGACTCTTCGCTGAACTATATGTTTTTTGTTTTCATTAATGCCTGGATGGGGATTATCCATTAAATTCTAAATTTTTCACTTAGTGTATGTTGCATCACTGCCCTCAACCAACATCTGCAGCTTGTATCCACTTCGCCTCGACATGGTCGACCCGACTAGTTACAATTTCTCACTACAGCTCTTCAGGAAATCCATCTAGTAACCAGCAATGAATGAATGAGCTGGAGATTGATATTTAGATTACGGGGGGGGGGGGGGGGTTGGATTGATTTCAGTGTAGATTCCATCATGAACTAACACTATTATTTTGCTTTCTTTTTTCTTTTCCATTAACTGAATTCTGAACAGTGTTATCATCAGCAGACAGGTAGGAGGAACCTTGAAAACCAACAAGTTCAGGGTCAGAGTAAATTTATCAGTGTACACAAAATAATGAGATAGTACACAGTTACAGTATGCGTGTGCTTCTGACAAGAATATTTCATCAGTAAATTCATGACGACATTTTCTGTACTAACCTTGAATAGTGGAGTCACAGTTAAAGGTACCAACAAAAGAAATGTAGGTCATTGTGATAAAGATAAAGAATCAGAGTGACTGTGTAACAAAAACCCTCTTGCAAATTAGAACTTTTTATATTAGGTTTCTATATTTAGTCCTAAGCCAACACCATTTTGCTAAATAAAAAGAATTTAGCTGCCACATACCTGCCACACTGTGTTCTACTGTTGAAAGGCAATGAAAATAAACGGCTTGCTACATTCAATATTGCATGGAGGATTTCATCATGAGCTGACATCAGTTAGAGAACCACTGGAAAACCTGGGATCGGGTCCCAGTGGCTCAATGGTCTACGAGCTCGCTAGCCTTGTAACCAGAAGGTCGTGGGTTCGAATCCCAGTGGATGCGTACTGATGAAGAGTCTCAAACTAGGACGAAACAGCTTTCCAGTACTCCTTGCATGTTTTCCAGTGGTTCTCTAACTGATGTCAGCTCATGATTAAATCCTCCATTCAGTCAAAGAAAATCCCTACAAAACCAATACTTGAACATTAAATATTGATAAAAACATACAGATGGATATGAATTCTCGTTGTGGTTTCCATCGCACCAGTTATTACCTGATCAACAACTATGGAATCGCTATCGATTGCTGCTACAATGACTTGATGGCCAGCATATTGCAGTAATCTAATGAAATAAATGTCCTTCCAAATCCTATTCAGTCTAAAAGTCAACAGAAATGTAACGACAGTAAGATATTTCGTTACAGGATTTCAACATGAGCTGACATTGGTTGGAGAACCATTGGAAAACCCACCAGGGAGTACTGGACAGCTGTTTCGTCCTATTTTATGACTCTTCATCAGTACGCACCCACCCCCACGGTTCGAACCCAGGACTTTCTGGTTACAAGGCAAGATCGTATACCATTCAGCCACTGGGACCCGGTCTAATGGTCCATGAATTCTAACTTCTGCCAATTCACGACATAGCGCGACCCCTAGCCAATGTCTTCGGCGAGTATTTATCCTCACACCCGACCTGCTGCACCCTACTGGTCACGACTTCTCACTAGAACCCCAGGTAACTACCTACCTGAATAGGGCCAGTCGCCAGTGAGCATTTCATTGATATTCAAGTATTGGTTTGTAGGGATTTGGTTGATTGGTTACAGGATTTCATCATGAGCTGACATTGGTTAGAAAACCATCGGAAAACCTGGGAGTACTGGACAGCTGTTTCGTCCTAGTTTGGCAACCAGCAAGGCAGCTGTGCCGTTATCTCTCCCTCTGTAAAGGAGGGGCTAAAACATGTCAGCATGTGTACATTACTACTTACCTGGAGGTTGTCTTTCATACGGATTAAACTCGACAAACTCCACTCACACATTATAAAACGCCGTGAAAATTCTTAGTATAAAATCGATGTAGTATTTAATACTAGCTAAAGTAAATACTTTGTAAAGTAATCAAACCAATTAGGAGTCGTATGTATACCCAGTTTCATGTACTCTGACTGTTTAACAGTGTGAACTTACATATTTGAGGATATTATATTATTATTATTGCTCCTTTGGTTTCCGAGTGGAACGTGTAGCTTCA
Organism: Trichobilharzia szidati; assembly: GCA_944472155.2. NCBI lineage: Eukaryota > Metazoa > Platyhelminthes > Trematoda > Strigeidida > Schistosomatidae > Trichobilharzia > Trichobilharzia szidati. Next base: position 48,157,182 of record OX235276.1, on the reverse strand, counting down.
ATAGGACGTCTCCAATTTGTCTAATTGGCAGCGGTCCTCTTCAGTTGGCCCTACGGTTGCCTATAAGCTTTCATCTCTTCCTGTCACAATCTCCTTTACGTCACCCTCGGACCCCGAACCACCTCGTCGCTTCCCATTCGGCTTCTACTGGAACGATGGCTTGGCACGCGATTTCATTCAACAGTGTGCGCCCAATCTATCTCCATCTCCTCCGGTATATTTGTTGAGCCACAGGTTCTTGGTTGGTTCTTTCCCAAAGTTTCTTGTTGCTAATTCTTTCTGGCCATTTAATCCTCAGTATGGAGCACCAGTCAATGAAATCTACAACAGTTAGTCTAGGCCACGTAGAAAGGTGTAGACTTCCTGAATAGTTGGGGTCCTCGGGACGATAAAAACCAATGGTTGGAAACAATTGGTGACATGGTTCAAAATCGTTCTCAATGGCTGGCGCAGATCCATCCACTCCTTGTGACTTATGATTTCCAATGAAATTGTTTTGTTCTTCGTTATTGCTATTCCTTTGTCTCACACCTCTGTTTACTGTCTCTAATATGCACTTCTTCTACTTTCTTCTCTTGCTTCGTGTGCTACAAGGAGGGTGTGTGGCGACTTGAACTACCGCTCATATGTGCAAAGTTCTATGTCGATAACAGACAGACAGCTGGAGCAAAGGCAGTTGTGGATAAAAGTCTGCAACCTGTTGAAAGTGATTTTTGTGAAGCTCTCGACGAGTTTCTGACCCTTATAGAAGAAGTGACTCAACATTGGTGTTGAAAATCCTAATTTTGTTCTTGATGCCGAATGCAGATTTTTAGACTGACTTCCAATTAATGAAGGCCTGTATTGCCTTTTCAGAATAAGCTGATTTTTACTGATTAACCTGACTCTAAGCCGAGCGAGAGTAAAAGTAATCGTAAGGCATCTCCAGGCATAGTATACCAAACGCAACAATAGATATTCCAGCTGTGTAAGAAAAATCGATAGAACATCTTTAAAACAATGAAACAAAGCACCTTGAATGATTACAGCAGTCATCAAAATAGTCTTTCTTAAGGGTAGCCCAGGAAAGATTAACAGCAAGCATTAAAGAAGAATTGAAAAAAATACAAGAGTTAGAAAACTGTGAAAAATGAATGAAACCACACTAACTTAACTTCCTTAAGTAGAAGGTTACTATTTTTATTTATCTTTTTTTATTTTTTTATAGCTTGAATCCACACAGTATTTTGGTACAAGCATGGAATTTTCAGCATACGTGTTTCGCGAACATTCTACCGCTGTGCCACCAACGTTCACTCCACTCCTTTTATTATTTTTTTTCTGCACATTTACTGGACAATAGGTTCTTCATGCATTTATTCCCCTTGATGAATTTAAATAAAGCAAGAACAACAGTGGTTTGTGCAGAATAATATGGTACCATCATTTATTTCGTCGGCCTCTCATCAGCTGCGTACAGCCTAAATAAATTGTGAGGTTTACGTACAGAAAAGTTTTAACATACTTGCAAATTTTTTACATGTTGTCAGTTGACAGAAAGTTCCAAAGTAAGTGAACAGTGCTCAGAAAATTGTGCTTATATAGTTTTTACACAGGCAGTTCAGGTTTAAACAAAATAGATGTATGCATGCAATGGTAAAGGAGTTACGTAATAAAGACGAGAGGTGAGTAAGATGATGAGTAACTAATAAACTTTGTAACGATGTACTGAGTTCAAATCACGTCATAGAAACAAAAGACAAGCGATATTACAGATTTAAAAAAAAAAAGAGGGGTGAGGTTAAAGACAAAGATTACGTAATCAGATTAGGGAATAAAGACATCCAGTTACCATGGCAAGGAAAGACTGATAACTGCTTCTTTCTGAACACATAAATCTGGTTTGAAGCGTTTGATAGAAATTGCTTCGGCAAACTTGAGGAGAATGGAGCTCCTTTGTCTATTGATAATTTTGAAGGATTTCTCGATTTCCACCTCATGACCCGTGTCGAGGAGATGCCTGGCGATGGCACTGTTTAAAGAATTTGTTCCCTTTAGACGTAAGCTTTTTGGTACATGTTCAGAAAATCGTAGGTATGCCCTTCTTTCTGTCCTTCCAATGTAACTGCTCCCGCAGATGTATGTAAATTTGTATATGCAGTTGGAGTTCACATGAGAGGGATATCTATCGATTTTTGATTGCACCAAAGAGCAAGTTGTTTGATAGACGGGAACGAGCTTGGCTGCAGGATAGGCTATAGCTAGTGATGTACTTAGCCTTCTGTTGATCATCGCTGTAATGTTTTCACCCTTATAATCAAGCTGAAAGTAGATTGGCTTCTTTTCCACTGTGATTTGTTTTACATTTTTGACTTCAGATCTTCCATACTTGTTGATGAACCTTTGAGGGTACCCATTTCTCTTCAATGTCTTTTCAAGAAACTCAAATTCTTCCTCTAATTTCTCTGTAGAGCATATTCTTTTCGCTCTATAGTACAGAGTCTTGACTAGACCGCGTTTAAAGCTATTTGGACAAAAGCTATTGAAATGTAAGTATTGTCCTTTCCATGTAGGCTTTCGATAAATTGACTTTTGAAGACTACCGTCAATTTATCGAAAGCCTACATGGAAAGGACAATACTTACATTTCAATAGCTTTTGTCCAAATAGCTTTAAACGCGGTCTAGTCAAGACTCTGTACTATAGAGCGAAAAGAATATGCTCTACAGAGAAATTAGAGGAAGAATTTGAGTTTCTTGAAAAGACATTGAAGAGAAATGGGTACCCTCAAAGGTTCATCAACAAGTATGGAAGATCTGAAGTCAAAAATGTAAAACAAATCACAGTGGAAAAGAAGCCAATCTACTTTCAGCTTGATTATAAGGGTGAAAACATTACAGCGATGATCAACAGAAGCCTAAGTACATCACTAGCTATAGCCTATCCTGCAGCCAAGCTCGTTCCCGTCTATCAAACAACTTGCTCTTTGCAGCAGGTTTTTCAAAGTGCTTTGGGTGTAATGCTCACGAAGTCTACGAACCACATAAAAGCACTGACTTGATATCACTATCGAAAATTCGGATCTTTTCCTTTACTTTGATGATTGCAGCAGATTTCCACATTGATTTCAGTGTAATGAAGGCTTGTCTTGCTTTCCCGTTCCTGATTGGCTTTGATATTTTCACCAGTGAGAGGACTTCCTTCGGATTTCTAGTATTGATGGAGATTGGTCTTTTCTGCTGGTAGTGGTCAAGTATCTTCATCATCTCTGTCTTCCAATACAATGCAAACATAACAACTGGAATTTCATAGAAACTCTTCTCCTAAACAATACCATCTTGGCGAATACTTTCACATCGACGTAGAAAAAATACAGGTTCATGTCCTAGAGGAGTATTTTGCTAAAACCACTCTTATACTACTAACAAATTAATAAGTAGTTAGAGCAATATGAAGAATTTATGATTTGGTTGTTTATCCACCTATGAAATCTTAGATTACTTTCATTGTCATTAATAATATTATCAATATCATTAGACACGAAAATAGTATAAACATGCATTTATTATTACACGTGTATGAATGAACTTCATGTTTTCAGTAGTTCAAATATACCCATAAAATTTTTTTTATTAATTTTTACTTTTTATTTATTTATTTTTTGGTTATCCATTTAAACAACCTCACCTGGTTAGCTATCTGGCGATAAGCCCGGAAAGAGAAGGAAGCTCGAGAGTTGGACTAGTGAAGTCGCCCCGTAGAAGTCCATCTTCCCTCTCTACAGAAACTTTAGAACACTGAATATATAAATATGTATGTCATGAAATTATTCTCATCTGAAACTGGAGACTAACAATAGCACTATCTGGTGAAAGCCCTCAGGAGCCAGTTAGCAGACAAGTCTTCCGTCTGTAAAAGCAAAAGTATGCAAAGGGATAATAAACTTCCTCGACATATTTAAGGCTGTAAAAAAATGCTCAACTTGCTAAAAAATGATAATATACGGCATGGAAATGTGAGAATAGACGGAAACGGAAATGGATTCGTCGAATCGAGAATGGGAGAGCTAGTAATATACTCCGGGAACCTAGGCGACAACCATCAACACACAAGGGTGTAGTTATCACGTCATCACCAACGTCATCGAAGGCTCTGATGAAGTGGGAATCAATTCCTCAGTATAATAAGAGCAAGATCCAACTCAAAAAAAATTGAATGTTACCATTATCCAATTTTACTCTCCTGCAAACAATGCAGATCCCGTGGAGAAGAAGGAGAACATTCACAGACCACTGCAAACAATAATGGAAAAGATCCCCCAACTAGATGGCGACATCAAAATTATAATGGGTGATATAAATGCCAGTTAAATTGGGATGAGACAGCGCAAGACGAGAATTCAAAATTAGAGGATAGGCGCTTGTTGAAATGAATGAGAATGGAGAACTCTGTGCAGACTTCTGAGACTTCAGTGATTTGGTGGTTGCAGGCAGCATGTACAAACAAGCACAAGGATATCTAAAGGGCTACGTGGATTTCAACAGATGGACACACCAAAAACCAGACTGACTTCATCTCTATCTCGAGAAAGTGGAGACAAAATTGAGAAGAGGAGCACATGTAGATTCAGATCTCCATCTAATGCAATGAGCCTTCAAGATCAGGTTAAAAGCATCCAGAGAGGCTGAAGATAGGCAAAAGTTTAAATTCAGTACAGAAACTAAATAATGAAGCTATAAAGGACAAATTCATAGCATTCATGAGGAAAAATAGTGGATATTAAGTAACATTGCCGAAGAAACCTGTTTGTATGGATACTAGAAGTCTTTCATACGAAAGTTCCACAGTCCTGTACTAGTAAGTTGCATGGAATACTTTAAAATTAACAGTCATAACAATCAAAACTTAAAGACTAGTTTGTTACTGTTTCTCTCCATCGGTGAGATGAAGCCCACCTATTTGAATCCTATTGCAACGTAGAGTTTTATCTCAACATCAGTTGTCATCTGTTGAGATTTGATATACGTTGGTTAAACTAAGATTATTTCACATGGACACATTGATTTCCAAGCAGGCTTCGTCAGAGGGCGATATCAGCAGCAGAAGCTTTGAGAAACATTGGGCAGTAGATAACTGTTTTCACCTAGTTTGGGACGGCTTTACAGTACACATCCACCATGCAACCACCGGTCGAAAACACCATCCATAGGTTACGAAGCGAATGTGTTACCAATCGGTTATTGAATCAGAATCTGACTGACTGACTGACTGGTTTCAAAGTAGAATTTTACACCGGTGTGCAGCAGTTCGAGTCGCCACACTTCACTCAGCACATAAATCCAGAGAGGAAAGTAAAATGAAACGCGAACTAGAGACAGTAAACAGAGATATGAGGCAAAAAGAATAATAATATCGAGGAACAATGTAGTTTTATTTGAAATTATAAGTTACAAGGAGTGGATACATCTGCGCCAGCCATTGAGAATGATTTTGAGCCATATCACCAGTTGTCTCCAGCCTTCATTGGTATTTACCGTCCCGAAGACTCCAACCAGTCAAGAAGTCTACACCTTCCTACGTGGCTGGCTGGCTTAAACTAACTGTCGTGGATTTCATTGACTGATGAAGCCATGTTTTGGTTTGACCACCATTTGCTACCTCTTTTCCAACCTGACCTTATGTCAGCTAATATTGCCCGTCGAGGAAGGCGATGGCTAGAGATGCATGCGTAACACATGTCCTAACCATCTCACAGCCTCGTCTATCGATCAGAACCTAGTAGCCTATGAATTCAAATTTCTTTTAACCAGTCATATGCAGTGCCACTTCCATGCAACATCATCGAGTTATATCTGTCTTGACATGGTGGACACCAAAGATTACAGATTCTTATTAGAACTCCACTACACTGCAGTCATATGGAAGCAACTGTAACTCAAGGTGAAAATGCAAACGAAACACTACTAAATAACCACTTGTGTCAGTCAGAATTCCACTGTAAATCAAGCATGTTATATATAAGGCTATATGATACCACCTAACTGCAGAAACTTCGATAACTGGAGCTGGGTTCAGCCAAACTCATCATCCGTTATTTGGAGATTTAGTGCCTGAACGTATTATCCGGAAAATCACAGCTACAACTCTCTCATCATTGATCAGATCAAAGCTATTAAGTTACATTTACTTGTTATAACCCCCGGTTTTTGCTATCTCCTGGATTTCGAATATATACGGCCTACAGAATGTTGAAGGTGAGTGTTAGCTCTGTATGTACAGCATACACTCGGTCACTGATGTTGTTATTATAAAATAGTTACGTTTTAGCAACCTTGTCGTCAGTTCTTCATTAAATACACTCTCGATATGAAAATAATTCAAAAACGTATAGAGAGATTTTTCACTCGTGCTGATCTGCCATTGAGCAGTACCAAAGTGAGAGGGCGAAAGCGGATGCCCGGCGCTCTTCACCGGGTTGACTGTCCATTGGATGACAGTCTGGGGGAGATGGCTAAACCCTGATTCCAAACCTCCAACGACTGGCGTATGAAGCTCACTGGAGCTCACCGGCAGACGTATGGACAAAGGGCTTGTTGGATGTCCTGGATGTCTGACCCCATTCAAAAAGGCGTATGAACCGAACTCCGGTCACCGGCTGCCAATGGATAGTGGACTCCCTACTCCACTCCTACTGCCTTGTAGGTCACACTTGGTTGTGTAAAGGCTAGAGCTGCACTCTCAAACAAAAGGCCGAGCGATTCTGGGGGCATCACTCGTACCAAATTCCCATGAAACTTCATGAACTCGTCGTCGTCGTTGCTACAACATCAACCAAATTCCAGTACTGGTCCAACAACGTCGCCTTCGGTGGTTTGGCCGACCAGATGACGATCTGGTCAAATCAGTTCTAAATCCCTCGCCATTACCATCTTGGCAATGTCGCAGGGGTGGACAGCTGAAAACATGGCTTGGTACAGTCAAGGCTGATATGGAGTGCCTGGGGCTACAAACCGTCTACGGACTCCGTCTGCGGAACAAGAATTGGATAACCCTGTCGCAAAACCTTGCATCAGATCGCCGCGCCTGGGCAGCGATGATTCGAGATGTTCATGAAGCCGGCTCATCCTCCCGTAGGAGATAGCCGAAGTAAAGTAAAAGTAAGTACCCATCGTTGTGTCGCCTAGTCATTTGTCTTCAATGAATTGTATCAGTCATGTCTACAATACGATCACCAAGTTAGACAACTGTGTGTGTTTGATGACAGCTGAATGAAGTCCCTCACTTGACCAAAGCCAAATAGTCGCTGAAGGTCAGACAAACAGTAGGAACAGATGGAATCCCTCTTTCCCACTGAACAAACAAACACAACCTCCCCCCCCCCAACGGATATGCTCACACCATTACTGTAGAGGGTATGTAAGGGAGGTAAGGTATCTCTATCTCACCTTATCAAACTATCAAAGAAGGGAGACTAAAGCCTATTCAAGAAATGGTTTGTCTTCATGCTCCCCTCCACTTCACCACTAATAATAATACCACTCCTGCCTTTATCATAATTCTATATTAATTTTTCATATTATAAGAACCCAACGTGAATCCAGTAGAAATTTCCAGGGAAAAAATCATTCTAACTGGCGCCACAGATCTCATCTGAAACTGTCAAAGAATCACGTGTGCACAGTGTGCTTCATTCAATGACCTTCAAACTATACTATATGCGTACATACACATATATATATATATATATATATATATGCATGGAGTGAGTCATCCATGCAACTGTCATACATCTTTATTATTATATCAATAGGTAGTGTAAAATAATAGAAATAACAGACTGTTTTCCACAGACAAGAAAAAAGTACAGTTCAGTAGGGAAACGCTTGTACACCTTAGCATAGCCAGTAAATCACATGAAGGACAGCTATTGTAGTCTAATGGCAAAAACAAACAGCATGTCATTGTTATTAAGACAGACAGTGTTTGTTTTTCAACCTTTGACTGATATCATATATTTAAAAATCCATCTTCATTTCCTTTGGCATATTGCAACGAGAGAAGACAGGGGACTTGGTAACGGAACAGTTTAGTCGTGATTTGATATAGACGACAGGCTCTCGAGTGGAACCCGAACGGGAAGCGGCGAGTTGGTCGTCAGTGAGAGGGTGACTTAGAGGAGGTCATGCGTGAAGAGGAGATGAAAGCATGTGGGCAGACATGGAGCCAGGTGATGAACACGTTGGTAGAGAACCGAACGCAATGGAGACGTGTAGCTGAAGCCCTATGTTCCTCTAGGAATTAAAGGAAACAATAACAGTAATAATAATAATAATAATAATAATAATAATAATAATAATAATAATATGTGAAACCTGTCATTTGCACAGATCTTCCTTCTTAAACATACTTAGCTACCTAAATTATTAACATTGGCTTACTTTTTACTTTATTGTATTCCTTCTTTTGTGTATCTACTCGTTCCGACTATATTAGCCCTATGATTAGTACAAAACTGTCCTGTCATTAACCATCATGTAATTATTAGTTTTTGTGGTTGTTTTTTCTTATTTTTTATTTTTTTCGGCAATATTAACAGACAACCATTGGTTGTGAACGCCGTTATCACCACCTTAAAAATTTTGTATTATGCAGGATTACTCACACTGCTACTACCAACACCGCATTAGACCTGATAAAAAAACAACCCTGAAATGTTATTTTATTATTGTTTAGTGTTGTTTCAACCAAATTAACTGATCATCTTAGCGATAAACATTCTCAAATATCATTTCATAACTTCTTGTATGACTACAGCTTTACTGTCACCATGCATAATCATATCATAGCTTCCACTACCCAATACTGAGATATTATTATATGGAATTCTCAGCATGTGATATCGGCAGCCCAAATTTAGTAGGCCGACCATTGATACCAGGTGTGTGTCGGCTAGGGATCGAACCCCGGACCATGTTCATAGTCAGTGGGCGTCCTAATCGCTGTGCCACCGACGCACGCTTTAGTGTTTTAAACGATGGGTATTGGGTTCCAGACTCAGTGGGGACACCAGGTACATCCAGTAGCTGACGAGTCACGAATAGGACGATATTTTCAACCTGAATTGCACTGGTAGTCACCATCCCCTAAACGACTTCAAATGAATTCAGCATTGTCTAATGATTCACTCGCATATATGTCATCATTTAACTAGTATGACTCATCAATAGGGAACCACACTACTGGTCACTACACATAGTCAGTAAATTAAACTTCCTAATTTACATTTGCATTTTTGCACATTTGATTACTCCTTAATAGTCAATTGCTTCCGGTGTAGTGATGATAACAACATTAATAATAATAATAAAAACAATAAAGATTAGATATACATGAAAAAGATGAGTAGTTCTGAGGTCCCTTCAATGAACAAAATAATTAAATCGAAAAGTCAACAAATACACAAATAAGTAAATAAATAAATAAATAATGGACAAATATAATCGTTGGATAAACAATTTATTGATTTATTTTTACTTCATTTCATCTCCATTTTAAAAATATTTTCTCAAAGATCTGATTAATCTAAAGTGAGATCAAAAGCTGACATCACTTAGAGAGCCACTGATAACTAGGCAGTAACGGGACAAGCGTTTCATCCTACTTTTGGATTCCTTAGCTGTATGTGGCCGTAACTTCACCACTAGGACTCGAACTCAGGACAGAAGTTAGGATTCGTCAGCCGGCCATTGCATTTTGTCCCAGTGGCTGAGTGGTCAACGGAGTGGCTTCGTAACCTGAAGATCTTGGTTTCCATCTCGTGTGTGGGTAAGGTCATGGGTACATACTGTTAAAGAGTCCCAGACTAGAGACAGACAGCTGCACAGTACTTCAGTACTGGTTCTCAATAGTTCCCTAACTGATGTCGGCTCGTCATCAAACTAGAAATCAAAAATATTTACTGCATTAGGTGAAGTAGAGAACATTCTTTTCCACCACTCTCTGTTGTAAACATCAAATAAAACAGAAATATATTACTTATTTTCTAAATTTGGTATTTTGCATATATCAGATAACATTGTTTGTCCTTGGTGTTTGCGGTCATCATCTCTTTCCCTTCTCTCTCTCACTCCCACCTAGTCTTCCTTCACCTTTTGCTATATACTGGGCCTCCCCCCTCACCCACCACACCTCATTGATGTCAAATTGATAATATTCAGAATTTGGTTAACTCCTTCCATCTTGTCAACTCAATTGTTTCTCCTCAAATAAGTTAGTTTTCTTTTCTCGGATAACATAGAAAGAAGAATCCTATAGATAAAAAAAGTCTTCCCCATTATTCATTATCTTATCATCATTGTCTTCCTTGTTTGTTTTTTCTGATATGTAAAGTGATGAGTAATCACAAGTGAGCAAGGTATTCATTGATTAATTGATTAATTGATTTATTATTCTGATCAATTAATTATATGCCTAAGTAAGTCAATATTTATTGTTTAGGTTATGGGTGGGTGTTTTGTAGAGATTTTGATTGATTTCAGCCTAGATTTCTTCGCGAATCAACATATCATGAGTAAGGGAATCATTAAAGACCAACGAGCACTGGACATCTGTTTCATCCTAGTTTGGCAAGTAATGGATGGTTGTCCTGAAGTAATGAAGCAATGAGAAGTCGTGACCAGTGGGGTCTATCATGTCTAGGCGGTAGTGGTCTATCATGCATTGAGAGAAATTAGGGTTAACGGGTGATTGAATTCCAGCCCAGTTGGCTGAATGGTCAAGGAGCCTGATCTCGTAACCTAAAGGATCCGGGTTTCGATCACTGGTGGTGGGGTGGGGTGGGGTTGTGGACGAAATAGCTCTCCGTAGTAGTACTATCCGGTTCTCAGTGATTCTGTCTGTGAAGCTACATCGACTGAGATGGTTAGGACATGTGTTACGTATGCCTAGCCATCACCTTCCTCGACTGACGGGCAATGTTAGCTGACATAGGGTCAGGCTGGAAAAGAGCTAGCGGTGGTCAAACCAAAACATAGTTTCACCAGTCAATGAAATCCACAACAGTTAGTTTCAGTCAGCTAACCACCTTAGGGAAGTGTAGACTTTGTGGTTGGCGTCCTCGGGATGGTAAGAACCAATGACGGCTGGAGACAATCAGTGATATGGCTCAAAATCGTTCTCAGTGGCTGGCTCAGATGCATCCACTCCTTGTGACTTATGATACCCAATGAAATCATATTATTCTTCGTTTTTGTCTCATATCCCTGTCTACTGTCTCTCTTTTCCATTTCTTTTTACTTTCTTCTCTTGCTTTGTGTGCTACAAGGAGGGAGTGTGGCGACTTGAACTACTGCACATTGGTGCAGAGTTTTATGTCGAAAACAGACAGACAGACAGTGATTCTGTCACTGATCTTGGTTCTTAACAAAATCTACATTGAGTAGCCTAATCTTTCCTGAGTATACATCTGTGTGCTTATCACGAGCAATTAGACTTTTTGGTTCTATTTCACAAGAGGTAATTCAGAGGGGTTTCAGTTTCAATCGGTAGATTGTTTATGTAAACATGAAGAATACAGTTCTGTACTACTATGGCTACAATTCTGTTAACCGAGTAAGCATTCGGTAGCTTCATCGACAATCATATACCTCGGTGTTTCAGCCGTAGAACGCTAACCAAATGTACGCCTTGCTAATGAATGGCAGCCAATAAGCACGAAACCCAGGTTCAAGCTTTCTTGAGGATTGACTACTTCCAAACACTTAACATCAACATTTAAGAGATATTTATTTTAACAGCTTAAGAATATCAATCACCTAGTAGACAGAAAATAGAAAAACCATGTTTCACTTACTCATTCACTTACTGCCCTCTTTTAATAAACTTTTAAACTTGAAAATACTGTTAGTATTATTATATATTTCAAAGTGGAATTCCATCCACTTTATGACTTGAGCAATTAACTCTCCTCAAGTAAGTTTTAATTTTGCCTTCAATTACTTCAAGTAGTAATTAATCACTGAAACATACCAGATTACGTTGGAAGAGGTATCTAGCGTTCACTGATTTTCAGTAATCTTCTAGAGACTTGGCGCGTCATAAAGAGCATCTCAAACAAACTACAGACCTTCATTAACAGTTGTCTTCGCTCAATACTCAAGATCAGATGGCCGGCCAGAAAAGATCAGCAACAGAGATTTCTGGCAATGAGCGAACCAACCAGGGACCGATTGTGAAACAAATGAGCCATACTCTGAGGAAACCATCAAGTGACATCACTAGACAAGCCATCGCTCAAGTGGAACCTGAAAGGGAAGCGGCGAGTTGGTCGTCAGTACAAGGGTGACTTGGAGGAGGTCATGTGAAGAGGAGATGAAAATGTGTGGGCAGACTTGGAGACAGGTGAAGACTCTAGCAGAGAACCGAACGCAATGGAGACGCACGGCTGAAGCCTTATGTTCCTCTAAGAATTAAAGGAAACAATAATAATAATCTGGTTCATTCCTATGACTGCAAACATCTGAAAAGCATTAAATCAGTTGGCTAAGCATCACTGATGTCATTTACAAATATTTCAGTCTCGGGAGAGATTCCTGAGAGATCCAACTTGAAGTTATGACCGACAGGGTTCACCGGATGACACTGGATACTTATAGTCTCCTATTTAAGAATTAGTGGTGATTAGAAATCACAGAGACAGTTGGAGTACGACTGAGTACCTTTAAAGTAGTATACTAACCTTCTATAGTTTGGTTTGTAAGGATTAGTTATGTTTTACGAGTTGATCACGGACTGATATCAGTTAGAGAACCATTGAAAACCAGGGAGTACTGGACAGCTGCTGTTTCATCCTAGTTTGGGAATCATCGGCAGTACGCACCCACTGGGATTCGAACCCAGGACCTTCCGGTTACAAGGCAAGCTCGTATACCATTCAGCCACTGGGACTAACCACTGAAAGTGATGATTCTGGATCTAATCTCTCGTAAGATAATGATTTCAGATTTCTGAAAATCTCACAAGATGGAATAATTGCCTTTAGTTTTCAATGGTCGATCACTGGGTGAGTATTATTATTATTATTATTATTATTATTATTATTATTATTATTATTATTATTATTATTACTGTTTCCAGAGTTTATTGTCTTCGTATTTTCGGATAATGTCATGCCATATACTGTCTGTGTTCATCATTATAAGTAACATCCCCGTCCACACACACACATACACGTCACACTTTATGCACATAGAACTGCAGCTCGATTAATTCAAAGGCTTTCCTTTTCACATAGCTAACAAGTCATGAGTTACAAATTTGAACGACTATTTGGGTGAGTAATCTCAACAATTCTTTTAAGTTGTTGTATGGACTAATTGATACAGAATTGTGCTGAACTCGAGGCATTGCCTTTAGTTTCCTTCGGCTTTCTCAAATAAATGAACATTAGTCGTTAAAAATATTATAAAATAGCGTAAACTTCGTGCATTAAACTGGATGCAGAAACTGAAATGCAGCTTAAACAATATTCCTTTTTATTTGTCTCAACAAGCGTGTATTTCCCATTGACTGACTGTTATCGCACTTCAGTTTTCATTCTCTGTTGAGATATCATCTCGTAGTGCTGGACGCCTCGACGATGTCTGAAGATCAGCATAATTCTATTTTTGGTTGATGGTAGCCATCTGTGGAATCCAGGATGCCCAGCTGAATCCTCATGAACAAGACAAGCCTCTTCTGGCTTATTGGCCTAGTGGATAACGCTTTGTTGTTTGAAAAGAAAGGGAGAGGGTTCTAGTCTTATTGGGAACACCATGATCACCCCGTGAGAATACAGGTACATCCAGATGACAAGTCCCCAGTAGGACGAGACACGCAAGTCTTGGACAGCTGTTTCGTCCTGCTTTATAACTCTTCAACAGTGACTGGATGGCCTACGAGGTCTCCATGTAACCAGAATGCACTGGGTTATAACCCCGGTTGGTGTGTACTGATGAGGAGGGTCCCAAACTAGGATGAAACAGCTATCCCCAGTACTCCTCAGGTCTCGAGTAGTTCTTTAACTGATGTCAGTTCGTGATCAAACCAGTCAATTATCATCTCAGTTGTGTAGTAAACTAGAGATGCATATATGTAATCTTCATAATCATCAATATGATCATCCTTCAGTAGTCTGTCTGTCTGACTGTTTCACCTCAGTCAAAATGACCCCCATTTGAACATTTTTGTTTAACCCTTCGATACACAGAAACACTTTATGCATTCTTAATGAGTTAAGTATCAAATGAGACGGTTAATTTTACTTTTAGACCTAAAATGTATCATTTTCGCTGAAAACACAGTCTATTTTCACGTTGGATACCATACTAACACATACACACACACACACAAGGTCAACAGGATGTCATCACCAGCCTATTTATCTTTCCAGAAAACAAAAAACACGAAAAAAAATAACAAAATATTGAGAGAAAACAAAACTAATCTGGTTAATTGAAATAAGACATAATTAGGTCAAATCACATAATAAAATATCTTTGTGAAAATTAGTTATCACGAAATCCAGTAACTGTTATTACTCACTTAACCAAGTTCAACTTTTTAATGCAAATTTGACAAAATAACAATTCAATTCAGTAAAAAAAATGTTTTTTTAAGAACTTTTTTTTATTATTGTTGTTTAGACAAAAAAAAAGAAACCATATGGCCATGTAACAAAATCACTGTAAGGTTCACACACCTACGCACGCACGCACGTATGCACTCATCCAATTGAAATCGATGCTGATTGGCTAATTTGAATTTTGCTCAAAAACCTATTTTAGTATGACTTAAACAAAAGCGAGTTAACTTATTATTATCGTTAAGGTCAAAAGAAAAAAGATAATAAATTTAAATATGTAACCTGTTTAAGTCATACATACGCATTATCTCACGCATACACATTTATATACAAACATTAGAATAACAAACACAAAAGTTATAGACTGTTGGAATAAGCTGTAGGAGTAAACTTATCAAAACATAAAAACACACACACACAGATACCACCGCCCACCCCACCTCTAACATAACTATATATGTCATGCAATCGTCACATCATGAAAATGGTAATGACAGTGATTATAAAACTCTGCTTAGGCTGTGACGTGTGTATATTTTTTTACAACACACATATATATTAATATTACTCACTTAGGTCACTGGAGTTCATCAAATATCAAGACAGATGAAACTGAACTTATTTTATGAAGAAAAAGAAAAGAAAACAACATCTAACAGTAACAATACTGTGATGATTTGATATTGGAACACAAGTAACACAATAACTGGTGATGATGATAATAATAATAATAACAATAGAAAATATATTACATGACCCCTGTTGCAATCATCTTCATTTACAGCCCCTCCCTCTCTTTTTTTTAAAAACTATATCAGGTGATTCATAGTCATGAAGTTGAACAGTTAATCATCACTATCATCATCATTATTATTGTGACTTGCTCTCTTGAAATATTGTTACAGTAATAACAAAAGAATACAGCAAAAAGAATACCATACTGTGTAATACCAACTATACAGTAATAATTACAATACAAGATGAAACACGTTCACATAATAATAATGATAATCAATATTATTATGATGAAATCATCTGTTAAACTTCAATTTCTATTTATCTCATAGGGTAAATAGGTCAGATATCGATAAATGACTACATCAAGAATTAACTGTATTCTATGTTATTCGGTGAATGATATTTTTTTTATTCCCTCACGTTCCTAGTGGAACATAAGGCTTCAAGCTAGAGGCTTGAAGTTTCTGTAGCAGTGGGGATTATTTTTACAGAATGGGGTTCCTACCCTCATGCCCAACCTTCCCTCTTTGCCAGTTCTGTTACTGGCTTAGCGAGGTAAAGGAGTGCGTCTCTGGCCGGGGATCGAACCCCGGACAATGTGCATGGTCGATGGTCGTCCTAGCTGCTGTGCCACCAACACATGGTAAATAATATAAGCAGACTTTTTTCTCCACATTCCCCTTGAGTTCTCAGTGGAATACAGGGTTTCAGACTTGCTTTTTCGGGTCTTGAAGTATCACTAACCAAAGTGTTGTTTTTAAGTATTGGTTTGTAGAGATTTCGTTGATTGGTTGCAGGATTTCATCATGAGCTGACATTGGTTAGAGAACCATTGGAAAACCCACCAGGGAGAACTGGATAGCTGTTTCGTCCTACAAACCAATACTTAAATATCGATGAGATGCTCAATAGCGACTGGCCCTATTCAGGTAGGTAGTTACCTGGGGTTCCAGTGGGAAGTCGTGACCAGTAGGGTGCAGCACGTTGGGTGTGAGGTCAAATACTCGCCGGAGACATTGGCTAGTGGTGGTGCTATGTCGTGAATTGGCAGAAGTTAGAATTCATGGGCCATTGGATCGGGTCCCAGTAGCTTAATCGTCTACGAGCTCGTTAGCCTTGTAACCCGAAGGTCCTGGGTTCAAACCGTGGGGGTGGGTGCGTACTGCTGAAGAGTTCCAAAACTAGAACGAAACAGCTGGCTGTCCAGTACTCCCTGCTGGTTTTCCAATTGTTCCCTAACCAATGTCAGCTCATGATGAAATCCTGTAACCATAGTGTTGTTTTTTATGGGGTGAGATTGCTAGCCCCACGTCCAACCTTCCCTCTTTTCTGGGCTTACTATGGTCTAGTAAACGCGGCCAGGTTTAGGAGTACATCGACCGAGGGTTGAACCCTAGACTACTTGCATGATAGCTAAACATTCTACCGGTGAACCATTGACGCAATATAGACATTATGGGTAGTTAAATACTGGTAGAAAGTCGTGGGTTTAGATTACATGTTTCCTGAAATTAATCAATATATCCCAATTAAAACTTTGGTAGAAATTCGGTGCTGTCTTCAAGATCTTAGTCTGTATTGTCTAGTGTCAAAGCTGGAAACTTCTCTAACAAGGAGTATTTAAAGCATATATATAACTCTCAAGGAGAACAAGTTTTGCAGGATAAGATGAATTTATTTTTATTATTTTATAATGTTTCCATCAGGTGAATACAATGGGGAATAAAGTAAAGAGACATGGAATTTAACAACCACATGTAACCGATAAAGCTGTTGTTATTCGATGCCCGCCTTATGTATCTCATTGCAAACCTGGTAACCAATGTCTCCTTCACTTTATCATTATTCATTCATCGCGTTTCGATTGAAGCATGGGAAATATCTCCGCCGTATTCTGTTCTTTACTGTCTTTATGACCTGTCTCCATGACTGTCTATATGCTTTCATTTCCTCTTCACATTATCTCTTCCATATCACTCTCAAAATCCACACTCAACTCGTCATTTCACATTAGGACTCCACTCGAGAACCTGTCTGTTGCATTATGTCACCTGAATGTCTTCACAGTGTACATCCAATCCACCTCTTTAATTTCCTTCTCTCTGTATAATTAGGCGATATTTCCTTGCCTGTTGGTTTGTTGTTTAACAGAGTTAATAGTTGCTTATCCTTTCTAGTTGGTCGGCCATCTGATTTTCAGTGTCATCGAGCGAAGGGGGTAGTTGTTAATGAAAGTTTTTAGCAGCCTGTTAGGAGTGCCTCTTTCGCTTCAACTCTCTAAAGTTTTCACTTCATTTTCGATGAGGTAACATAGTGTGTATATTAACCCACATCTTCATGAATAAGTGAGTCTTGTCAAAGTCATTTGATACTTCATACATTTATACTCCTTAATGAATTTGAACAAAGCAAGAACTACAGTTTTTGCAGAATAAAGTGGTACCATCTTTTATTTCGTCGCCTTCCCGTCAGCTGCTTACAGGCCAAAGACATTATTAAATATATATACAAAACCAATGTTGACATACTTGCACAGAGTTCATTTTAAACAAAATCGGTGTTTTCGTGTTCTTTCGTTGTCTTCCTGAATAACATTATCAGCACCAACTTTAATGTGAAGTTTACTGAATTTCTGCCTTTTGATCACCTTATCTCCTTTTTGGACAGATAAAAGGGTTCACAGTTCGTCTATTCATTTGGAACTGTACTTTTGTTTTTTACTCTAATCACGTGTTTCCAACCGACTGGAGAAAGAATAAATATGGTTAGCTAATAATCTGATGGTTTTTGGTTCAGTCAATGGTGGATTCATGAATGTGTAGTTTTGAAGAATCCTAAAATAGGACGAAGCGATGTTCAATGCTTCAGTGATTGACTAAGTTCACGTCTGATCACAAAGTGATATCGATTAGAGAACTATTGAGAACCAAGGATGACAGGAAAACTGTTCTTTCCTATCCTATATCTCTTCATCACTGTGCACCGATGACCTCGACACTAGGTATCAGGCAGAGAACCTTCACGTTGCAAGGGTAGCGTGTCAGCCAATCAGTTGTTGGGAGGGGATCCAGGGGCCGACTCATCAATTCTAACTTTATGCAATTCTTCCCATTAATAAACTTGAACAAAGCAAGAACAACAATTGTACCAGGATAATATGAGCTCATCTTTTATTATTTCGAGGATTCTTCTCAACTGGTTACAACCTGAACGATAAAAAATATGAATTACATTACATTAAAGATTTGAACATAATTTTCCACGATCACACGGAGTAATTGGTAGGAAGTAAAAGTAACATTATTCCGGAATGATTTAACTAATTAAGAGTTACAAACACTGACTATTAATAGAATAATTCAAATGAACTGTGATCGATATTTGACAGTTTATAAATATTCATAGAATAATTAGCCAATTAGGCTTGGAAACAAAAACAAGCTGTTATATATTTTTTTGTCACCAGGGCAGTGCAAGATTCACTACTGTCTCTTTCTGCGTACATAGATTTGGTTTAAGTCGTTTGATAGCAATTGCTTCAGCAAAGCGTAGCAAGTTAGGTTTCTTTTGCTTGTTGATTATTTTGAATGACTTCAAGTTGTCTGCATTATGACCAGTGTCTAATAGATGACGCGCAATTGCACTGTTTAATACTTGTGGACCTTTCAGTCTCAGGTCCTTTGGTATGTGTTCAGAAATGCGGACAATAACCCTTCTCTCTGTTCTTCCGATGTATGTGCTTTGGCACGTACATGTAAATTGGTAGACACAGTTGGAGGTAACATGAGGTGGGTATTTGTCCACTTTTGATTGTTTCAAACAACTAGTTGTTTGATAAACACATACAAGCTTGGCGGCTAGATATGTTCTTTTCAGGGCAGCGTTCAGTCTGCATCTTATTCTACTGGCAGTATCATCACCTTTGAATGCAAGCTGCAGAAAGATAGGCTTTTTCTCTACTGTGCTGATTTTCACTTTTTCAACATGACGGCTCCCATACTTGTCAATGAACTTTTGTGGGTAACCGTTGTTGCGTAGGCATTTCTCCACAATGGATAGCTCTTCCTCAATCTTTTCTTCTGAACACAGCTTCCTTACACAATCAAATAATGTTCTCGCCAATCCTTTTTTGTAACTTATAGGGCAGAAACTTTTGAAGTTAAGATAAACCGCCCTCCAGGTCTCTTTTCTGTGTATATATCTTATTATTTTGCCGTCTATATCACGTTGGATACCCAGGTCAAGAAAATGGAACTTCTCCTCTTTTTCATGCTCCATTGTAAACTTAATATTAGGATGGGTGCTGTTCAAGACTTTTAGTACTTGAGATGCATCATCAAAAGAATTACAAATAACGAAAGTGTCGTCGACATACCTGGTATAGAAGTTGGTCTGACTGATTGCGGATTTCAGCCTTTTGTGTAACCGCCAGATTTTTATTTTCAAGTATTGGTTTGTAGGGATTTGATTGATTGGTTACAGGATTCCATCATGAGCTGACATCGGTTAGGTCTGAGAGTACTAAACAGCTGTTTCGTCCTAGTTTGTGACTCTTCATCAGTACGCACCCACCGGGATTCGAACCCAGGACCTTTTTATTTCGCTGCTGATCATCAATTACTGCATCATGAACAGCTGAATTACTTAAACCAAGAACTCTAATAAACAAGATATCATAATGTTAAATAGTACTTGTTCTATTTTAATGCTATAATCAATACCACTCATGGCCGTTTAATCAATCTGTCAACGAACCACTAGAGCAGAATACCAATTTAGACAAAACTAGATTGTGCAAAGAACATTGTTTTTGGTAACTTCTATATCAAGTTGTACACTAATTTGTATACTCACAAAATAATATAAAGAATAATTGCTATTGACAACATTGATGTTTTTGTTGTTCATGTCGAGGTGTTCAGATCAATATGTAACAGTAGAACCTGAGAGTATTTGGCAAAGAAATTATAAAGTGCTGGTTTGCAGGGATTTGATTGATTACAGGATTGGCCACAAGCTGACATCAGTTAGAGAACCATTGGAAAACCTGCAGAGAAGTAATGGACAGCTGTTTCTTCCTAGTTTGGTGGATGCGTGCATCTTACTGACCAGTCCCAGACTAGGACGAAACGGCTGTCCATTACTCTCTGCAGGTTTTCCAATGGTTCTTTAACTGATGTCATCTCGTGATCAATTCTGTAGAGAAATTATACATCGGTAACTCGATGTACAGATATAAACAGAATACATCCATCATATATTGAGAACACAATTT
The DNA here is from genome assembly GCA_944472155.2 of Trichobilharzia szidati. NCBI lineage: Eukaryota > Metazoa > Platyhelminthes > Trematoda > Strigeidida > Schistosomatidae > Trichobilharzia > Trichobilharzia szidati. The sequence continues at coordinate 48,136,570 of OX235276.1, read as the reverse complement.
CTACATGTCTTCCTTACTGTGCTGCTTTATCTTCCTTTCATGTTTCCATGTTATTTCGCAAGTATTCGACATGCTTGAAGATAATATGCCTATTAATATCTGTATCTATATACTACTTACAAACTTGTCAGTAACACACGCCACAAATAGCGCGTTATAGTTCAAAAGTCTGTCTACATAATAATATACATAGGATTAGTAATGCAACAATTAAAGATAGTTTAAACAATAATAACTTGTAAATGACTTAGGGGGAAAAGGAAAATCATCAAACTCTTACCATCAAGGGATGATGACCTAGGTAAGGAAATGCGTTGTACGAACTTCTTCTGAACACACATAAGTCTGACCTCTTCAGGTGGGTTTCTAATTGGTGTCAGTTATATGTAGAAGACGACCATGTAAGGCGAAAGTTAAGCTTAGTCAGAATACGATCTCATCCCAACTTCTGAAGACGAGTTACAGAGATTCAAGTCAACAATCATAGACTGCTGCCACCAATACTTGAATACAAAATCAAAAGTCCGCAACCACCTAACAAAGCGACACCGAGAAGAATTAAAACAGTTGAGAGATAACAAAGATCTGCTGATAACTTGCGCCGACAAGGGTGTTGGTGTAGTGCTTCTGGATCAAAAAGACTACATCGAGAAAATGAACAATATACTGTCGAATGAAGATAAATTTTCCCAACCTTACAATGAAAGAAACAAAACGGAACAGATTGAGAAGCAGCTCACAGATGTCTTGAAGAGAATGATGGCCAGTCAACTAATCAGTGGAGATATCTCTGACCAGATCCGGCCAACAGGTCCAATAATACCAAGACTTTATAGTCTACCAAAGGTACACAAGGTTGGTCTCCCACTTCGTCCAATTCTGGATATTTCAGGTTCCCCTTACCACTCTATTGCAAAATGGCTGGCAGATATTCTGGAACCTGCAGGAAACAATTATGTACTCACTCGCTCTGTGACACCTTTCAGTTAATCGACTGCATACAAGACATGAATGTATCTAACAAAATTATGCTGTCCTTCAACATTGACTCACTTTTCACCAATGTCCCTCTCACAGAAACGGTCTGCTTCATATGCAAATATATAGATGACAACCATCTCAATATTGGAATATCAACAACATATTTCAAGGAATTACTACCGAGATGCACTCCGAACGTCCAGTTCACTTTCAACGACACCATCTATAGACAGAAAGATGGTATTGCAATGGGATCTCCGTTGGGTCCACTACTATCAGGTTGCTTCGTGGCAAGCCTCGAGAAAGGTCCACTAAAGCCTAGCATCGACAGTTTACGACTGTATAAAAGATACGTAGACGACATATTCATTATTTGTGACAACAATAATGCCCCCAATCTACTGCTGAGGACATTTAATTGTTGCCATCCAGCAATAAAGTTCACTTTTGAAATGGAAAACGAATCAAAAATTCCGTTTCTTGATGTGGAACTAACAAGAAGAACTGATGGGAGCCTAAGAAGATTGATCCATAGAAAAGCTACTTGAGATGGTCAAATAAATTTAAATGTCTTGATAACATCAACTTTATATTCAGCATCTACATGGTAAGCTAAGACGGAGCAACGAAAAGACTTTGTTTGTTCCTTGCTGAACCACTGTGCTGAATGATGTTCAGAAATTCGGCGATGAATACGCCTAATTTTACTTCCTATGTAAATGATTCCACAAGGATAGTTAAACTGGGAGATACACATAGAGGAGGTAAAATTAGGTAGTTTACTAATTGAACGTAAATTTGAAATGGTTATGAAAAGAGAAAGTGTACCTCGTCGGTGGTGAATGGTCTTTTTACTGCTATTCTTTAGGCGTTGATGATATTCTAATATATATATATATATATATATATATATATATATATATATATATATATATATATATATATATATATATGTATATTAGCACCACTACCATCCGATATCATTGTCAAGTATTTCTACCCACGCCCAACTCGATGGACCTCAACTGGTCATGACTTCTCACCAGAGAAATCCTGACAACTTTATCCTCTAGCCAGTTACAATAAATATCATTTACTCAATCAAATTAAGTTAAACAGTCAGGCGTATATTTCAAAAGTATCTTAAATTGTATACAATATGAGTAAATTTCTAATAAAAAGTCACACTGAAAAACAGATAGCTGTTCATCGAGTCTATAAAATATTGACAGTTGAATTCAGGCTTGTTTGTTTGTTTTCAATTGTCACAACATTTTGTCACTTGGAATCTGTGTAAGAACATCTGAGCAACCAAAGCTAAAGAGTCTAGATATGACAGAGAAGTTGACTTGTAGCTCTCAGGTAGGCATGATATTTGGTGCATTTGTGTCCTCTGAACTGTGGAGATGGTTAACTGTTGTGAAGCTTTCATTGTCCCTTTTCTAAACACAACATCCTCAGCGCAGACCTCACTATGAGTTTGAAGGCTAAACCAAAAGAAAAAACAATAACTTCAAATACACATGGGTCATCCACAAACAAGTTTTAGGAAGAGAATAAGCAAATTTTTATCCTGCATAGCATCGATGTTTCAGTGGTCCGGGGTTAGGTCCCTGGCCAACGGACGCATTCTTAAACCTCACCTAGCCGATATTCAGACCGGTAATAAAGATGGGAGCAGTCCCATCCCATGAAAAAGAATCACACCGCTACAAGTTAAAACCTGAAGGCGCATGTCCCACCAGGAACATGAAGGACTCAAAAAAAAATGAAACCCTAATAATTAGTTAGTTGTTAAACTTCACGTCCAGGAGAAATTCACATTATTAAGAATATCAGCAAAACAGGCTATGTGTTTTATCTCTCAAAGTCAAATGGATATTTCAGTCTTTCAGTGTGTCAACCATCCCTCTGTTGTCTCCATTGCTTTTATTGATCTCTGTATGTGTATGAGCAATGTGAACTTATATCAACTAACAATCTAGTAATTTTATCTGTTATAAAAGGAGAATTAATCCCCGTCTATTTCCCTTTTGTATTCGATGCCTCTCTGATTGGTCTCACTTCTCCACAAACTCTTCAAGTGAATCATGCATAATTGCTGTAAATTATTTATGATATCTCACTCTCATTTACTACTGTGAACAGTGTATTTAATTGTAGCATTACAGTGTATGCCCCAATGATGTCTGGAAAGTTATATACCGACTGAATTTACAAGACACTTTACTGTACTACTCACAGTATGTAACGATTGAATTTATTCGGTTATGGTCTGAACACAAGAAACCAATTTCTACATATTCTACAGGACACCTGACTGAACTTCATTGATACACACACTATCACGAAACATTCCAAACGCAGGGAAAATACTATTATTCTCCAATATTTTAGCGGTTCTGTTAAACAACAATAATAATAATAAGCGTTGCAATTAAAGATTGAACAAGGACAAAGGCAAATAATAAAAGGTCAAACGTCAACGTGTGATATGCAAATGTCAGATTAATGATACTTAGTCTAGGAGAAAAAACCTATAATAATTATAAATTTGAATAAAGCAAGAACAAAAGTGGTTTGTGCAGAATAATATGGTACCATCATTTATTTCGTAGGCTTCTCATCAGCTGCTTACAGCCTAAATACATAATGAGGTTTGCGTACAGAAAAGTTTTAACATACTTGCAAATTTTTACATGTTGCCAGTTGACAAAAAGTTCCACAGTAAGTGAACAGTGCTCAGAAAATTGTGCTTATATAGTTTTTACACATGCAGTTCAAGTTTAAACAAAATAGATGTATGCATACAATGGTAAAGGAGTTACGTAATAAAGACGAAATATGAGTTAGATACAGAGTGACTAATAAATTAGGTAACAATGTACTGAGTTCAATTGAAATCATAGAAACAAGAGACAAGCAAAATTACAGAATATAAAAGGGGGTGAGGTTAAAGACAAAGATTACGTAATCAGACGAGAGAATAAAGACATTCAGTTACCAGGGCAAAGAGAGATTAATAACTGCTTCTTTCTGAACACATAAATCTGGTTTCAAGCGTTTGATAGAGATTGCTTCGGCAAACTTGAGGAGAATGGAACTCCTTTGTCTATTGATAATTTTAAAGGATTTCTCGATTTCTACTTCATGACCCGTGTCGAGAAGATTTCTAGTGATAGCGCTGCTATAAGAGTTTGTTCCCTTGAGACGTAGGCTTTTTGGCACATGTTCAGAAAATCGGAGGTGTGCCCTTCTTTCTGTTCTCCCAATGTAACTGCTCCCGCAGATACACGTAAATTTGTATACACAGTTGGAGTTAACATGAGAAGGGTATCTATCGACTTTTGACTGCACCAAAGAGCATGTTGTTCGATGGACGGGAACCAACTTAGCTGCCCTGGTAACTGAATGTCTTTATTCTCTCGTCTGATTACGTAATCTTTGTCTTTAACCTCACCCCCTTTTATATTCTGTAATTTTGCTTGTCTCTTGTTTCTATGATTTCAATTGAACTCAGTACATTGTTACCTAATTTATTAGTCACTCTGTATCTAACTCATATTTCGTCTTTATTACGTAACTCCTTTACCATTGTATGCATACATCTATTTTGTTTAAACTTGAACTGCATGTGTAAAAACTATATAAGCACAATTTTCTGAGCACAGTTCACTTACTGTGGAACTTTTTGTCAACTGGCAACATGTAAAAATTTGCAAGTATGTTAAAACTTTTCTGTACGCAAACCTCATTATGTATTTAGGCTGTAAGCAGCTGATGAGAAGCCTACGAAATAAATGATGGTACCATATTATTCTGCACAAACCACTTTTGTTCTTGCTTTATTCAAATTCATCAAGGGGAATAAATGCATGAAATAATTATAAAGTTAGAATTCCATTGGTGGATGGTGACTAGCAGCGGAATCCAGGATGCGCATTTCCTCCTCATCATCCGGATATCAACCTGTGACCAAGCACTTCGGTCCAATCAATCGACGGGAAAATCTAAAATTCCACTAAATTACAAAGTTAGTTGAAACGTCCAAATAAGTATAACTATTATAAATAGATCGTTTAGGAGGGATTTTTAATAATAATAATAATAATTTGCTTTATTCCAAAACAGTACTTGTGATACAGAATGGAATTTTCAGCATTTTTACTACAGTATTGCATCCAGTTAGTACATTATCAATAAATAGAATTCTACATAGATTGAGGAAACCAACAGTTCATTATTACAACAATACATTGGCATGTCAGTAGCAAAGGCAAAGTTGAACAGTGTTTGAAGGTGTTTTGAAACAATTTGTCCACTACACCATAATTCCATAAAAAATTATATAATTCAATTGTGGAGCATGGATACAATCATGGTCAGTTCTAAATGGTGACCTGGGCTCGATTCTCCGGTTAATGGTCCCACTCCTAAATCTCATTTAGCTGGGAGTAGGCTCGGAAAATGGGGGGAGGTTAGGTGTAACACCAGCAATCCCATTCCATGGAAGAAAGAACACCACTACAACTAATGAAACTTCAAAACTTGAAGATCAGATGGGCCACTAAGAACGCAGAGGAATTCTGAAGTGGAGAGAATAACAGGTACCCACTGGTATTTAAATAAGTTATTAAAAACAACGACGACAAAAACGCTAAATGGTTATGTTCTCCACTCTAATCTACTCTACTCTACTTTTGAAGCTATTCAACACAGTATAAACCTGTACAAAAACCGAACAACTCAAAGGACGATGAAACTAGTTGTCTATCATACATATACTGTCTAATGTCTAGTTGTTCCTCTACTATAATATATCTTTGTTGATCCGTGATTCATCCACCTCGCCCAAGCCACCCCGCCCCAATTGCCCACCTCCCTTGAAATTATTTATAAAACTTGGAGGATGAACATTAGTTTACTATTCCTATTATGATATGCGAGAAAGTATTGATACACTGTGTCTATTGAAGAAAGTAGACAGAGTAGAATCAGTGTATCAATCATTCTTTTCCTAGTCAGCCAACCAGCCAGACAGACAGTAACCTCCACCCCATCTGCTTATTTTCCAATAAACTAAGGAATAATTTTGAAAAATCAATCAATTTTATCTCAGTAAACATAATATATATTACATATGTGTGTATGACCTTTTATTATAAATATTTCCGATTAAATTAATTTCTAAATTTAATTATTTTTTTGGAAAAACAAGATCAAATAAAATTATTTGATTCCAGTTTGATGGCCAATTGACGTCAGTAAGAGAACCATTGAAAACCAGTACTGGAGTGGTGGGCTCTCTTCAGCAGTGCACACCCCACTGGGGGCAGAATCTAGGACCTTCCGGTTACAAGGCGAGCTCGTGGACCATCCAGAAAAAAGGGACCCAGACCCGATGGCCAATGAATTCTTACTTCAATTAGTGAGAACTCGTAACCAGTGGGGTCTACCAGGTCGAATGTGAGGAGGACAAATGGTCGTCGATGACAACGGCTGGTAGTTGCGCTAAAATCACGAATTCGTAGAAGTAGGAATTCACGGACTAACGTACCAGGTCCGAGCGGATGAATGCTCTACCAGCACGTTTTGTAATCGGAAAGTCCAGGGTTCGACCACCCCCCCCCAACCCAGCGAGTGTCCATTGCTGAAGAGAGTCTCACTGTAGATAGAACTGTACAGTTCCTATCCAGTACACCTTGGATTTTAGTGGTTCTCTAACTGACATCAGTGTGTGATCAAGTTCGAACTCATTTCGCTAAAGATTTCGCCACGAATTAATACATTGGTTAGACAGGCGTTGAAAACTAGGGGAATAGTGAACAGCTATTTCGTCCTAGTTTGCAAGTCATCAGCGTAAAGATGGTAAAGTTATGTTTGAAGAGAAGATACTGACTGACCTTGAAATGCTGAAAGCCAATAGTAGAGATCATTACTTGTGTCGCACTTTAAGATTTTTTTCACATGAACATAAACGCAGTCATCAGTTGTTTTTTTATTTTTTGTCTCATGCATCATAAATATTTTCTTTCCCACTCAATTGTGTATTGATCGAAATTGGTTTGTAGTCTAGTAATCTACGAACCACGCCATCACTTCACTTAACATCGAAATTAGCTCCATAAATTCACAGATAAGTAAAACAACTCAAGGAAGGGACGCTATAAGCCCAACAAATGTCTCTTCTGATGAAATTAAATGTGGCTGTTTGTATATGATGTTTTTCTTATTTTCTCATCTACTTGTATTGTTATTGATTTTCTTTTGGTGACCTGAGGTTTGACCTTTTGTCCACTTGACTTCTTTTTTTTTTATCGCGTTTGACAAAACTCAACTCAACCTATATGATGAATATCAATGTAATTGAAGAAGAAGGAGGATAAGAAAAGCTCCAGAGACAACCAATCATGTTTAAACTCATCAGTGGAAATAGCTGTTACACTCATAGAGAATACCAAATATTCAGTTTCTTCTGAAGTTAGCGCTGAAAATGTTCTGTCTAGGATGCCAATGAAAGCTTAGCAATTAAACCACCACCCATCCAAGCTACAAATATTCCCCTATGTTTGACTTAAAATACCATTTTTTTTTCCTTCACGTTCCCCAGTGGAACATTGGGCTTCAAGCTAGTGGCTTGAAGTTTCTGTAGTAGTGTTCATTTTACAAGATGGGGTCGCTAGCCTCATGCCCAACCTTTCCTCTTCACCAGCATTATTTCTGGCTTAGTGAGGTAAAGGAGTGCGTCAGCCGGGGATCGAACCTTGAACCATGTGCATGGTCGGCGAGCGTCCTAACCGCTATACCACCGACGCACCCTACTATAGTCCCTCAGAATTATTTACCTACGACTTTCATCATTCAACAATGGGGGATGACCTTCAATGTTTACGCTGGAGATAGACGACTAAGTATCCTCGCTTTTTTGGCACGCTGTTATGTTACGTTCGGCTGTTCATGCAAGGTCTCTAGTTAGGTAACCAGGCATCCCTGTTCAACAGTATCCATCCTGAGATACACTTCGTCTATGGGACGACCAGAGTGCTATTCTAGTTTGGCTTTCTGGCTGTTCTCTAGTCATATAGAGCAAATACATTAGGAGAAGGGGACGGAGTCGAGGATATATACACGTATTATTACATAATTGTAACTTTTATATTTGTAGAAAGCCTTCGTTTCTTAAAACGCTAACGACAGAGCCTCGTCTTATCGCATCTGTTGATTCTTTCTTCTCAAGTGTTGGTTGGAAAGAATTCTATTGGTTTCAAAAGATTGACAGAAGACTGAAAGGAGCAATAAATAGAAGCTTCCTGGCAGCAAAACTCATAACAGTATACAACACCACTCCTTCTATAATCCACTCAAAACTGGATAAATACCATGCTGATGTCACCTCCAACTGCGTTTATGAATTTACGTGCACTTGCGGGAGCAAGTACATTGTAAGGACAGAAAGAAGGGCTTCTATCCGGTTTTCTGAACATATTCCAAGAAACCTATGCCTAAAAGGAAGCAAATATTCTCAGAGTGCAATTACCAAACATATTGTTGATACCGGACATCTCGTAGAGATTTCTAAGTCCTTCAAAATATTACATAGACAAAGGACAGCAAATTTACTACGATTTGCCGAAGCGATCGCAATCAAACGATTTAAACCAGACTTATGCATACAGAAAGAGAGTATGATTAATCTCTCACTCCCTTGGTAACTGAGTTTTGATTTTGATTACAATAATTAGTCATCTAATTCAGTGATCTGAACTCACTGAACAAATCTTAATCTCATAAACTGTAACCGCCTTTGTTTTTGGAGTTGCTATGTGAACCTACAAGCTAACACTGTTTCTGTTAATCAATTTTTCTGTTTTCTATCTTACCCTCCCCCCTCTTTTCAACTTTGAAAGCGTATAAATTGATGATGAAAACTTAAACTAAAAATTGTAATGCTTTCATTTTTTGGATGCTTCAACTTTATCTTTTCTCTACTACCACTCAAACATTAAAGTATGTTATTATCATTTATATAACCATTGTAATTTCAGGTAGTCTGCAGCTGATGAGAACCTGTGAAATAGAATGATATCATTTTATACTGCAAATTTCGTCTTCCTTTCTTTATCGAAATTTTTCAAGGGTATCAATTATATGAGGTTTCAAGTTTCACCACAAAGTGACGCACGCCAGTAGGAGAACCATCACTGGAAATCATAGAGTGGTGGATATATCTTTCTGCCTAATTCAGTACTCTTCATCAGCACGCACTCGCCACCCCACTGCAAGAGGTCGAACTCAGAGCCCTCAGGTTACGAGACCAGACTGTTGATCATTCATACACACTGGGGCAGAATCCACTGGTCAACATGAATGCTAACTTTAGCTAGCCAAGGCCAGCAGTGAGTATTCTTCTGCACACACAACTTGGTGGAAACCAGTGTGGTCATGAACTGTCACCAGAACTTCAAGTAACTTCTGGGTTCGACCTCTAACGGTGTGGGGTCATGTGGACGTATTGATGAAGAGTCACAAACTGGGACGATGCAACCCTCCAGTACAGCCTGGTTTTCAATGATTCTCTAATTGATTGGGATCAAACTGTTTAAAAAAATCACCGAATATTTAGGATCATAGACATAGTTGTTTCTTCCTCATATGACACTCTGTTCACTGTGTGTGCATCTCATAAGAGAAACAGGTAAATCACTATGTCACTAATTAGGTTCCGATCCATTGGTTTACCACAAATCTAAACGTCCCCCCCTCCTCACCTCACATGGTGATTACAGATATTTCCAGTACTAAAAATTCACGTATCAGGAGGAAAAAGCCATCCATAGCCAGCACTATACTTGACTCGCCTAGCAGATATTGACTAAATACGAAATTGACTGTGAAAGAAATCAAATAAATTTACATAATCAATAATCTGAGGAGAATGACACGTATTTACATCGTTAGGGAATTCATCGTCATCAGCTCGACGCTCAATCGCCAAACACTGGTCGCCTCTCTCTCTATTATTGCATTGTTTCAGCCTACCACCACCAACCAACTAACTACCTAACCCGTCAGAGGATGAATCGCTTAGATTAGCTGACCTATAGGTAGAAAACTTGATTGTAATCAATCGATACTGATCACCCACCCCCTCCCCCCCCCCCGATTAATCAATACTTCCACCAGATGAATCAATAAAAAGCAGGACAATGAAATTATATAAAAAACAAAAAACTTTATTATCGAATAGTATTAGTAAAAGTAATAATAATATTAATAATAATAATAAAGGAATGATACAAATAAAAAGGTGTTGAGCACATTGAATTCGAGAGAGAGAGAGAGAAGGGGGAGAGATAGAGACAGCGGTGGGGTGGGGTAATAAAAACAGAATATTTATAATCGTCACGAACACATCATCGTCGTCGTCGTCACATGACAACGACAACAACAAGAGCACAAAACACACCGGTGATAAAATGCACGAATATCGATACAATTTAAAATATCGTTTATTCCTTGTGTTAATTATTATGATAAAACCATATGTGAGCACACCCACGCACATGCACACACAGAGTAGGTAACTGTAATGATAGTACACATGTAATTACAGCATTGTGATAAACAAACACCTTCCATAATCTTGCATGTGTGTGTGGAGCACAGTTGGGGTTGGAGATTAGTTATAATATATTGTAAGCTGTGTGTAAAATTCGTAATTTAAAAACAAAACAGGAATGTAGCGTCGTTATTCTTCTGATTATTATCGTTTCTAAACAAAAGGCATATGAGTTTGTCATTAGGATAAAATTAAGAAAATAAATAGAGTATTATTATTAGTAAACATGATAATTACCTAATCGTCAGTGAGTGAGTGGGTGGATGTGTAAAACACAAATATACACAGACGCGATGCAGTGTGGTACACAGAAGAAAAAAAAGGAAACGAGTGGAGAAACACAAAGAAGTATTCTGAGCGTCAATAAATACACACAAATACGCATATTCACTGAGTACAACACACAAAGATAGAGACAAAGAAATGGAGGAGGAGAAGGAGGAGACGGCGGCGGCGGCCGTGGAAAGAATAAAGGAATGAGGGGGGGGGATGAATGGAATTGGTTGGCGCTTTTTTTCTCTTTCTCTCCAGATTATTACAGTTCGATGTGTAGGCCTTTACACAACACAGTGAGAGAGGGAGGGAAAGAAGAAGATAACGGGGTAATAAAATGCTGATGCTGGCTTTCAACGGTGTAATGTAACTACTGCTCTTTCTCCCCTCCCCTCCCCATCCCAATCTTCTTTTCTCTTACAAACGCAAGAAAAGGGGGATGTGGTGTTGAGAACGGAAGAAAAAACGATGATAATAATAATAATAATAGTAATAATAATCCCCAAAGGGTAAAGTAAAACTTTACTCACTAACACCAATAAGATCAGTTTTCAGTTTGTTTGTCTATGTTTTTGTATGAGGTAATTTATGCTTCAACGCTGACGCAAGAGACAGACACGAAGAACATGAACTAACATAGCTACTCCACTCTCTGTGTACTTTTATATGTGAGTCCATCCTTCATATGATGTAATATATATATATGCATTATTATTGTCATGGAATTTGGGTGAATTTGTTTCTTGTGTTGTCACAGCATCATTCCATCCTGTTCATCGAATTGATGCCTCCTACTGTCGTCACTGTGGCACCCGATGCGCTCATCATCATCATCATCATCTTCACCTTCACCATCACACACACCACTATGGTCACCTCATTCTTCGACAAACAACAAAAGGACACTGTATAAAAAGGCAATATAAGAGTGACAATGAACACATTCTGAAAATTACTCATCAATGGCAGTAACAGTGATGGAAATTGAAAGAGTACAGAACAAAGAGTAGAGAGGAAGAGGAGAAGGAGGGCGAGAGAAACAAGTCGAATATAGAGTCGCATAAAAATATCAACAACAACAAAAATAGGCAACAACTAAAAATTATGGATTCGAGTTCAACATGAGCACAGATGTGAGCAAGTTATTCGGATACAGAGAGATAGATAGATAGTTACATACATACATACATATATGGATATATCCGTGCATAAGTGCACAACACATGAATCAGTACGCCCACGCAAACTTATACACACTCACACACAGGTCAGTAGTGTGACAGCAATACAAAAAGTAACTCAGGAATGAATGAACGGATGAAGAGGATTCGGAATTACATAATGTGTAATGTGTGTATAAAAAATGGACATTTTAAAAATGGAAAAATAACAATTACAATACTAATAGTAGTAATAATAATAATAGTGGTAGCAATAATAACAATATTAATTTGTAACAATCAAAACACAAAACAAATATAAACAAGGAGTATACGAGTACTCAAATTCACAAGAATAATATTAGTAATAATGATAATAATAGTAATAACAATATAAACAAATAAATGCTAAGTTAAAATACTATCTCCTTTCCCTGAATTTCTTGTCGACGTCGCCGTCATCGCCGTCGTTGCTGTTGTTGTTGCTGTTGCCGCACACGGATTACCACTACTGCTACTACTGTCCACTGTCATGAAGTAGACAGATTTCTCAGATGGTATAAAATATGAGGCATCATCAGTATTCCCTGAAGGTGAAGGTGGTGAAGAGGACAAAATAGGTGATGTAGAAACAGGGTGATGGATATTATGAACAGAAGAAACAGGCAGGAGGGATGTATCCATCTCTTCAATTGTATTACTGTTACTACTAATATTAGTAGTAGTATCAGTAGAAGGAATGGTAGTGGTAGTAGTGGTAGAGGTTGGATCACTTCTAGATATTTTACCAGGATGTATTGATGATTTCAGAGTACGTTTACGTCCACCACCACGTGGAGGAATAACAACCAGTTTCTCATTTTCCTCTTTTATATTATTATTATGATTAGACAAGTGGATTTCATTACTTGGCATAGAAATACTCTGACCACCGTCCATATTAGTATTAGTGGTAGCAATCGTTAATTCTGGTTGGTTATCATGCTCATCAGGAGTTGGTGTAAATGTCTCCGCCTTATTATTATCATCAATAGCAATAGTGCTGCTCCTACTACTACTGCTATTACTAAACTGTACCTTCTCCTCTTCTGTTGAATTATCCTCATTATTATTATTATTGGCATATTCATCTGACATTGCTGGAGGTGATGGTGAAGAGGATAATTGTTGTATTCTGTTAGTCTGATCATCAGAGGAATTAGAGGAAGAGGAGGCGGCGGATGCAATTGAAGATGAGCTTGACGATGATGAGGATACATGCTTGAAATAATCAATACTTTCCTCTGGTTTACCATTTTTACAATGTAGCTGATCATTATCATTATTATTAGAATTGATATTGTCTACATATGATGTATATGATGTTGTCCTTTCATCAACCATCTTGTCATCAGTTCCATCATGAGTACTATTATTATTATTTTCAGTGTTTAAAATGCTCTCATCGACTTTAATTTTATAATTATCAATATCTTCATCATTCATGTTGTTACTGTTGCTATGGTGATAGGATTGGTAGGATTGATGGTGGTGTGCTGAATTTGCTGTGGTCATTGTTGTAGATATTGGTGTCGGTGATGGCGGTAAGGAGAATCGTTGGTGAAGTTTTTGAGGTATTGCTTTAACTCTCATCTTTTTGGGTATCATCATTGTCACTTGGATGTCATCAGTATCACTGTAAAAATAATCTGGAGTAACACCGTTACTAACGACAGTAGCACTACTGTTGCTGCTGCTATTGTTGGCATTCCTGTGGTTAGTACTGGTGCCGAGATTATTATTGTTGTTGTCGTTGTTATTATTATTAACATCGGAGGCTTCAGGTGTATTTCCCTGTTCTTCTTGTTCTTGTTCGTGTTCTTGTTCTTGTTGAGATAGTTCTTCACCGACTGAAAGTAACCGACGTAAGGCTTTCACTTCCATACTTAATCCAGTCAATTCACTGCGTAGACAACGATTTTCACTTTGCAGTTTCTCGGCTACAACCTCTGTACGACTGTTGTGAACAACACCGGTGCCACCAAATCCACGACTACCAATGCCGCCACCACTACTGTTGCTACAACTACCTGACATACGTGCACGTTTATTTTCACGACATCGACGTACTGCTTCATTATTACGTCGTCGACGATCCTGATAACGTTTATCTACAACCATAGGATCGGATGTGATTGTTGAATCACTCAGGACAAAATCTAAAAGATGAGAAGAGAACAAAGAGAAGAAGAAGAAATTAGAATCGAACCGAACAGAAACGAACACACACAAACTGATGTAAAGTAAACACACTAAATCAATAACTGACTACGCTAGGTCGAACTGGTTACATGGCCTTAAAGTTAAGGAGAAACAAAGCAGTTATATCCACAAAAGATCGCCCATACATCGGCGGGGGAGGGTTATGAGTCACACTTCTTGTGTCTGTGAGAGAGATAATTATGCTACCCAATCCGTAAGTTTTAAAATAGGCAGAGAGAGTGGCATTCGAGCCTGAGACTCATCGAGCGAAAGTTAGCCATTTAAGCTAGTATGTGTGATAGGTATAGCTCATAAGTTTCAATGATACTTTTTATCGGTCACAACTATTACGAATCACTAAAATCCAGGGAATATCACCCCCACACGCCCATGACAAAATCTGAAAATATATCAACCCGTTGCAAATAACTGACTGACCGCAGGATCGACCTTCTGCAGTTGCAATGAAAGATCATAAACCGACGAAGTTCACCATCAAGTCTGGAGTATGAAACCAGATCACACTGCAATAATCGTCACCATCAACATCATCATGTGAATGCATTTTTCAAACAGTACCCCTCAACAACAAAAAAAGTTTTAAATAATGAATTATAATTGCTGTGCCTTATGTGTTTCAGTCATGAGTGGTGCGTATGTATCAACACTAATCTCTAGACACATTATTCATTAGTGAAATTGAAGTACAGTGATTCGTATAGCCATTACTATTGCCTACTATCACAGTATTGTTTACCCTTTTTCCTACGGGTAAACCACTTAACACAAATAATCAGGGGGGGGGGAAATAAAGCCTTTCTTTGTTCTTACCCCCCACCACCACCTCCTTTCCTCTGTCTCTCTATCTGTGTGTTGATCTTATCGTGTTCGCATATGCTGCATATACACAATCAATCTCATAGACATGACGATACTCATCGCGCAATCAATTTTTTGAAATATATAAAAACATCAGACCTTCTTTGTTCTCCTTACACACACATACAATAGATATATGTGTCATATCAACAGCAGATAATATATTTCTCTTATAATAATATTAGTAATAACACTGATACCAATCTGCCCCATGAAAAAAACATTCACAGTGCATGTCAATGTTGTAGGACATTGTTTGTTTTTTCTAAGCATCTCTCTATACCGTGATTATTCTCCATTGTCTATGTGGTGTGGAGGTGGGATATTATAAAAACACATAGAGAGAGAATGAAAGGATGAAAGAAGGACACCTTTAATATTTTTACTATTTTTAGAATATATATATAACTACCATCAATATACTGCAAGCACGGTACACAGTACTGCATCATTCATAGTACAACTAACTATTAGCAATAATTAATAACACCAAGGTTACAAACAATGAGTCATCATCTACAACCTGTGTTGTTATACACACTGGGCACATAAATATAATAATAATAATATCCAGACTGATAATTCTTCATTCAATATTCTTACTCTTATTATTATATTACTTACTATATCACTGCTTTATATGGTTTGAAATTACCAATATCACGACTAGACATGAATTGCGTAGGCGTCAGTTACAAAATATTCTGAAACAAATCTGATTGGCTCGCGATTTTTCGTATATATATACATATATATAGCCCGTAAAGTCAGATTGGTCTGATATCAGAAACCCAAAAACGAAAAGTAAATACAATGACGGGATGTGTTATAGTAACATATCGTCATAACGACGCTTATGGTAGCGTTAGTGTGTTGTTGTTCACGTAATCATATAAGTGATATCTGCTATTTAGATATTCACCAGGATTGCGTCTTGAACTCATTTGAAAACATGTAGACAGTACTGGACATTCATTTCGTCCCGGTCTAGGACTCTTCATCAGTAGGCACGCACCGACAGGTTCCGAAACTAGAACCTTCAAGTAGTTATAAGGCGAGCGAGCTCGTAGACCACTAAGCCGCTGGGAGCCGATCCAATGTCTAGTCCATGAATTCCAACTACTGCCAATTCACGATATAGTGCGACCACTACGAGCCAGTTTCATCGGCGAGTACTTGGCCTCACACCCGACCTGCTGTAACCCACTCACTGGTCACGACTTCCCACTAGAACTCTGCCTGAATAGGGTCAATGCACGATTCGACTCATAGTTCGTACCCCAGTGGGGGTGTACTGATGAAGAGTCCCGAACTAGGGCGAAACGGTTGTCCGGTACTCCTAAGTTTTCCAATGGTTCTTCAACCGATATCAGCCCATGATGAAACCTTCTAGCCAATTAAATCCCTGTGAACTAACACTTGAATATCAAATTATTGATTGGGAAAATATTCTCGGAGATCTTCATACTACTTGGACGAGGCTTCAGAGATACTGATAGTCTGTGACAGTAAATATTACTTCATAACCCCTATATCTTCGTCTTAAGTCTTCGAAATTAAACACATATGAAATTGCATTTACATTTTTTTTAATGCTGACATGAATGGCCTATTGCACGAAGAACTCTTAGTTCTCACTTGTGTCCACGTGACACTTATCAAAACTGAAGGGAATTTAGAGCTACGGTGCCATATTATATCATCACTGCAATCAATAGGTCGGTTCAAGTAAAACAGAAAACCCTTTGAAGAATTTAAACAAGACGATTGAGTGTGGTTCAGTGGTAAAACACACTTGCCAACCACTCACGTTGTCTAGAGTTCGATCCTTAACAACCGACGTACTCCTAAACTTCGCTGAGCCAGAGTAAAGAGGGGAGGTTGGACATGAGGTTAATTAGCAACCCCACCCCGTAAAAATGAAACTTAAAAACCCAAGCATGATGCTTTATGTTCCACTCCGGACATATATATAATATAATACAGCTGTGACCAATACGTGTTGCTGCGTCATCGTCTATGATGTGTGTCTGAACAAAAAATTTCCCTAAATGTGTGTTGTATGTGTGTACCATCATCCAGAGGGGATAACAAACACAAAACATACATATCCCTTGTGCTGACTAATCCAGTAAGAATTTTCGCCTTCCCAAGGTCGAATTTTGTTTTGTTTTGAGTTTTTCTCCTTTAGATGGAAGAACGAGAGAGAGATTAGAAACAACGAAAAAAGAGGAGAAAGGAACGCAAGTGTGTGTTGGTAGGATGATATTATAGGGGATAGGAGAAACTACTATACTATACATTATACCCTAGACACTTTTGATGGTTGACTAACCGGCTAACCGGCTGGATGGCTGGCTGACTGGTTAGCCGGTTGGTTAAACATAAACACACACACACACGTACAATACAAAGTATGTCTATCTAATTCAACTTGATGGAATGGGATGGAATGGATTTTTAAAAAAAAAAAGAATTTTTAACCAAAATAAATAAATAAGTAAATAGTTAGGAAATACGGTTATTTGCTACAAAAAATATTGTTGCCGTCGTTGTACAGTACACTTAACTGGACGTTTATACACACATGCATTAGAATACATGGGTGTGTGCGCGCGTGCGTGCGTACGTACGTGTACATACAGAGTTCAAGTACTTTTCATTCATTCACCCATTCATTGATCGTTAAAAATATACAGACACAGAGACCTTGACATTTCTATGATAGTAAATAGAAGTGAAAATACTGCCTCCCCGCCCCGCTCCCGCCACAAGGAAAAGACAAGGTAACCATACATAGCACACACACACTAGTACATCTTTTGCGCGCGCGTGCGTGCGTGTGTGTGTTTTGTAAAATATCCTATTTACCTTACTTTACTTTGCCTAGACAGGATTATCCCATTATCTCATTTGTTTTCCTCTCCTATGATAAAAACCAGAGAATTCTACTACTACTACTTATTGAATAAGAAGGATGTATGTATATGGATGTATGAAATATGACTTTGTCATTTTATTATTGTCTAGGCGCGCAATAGACAAAGGATAAACAATAAAATCAAATATAATATAAGAAGTTAGAAGACTTGGTGTATATAGGAAAATTACAGTTTTTTTGGTAAATACTATTGATCTGTATGGGTAAGTTCAGGCGTAGAATACTAGTCAGCCAGCTAGCCAGGCTGCAACCCCACCCCCCACCCCCGTACACAGGGATTGAGTGCCGAGTTCAAGTCCTGACCGATGGATGCACACTACTCTTTAAACCTCGCCTAGTCTACTAAGTGGTTAGGAATGGGGCTAGCAATCACTCGAAGTATAGATAACATAACACAGCTAGAGTGAGCTTCAAAGCTTGATACATGAAGGCCTACGTCCCACTAGAAACGCAAAGAAAGAGGTGAAGACACTGGTGATTTGATAATGAATAGTTGGAAACCACTTTCACACATCAACCAGTAATACTTGCTAGACAAACATGAATCAAGGTAGCTGGTTATACTTGTTTTATTCCTTGCTTTCTCAGTTGAATATGGGGTAGTTTCAAGCTCGCAAGTTCCTGCAACGGTGGTGTTGTTTTGCTTTGCGAGGTGAGGTTACTAGTCGTCTCACATCGAATCTTCTCAACCTTTGTACGACATACTATCGTATTCCTGTCTACTGCCTCTATTTTGCATTTCTTCTACTTTCTACTCTTACTTTGTGTGCTACATGGAGTGTGGTGACTCGAACTGCTGTACATTGGTGCGAAGTTCTATGTTAAAACCAGTGAGTTAGTCAGAATTAAATAAATATTCACGCGAGCTCATGTATTGATCATTTCATATAATTGCTTGATTAAAACAATAAGAAGCGTAGAAGAGTTTAAGCATTTTAATGGATGAAAATTCTGGTAGCCTAATGATTTAAGCAGGCCGCTGTGTTAAGCAGAGAGTCAGTAATACAGCCCAGCTGTCTAGCGTGTGTCCCACTAATTGATTTAATGAAACTGGCGTCAATCTGTGATCTAAACTTAAATCGATCGAATACCTACAAAAACCAAAACTTAGAAATGAATCTAATACATCTTAGTAGCTGACTATAGGATGACGTTGTCAGAGAAGTCATGACTAACGGGCTTCATTCAGTTCGGATATGAGGACAGATGCACACCGATGATGCTGGATGGCTGCGGCGCTATATATCACGAATTGGTAAACGTTAGAATTCATATGCGTGAGTGGGCATTGTATTCCATCCCAGGGGCTGGCTGAGTGGTCAACGGGTTTCGCCTCATTATCCGAAAGTCCTGGATCCGATCTTCAATAGAGTAGTAGTTGCGTACTGATGAGGACAAGTTCTCGTTGGAACTCCTGGTAACTTCTTGCTGCAGCCGGTTACTAGCGAGCAGTGGGGATAGAAGACAGAAGTTGGAAGTCATAGACAATTGGATCGGGTTCCAGACTTGCTTTGTAACCAGGAGGTCCTGGTCCGTTGGATGCGTATTGTTAAAGAGTCTTAGAACTCAAGAAGTAATGATTATGAATAAGGATTCCTAAGTGTGTTTATACCATTATTTACACTGGTAAAATGTTCTAATTAATCCCATTGCTATCTACTAAGTACTCTGACGTTGACAATTTGCGTACTGATTATAGCTAAGTAGAATTAATTCAGAATTAACTGGAAGTTAGTTACACCTATTTAGACTTCAATTCCACAGATCTCAGATCTCTTTTATACTAGGCGATTGTGACTCAAAGGTCTAGGCGCTCAAATTCCAACCAGTGGGTCATGAGTTCGGAAGGCGCTTCAGCTGTCGAGGTTTAGGCAACTAGGCAGTATCATTATTCCTCACGGAATAGGCGTGATTCATTGCTATTTGCACAGGATTGTAAGTGATTATCCAGTAACAAATAACGATTGCATCAAGCTGCGGAAGACACATTTTGTGAGGACCAATAACACTACCCATGTGCTTAGGGTGCAGTAGAAGTTGGGCGAGTTTTGAACCTATTCGGACCTATTTGGCAGAAGCCACACCTCCACATTTTCTAAATGTAAACACAACCCCTTTCCTGGGGTGATAAATTATTCCGAAATCAACTTTTTGAGGATTTGATCACTTTCAAAATGGATTCCAGTTATGAATCGACTTCAGATTTTCCGTATTAGTCAGGAATCAGACGTAAGACCTCCTTTAAGTAACGAAGAAGTAAACTCGTTAGTATTGCTAAGAGTTGGTTTGCAAGGGGATATTCATTGATTGATTACAAGTCAGCTCATGAACTAACATCAGTTAGAGAACCATTGAAAGCCAGGTAACAGTAGCCAGAAGAATATTTATTGTACATGAGACCGCCTCATAAGACTGACATTGTAATCAATGATCATCAATGAATTCGTTAGTGCATCAAGCACTACATCCTCAGACAATCTTAAATAGAGATTCAAATAATAATTATTATATGTCCATCAGTGTGATTGGTCTCAAGATAGACTACATAATATGCTCTACTAGGGGAGATATGCCTTATAGCGGGAAAACAGTCACCCACTAATCAATCCACCATGACACAGATTAAGAATAATAATAGTTTGGAAACAAAAATCTCTAATATGCTACAAAGGGATGTAGTTATGAGATTCAACTCTCTTTTCAACAAGCCAGCTCCTAGTATAGATGCTTCGACAATGTCTGTAAGGACCTAGCAATGTGGAATTCAGTGTTTCGTCCTGTTTGGGAATGACTCGTCAGATAGACGACGTACTGATATATAGTGGTAAATTAATCGATTTCCTATAAACCAAACAAATATGCAACAATTCCATTCATACAATAATATTTATAGAGAGAGAGAAACGGGTGGGGTGGCAGAAGCAAGGGTTTCAAGGGGACAGACATGCACATACACCGGTTCGTAGGCACTAACTAACCAACAGAGTTATATATAATGTCTCCTTTTCTGTTAGTAATATGGAAAAAACATCAAGGTATGAGTGAAGCATGAAAAATAACTCGGAGAAAAAGTGAAAGACAAGACGATTTCGTAACACTTGTGAGATGCAAAATAAGCAGACACACATACACACACAAAATCTATGGGGGATGAAATATTCTATTCACATCCTGCGTTACTTTAAACCTATTGGCTAACATTATTTGTTTTATGCCGTAATTTATTATATTAATTGTATGAGAGAAAATTACATAACCAAAAATATTTTAAAAAACAGGGACAGTTAACCAACCAAACATCACAGCGAAAATAAGACTAGGTGAGAAGGTTATTCATCACAGATAAGCGTGTGGGTGTAACATCAATCACACCAATTACAATGACATAATCACAAGAAAAGAAGGCGCTTATAACTACTATTGGATGACATTTTCTTAAAAACTCGAATGTGAGGACAATTATTGACCCATCGAGGCATCATGTGGATAGCGAATTGACAGAAACTAGAATTCACGAGCCGGTCGTTGGATTCATTCGCCCTGCTCCCCCACCCACCCCATAACCAATGGCTAAATGCTCGATGGGCTCTTCTCATAACATCAGGATTCTGGGATTTTATCCCGGGTGAGTGAGTGCTGATGAAAATTCGTAAACTAGGACGAAACACATGCCTCTACGATTCCCTGATTTCCAGTGGTTCGCCAGCTAGAATCAGTTCGTGATCGGATTTGGAAGGAATCAAAACCCTGCAAACCCACAATTGATAATTAATTGTAGTGAATTGTGAACAGCTTATGACAAGTTATATAATTAGGCGGATAATGGAGGGTGGAGGGATACAGATAACATGCTTTATTATCGTTATCATGACAAATTAATGATAGTAATTAGAGAACTATTGAAAATCAGGGAGTACTGGACGGCTATTTCAACCTAGTTTGGGAATAATCAGCAGTACGCATCCACCCCACCAGGGTTCGAAGCCAGGACCTTCTGGTTACAGGGCTAGCGATCTCGTAGACCATTCAGCCACTGGAACCCGACTCAATGGCATATGAATTATAAATTCCACCAATTTGTGATTTTTAACGTGATCGCCAAACTCGCAAAAACAAAACTAATCCTTACAAACCAACTATAGAAAATTAATCTGATACTCACTAGTGACGTACTACGGGACGGAGCTCCCTGGAGTTCTATTGAGAAGTCGTGACCAGTGAGGTTCACCTAGTCGACTGTCTGTCTGTCTGTTTTCGACATAGAACTTTGCACATATGTGCGGCAGTTCAAGTCGCCACAATCTATGTAGCACGCAAAGCAAGAGAAGAAAGTAGAAGAAATGCATAATATAGACAGTAAACAGGGGTGTGAGACAAAGGAATAGTAATAACGGAGAACAAAAGTTTAATTGGAAATCATAAGTCACAAGGAGTGGATGCATCTGCGCCACTGAGAACGATTTTGAGCCATGTCACCAATTGTTTCCAACCATTGGTTTTTACCATCCCGAGGGCCCCAACCAGGAAGTCTACATCTTCCTACGTGACTTAGATTAACTGTTGTGGATTTCATTGATTGGTGCCATGTTTTGGTTTGACCGCCGCTAGCTCTTTTCCAGCCTGACCCTATATCAGCTAACATTGCCCGTCGAGGAAGGCGATGACTAGGCATACGTAGCACATGTCCTAACCATCTCAGTCGAAGTAATTTCACAGTCTCGTCGATTGATTTCCCCGCCTTACCTAGCACTCGACGCCTAACCTCAATATTGCTCACCTTATTATACCACTTCACGCGGGAGATAGAACGCAGACACCTATGATCGAAGACAGCTAATCTTTTCATGTCTTCTGCTCTCAATGGCCAGGTCTCACAGCCATAAAGGAGGACGGAGCGGACTGTTGAGCAGTACACACGCCCTTTGGTCGATAGTCGGATATCGTGTCTACGCCAGAGACGGCGAAAACTGGCGAATGCGAACCTAGCCCTCTGTATTCGTGCTGAAATTTCGTCGGAGATCAACCCGTTGGGGCTGATGGTACTTCCCAAGTAATTGAAGCGGTCAACGTGTTCTACCACTTCCCTTCCTATTTCTAATCTAGGGGTCGATGAAGTCCAATCCTGCAGCATCATCTTACATTTTATAGGGGCGAATCGCATGCCAAACATGCGGAGATTGTTGCTCAGGGTGTTCAGTAGACTCTGCATTTTGTCAGAGTCCTCGCCTAGAAGGACTATATCGTCCGCATATTCTAAGTCAACGAGATTATTCCCTGGTAGCAAGTCAATCCCTGAGTCGCTGAAGTGAGTTAGGGTTAAGTCCATTAGTACATCTATGATGAAATTGAATAGGAATGGGGATAATGGGCATCCTTGACGGACGCCACTAGTCGTCACCACTTCAGATGACAACTCGCCATAAGCCCTCACCTGGCTGCATGAGTACGAGTAGAGTGCCTTAATCAGTGCAATGTATTTTCTTGGCATTCCCTTTACAGCCAAGCATCGCCAGAGAACCTCCCGGTCGACAGAATCGAATGCCGCCTTTAGGTCAAGAAATATAATGATTGTCGGACGCCGGTAGGAATGCCTATGTTCTAGAATCTGTCGAAGGGTGAAGATGTGATCAATACACCCTCTACCTGGCCTAAAACCTGCCTGGTTTTCTCGTGTTTGTGTCTCCCGAGCACCGCTTAATCTACGCAGTATTATTGAGCCTAGGATTTTAGATACTATATTAGTCAAGCTAATCCCTCTGTGATTATCACAAGACGACTTGTCCCCCTTCTTGTATATCGGGATGATCAGTGACTTACACCAACCCGATGGGACTTCCTCTGATTCCCAGACGCTGCCTAGAACCTCCGTTAACGCAGACAGTAAACTGTCGCCTCCGTACTTAAATACCTCTGGAGTCAATAAATCAGGTCCTGCTGCTTTGCCTAGCTTCAGATTGGTGACAGCTTTAGTAACCTCAGTTAAGGACGGAGGACCTGTGTCTATCTCCCATTCAGGGAGGTGTTGGATGTCCGGTAGGTTAAGTGTGGCTGTGGGCCAATTAAACTGCTCCTCATAGTGTTCTTTCCAGCGCTCCAGACGTCTATCCTGGGAGCTAATTATGGTGCCATTTTTCTCGGAGATTGTTTCGCTTATCATTTGCCTTTTACCACCTGTTTCCCTGATAAGCCTGAATAGTTGTCTGGTGTTGCCTATCGCCGATGCTTTTTCCATCTCTTTCGCCTTAGTCAACCACCACTGTTCACGGTCCTTGCGGAGACTTTTCGTAAGTTTCCTCTTGTGCAGCTTTCGCTCCTCATTGAATTCGGAGCTCGCCGGAATAAGTCTTCTAGCATCTATCAGTTCGGATGAGGCAGTCGAAATCCAGTGGTTTTTACTCACCTTTGGAATTACCTTATTCACAGCTTTTACAGCTGTATCTATGGCTGACTGAATATTCTTCCAGGCTTCTTCAGGGTGAGCGCAGCTGTCAAACTCAGATATGTGTTTAGCTAGTTCTTCCTCAAATAGGGACTTAGTTCCCTGGTCGAGCTGGGGACGTGATGGGTCGACAGTGAGGATGGATTTCCCGCCGATGATAATGGTTGGTGGTCGCGCTAAAAGTCAGGAATTGGTGGTAGAAGTTAGCAATCATGGGCCATTGAGTCGCGTCTCACTGGCTGAATGGTCTACGAGCTTGCCTTGTAGAACCGGAAGGTCCTGGGTTCGAAACCCAGTGGGTACGTACTATTGATAAGTGTCAAACTAGGGTGAAGCAGCTGTGCAGTCCTGCATGGTTTTCAATGGTTCTCTAACTGATATCAAACTGATAGTCAAACGCGAAAAAACGAATTAATGATAATAGTTAGATTTATAAGACTTGTTGGGTTTTCAATTAATTTAATTTTAGTCGTTAGATTTCGCCAGGAACGAACATCAATTAAAGATCACTGGAAGCCAGGGAATCCTGAAAACCGCTTCATCCTACTTCAGTACTCCTCATCAATGCGCACTCACGACTTCACTAGAGATGCACAATACCAAACCTTCAGGTTACGGGACCAACCTTGATGATTATTCTGCCATATTTGGGTCAGTGACTATGTAAATTCTAATTTCTATCAAATTCGAGACATTGAGATACTCCCTCACCAATGCCTTCGATGCACATTGCTATGATGAACCAAACTGGTCACAACTGCCCACCAACTACAGGTACAACTTCAGGGGACATCCATCCAATAGGCATCAATCAATGAACTGGAGATTGATATTTAGATAATGGGATTTTCGGAGTACTTTGGGTTAATTTAATTCCAATCGTCCTGGCTTTCAATGTCCTCTCTCTAACTCATCTGGTTCTTGATAAAAATCTAACATAATTGAAATGATAAGTGATAATAATAACAATAATAATGGTAATAATGTACCAATCAATTAAATTGAATACACAAATGAAGAGAATTTAAATCACTTTCTCTAATTAGACAGATAACAGAAAGGATGTGATATAGTCATCAATTAGGAGAAAGTGATTCTGTGTGTATATGAGAGGGAGAGAGGGAAATATGATTTTCTTAAAAATAATTTTGTTTTAAAACCCACTTATGACATCTTGTGTATTGTGTATTAATTAATATTATTATGCATCTGCATTTAATATCTATCGTTAGAGCAGCGGTGGTAGCTGATTCCATTAATTAATTTCACACAAACAAACACACACACACACACACAAAGACACCTTCCGTTTTCACTGCTGCTATTACCATTAGCAATGCTTGATATTAACACAATAAAGATAGATAAAGTTCATTAGACGATAAATTCATCACTTTGACTTTTACTATTATCATAACTTATTATTATTATGCATGAATAAGAAATAAAGCTGGGTAAATCAATCGATCGATGACCATAAATTTGAATAATGCACATACACACACACAAATATACAGACATGTAAGTAAGATGATACTAAACGCACACAATTGAAATGAATCATAATCTAGTAAGATGTTGATGATGATTATTGACCTAGGGTCATAATTGGACTGACATACACAGACAAAGACATACGCACACACACACACACCTACGCATAAATGCAACACATTAACAATAAAAATCATAAATTAGGCGTAGTAATTTTTATTGATAACACATAATATATATACATGCACAACAAACCAATTATGCACACATCTACATACACACACACACAAAAACACACACCTGTTTATCTACGATAATTTTTGATGATGGATATACACACTGTGGACAGTAGTATTTACTAATACTTGAACAGGATCATCGTCTCTGTGTTGTCTCGTAACAATAATAATCATAATAATAAAATAATCGGACAATATCAATCTATCTATCTAATTAAATATGCAAATAAAAATTTTCTGCAAGGGTATGAAAGG
The DNA here is from genome assembly GCA_944472155.2 of Trichobilharzia szidati. Classification (NCBI taxonomy): domain Eukaryota; kingdom Metazoa; phylum Platyhelminthes; class Trematoda; order Strigeidida; family Schistosomatidae; genus Trichobilharzia; species Trichobilharzia szidati. The sequence goes on along the minus strand of OX235276.1, from coordinate 48,110,049 downwards.
AAGGAGGAGGTAGTAAGGTGAATAATAATGAGTGGTAAGCCTAATAAGTACGATAAATTGCTTAATATGCCTTAGAGTGTATGTAGTAGTATTTATAAAATATACAACGACAAAGAAAGAGAAGACAATCACAATGCTCACACTCAGACGATGATTTGAAAAAAAAATAAAGTTGATATGCGCTGACAGTTTGTTTGTTGGTTTTTTCCAATGAATTTTTATGTGCGTAAAAAAGTTGAAAGAGAAAACAACGAAAAAAAACAGAGACACAATGAGAGAGAGAGAGGTTGAAAAGGATGAAGGGGGGGGGAGGGCAGAGAAAACCGTCTGTTACTATTATTGTTATTATTATTATTATTATATTATATTATAGTGACGAACAATGCATGCATTTGTAATTTTTTATTTTAGAGACGGACCAGATGGTGGTTATGATGCAGTGTCTGCGTGTGTGTGTGTGTGTGTGCGTTCAGATATATTATAATCACACTGTCATCACAGATCGTCATCTCTCTATCATTATTATCACTATTACTATTATTGTTATTCCTAATATGCACAATGCACACAACACATGTGGTGTACAATTGAAAAATGTTATTGAAGTACAGTGTAAGCAAAATCACATTACCTATATATCTATCTATACCATACATAACACATGTGGGAAACACGCAAAACTTTCCTTTTGAAACTTCACATCTACATATATAAAAGTGTCTCTCCCTCCCTCCCTCCGTCTCTCTTCACACACACAAACAGAGCAGGGTGGGGTGGGGGTTTCAAAACCAGAGGACAGTGAATAATGTGAATATGAATTATGCATCCGGTAGTAATACAACACAGCAGTAAGAGTAGTAGTGATATTAGAAGTACTACTAACCGTATATATTAAAACTTCCTAAGTCTCCATCTGTCATCAGCAAAAAAAAAACGTAAATTTAAGTACCAACTACTCTCTGTCTCTATATTTGTACAGGTAGTAGTGAGGAGTTTGGAAGTTTACAGTTTACGATTTACCCCCCCCCCCCCATACACACACAAACACGTAAATATCCAGACAAACTCTGCATTGTACTTAGTGTATAATAATAACTTATCCTATCCATCATCAAATCCTGTACTACCATTTTCGCCTGCCTAGGCGAGATGGATGAACAGTTTAAACAGAACGGAGATCATGATGATTTAAGCGCTGGGTGTTTTTATGTCTGTTGTGAAGAGAATAACGAATAACTTTTATCTATACAGGAATCCCCAGTCTTGAATTATTCATAATCTAAACTAGTAAGTAGTATGTATCCGCATAGATTGTCTAAAAGTTCATTTGTACTACCCGTTGATTGATCGACTCATTGAGTCGTATAGTCGTGTAGTTCAGCGAAGAGGCCGATCTCTGCTGTTTCGGCGAATTCCTTTCCCCCTTTAATCTGAACAATCGCATTTATTATATACAATCGATTGTTACAAGTGTTTAACAACTGACATCTGGTAATAAAAGTCATTCTTCAAAAATGGAAAACGAATCGGAAATTCCCTTTCTTGATGGGGAATTATCCCTTACTTGGGAAGTACCATCAGTCCCAACAGGTTGATCTCTGAGGAAATCTCAGTACGAATACAGAGGGCTAGTTTCGCATATGCCAGTTTACGCCGTCTCTGATGTAGACGTGATGTCCGGTTATCGACCAAAGGGCGTGTGTACTGCTCATCAGTCCTCCCCGTCCTCCTTTATGGCTGTGAGACCTGGCCATTGAGAGTGGAAAACATGAAAAGGCTGGCTAGCCATCTTTGATCACAGGTGCCTGCGTTCGATCTCCCTTGTGAAGTGGTATAATAAGGTGAGCAATATTGAGGTTAGGCACCGGTCGAGTGCTAGGTAAGGAGGGGAAATCAATCGATGAGGCTGTGAAATTATATCGACTGAGATGGTTAGGACATGTCTTACGTATGCACGCCTAGTCATCGCCTTCCTCAACTGACGGGCTATGTTAGCTGACATAGGGTCAGGCTGGAAAAGAGCTAGTGGTGGTCAAACCAAAACATGGCACCAATCAATGAAATCTACAACAGTTAGTTTAAGCCAGCCATGTAGGAAGGTGTAGACTTCCTGGTTAGGGTCCTCGGGATGGTAAAAACCAATGGTTGGAAACAATTGGTGACATGGCTCAAAATCGTTGTCAATGGTTGGCGCAGATGCATCCACTCCTTGTGACTTATGATTTCCAATGAAAATGTTTTGTTCTTCGTTATTACTATTCCTTTGTCTCACACTTCTGTTTACTGTCTCTCATATGCATTTCTTCTACTTTCTTCTCTTGCTTTGTATTCTACATGGAGTGTGGCGACCTGAACTGCCGCACATATGTGCAAAGTTCTATGTCGAAAACAGACAGACAGATGGGGAATTAACAAGAAGGTTTGATGGTCACCCACATGGAACGGTCAATTAACAAGTTTCTACAGTTGGGTGTCTCTTGAACGAAAACATAACCTAATCAAGTCCCTTGTCACTCTGATTCAACGTATCTGCAGTTCTGATGCTTCCAGGAGCAGAACTAGATTTTCTGAAAGAAACCTTCATCCCAAATGGAACCCCCCCACCAAGATTCATCAACAAGAATATCTAACCAGAAGTTATGAGGAACTTAAAATTAATTGTTCCAAAAGAGAAATTTCACATGAACCTGGATTTCAAGTGAGACCTAATCTGTGATACCCTTAAGAGAAGAATTTTGCCATCTTTGAGAAGAACACTCTTCGTAGCAAGGCTAAGAGTAGTGTGTTCTCCAGTCAGTCATCCATTGGTTTGCAGAAGCTTTAAGGACAAGATCTCTCATCTAACCACTTCTATGTGCATATATCAGTTCACCTGCTGCTGTCGAGTGGTGTACGATTGGTAGTTCGACGGGTATCCTGTCTAAAAAGCTTCAAGACCATTATATCGCATGATTGCAGAAAGGCAGCAGTGGCTCTATAAGGAGTGCGGTAATCGAACACCTTGTCAACCAACATTGGGCATTCCATCTCAACAATCGCCTCCTTCAAAGTAACCTAAAAAAAAGTGAAAAACAGCTTGCAAAAGCCTATATGCATATTCGTCTCCTTTGCACTGCTGAAGCCTTAGTCATTCCACTTAGAGAAACCGCATACACTATGCATACAAAAGAAAGTTACTCAACTAGTCTACTACTATCATGGGGTAACAACCCTGTTGTAATTTCTACTGAGTTAATTTTTGTTTGTTTTTCTAACTGCTTATGAGGCTTTTGTATTTTCTTTATAACTCTTACACAATTCCATATTTTCCTTCGTTTATATGTGCATCCTGATTAAAACGCATTCATTAAACTATTCACCTTGTTACGTAACTCTAATACACCTTATTCAACTCCTTTTATACATTGACGAATATTTTTTTTTGGATTATAGCTTGATTCCACACCGTCTTCTTCATACAAATATGGAATTTTCAGTAGGTGATATCGGTAGCCCAAATGTAGCAGGCCGACCAATCGATATCAGGTGTGCGTCGGCCTCGAATCGAACCCAGGACTATGTGCATGGTCGGCGAGAGTCCTAACCACTGTGCCACAGAAGCACAACTATATGTGACAGCTCATCACTTTTGTTAGTATTCTCTTTCATGAAAAACTGTATATAAAAAAATGCAACTGTACAGTTAAAGCAGAAAATTAATTCGTACACAAACTACTGTTCTTGCTTTATTCAAGATCAGTAACAGGGATCTCTGGGAGAGAACCAACCAGGAACCGATTGTCAAACAAATAGGCAGGAAGAAATGGAGATAGATTGGCCATACTCTGAGGAAATCATCAAGTGACATCACTAGACAAGCCATCGCTCGAGTGGAACCCGAAAGGGAAGCGGCGAGTTGGTCGTCAGTGCGAGGGTGACTTGGAGGAGGTCATGTGAAAAGGAGATGAAGACGTGTGGGCAGACTTGGAGCCAGGTGAAGACTCTAGCAGAGAACCGAACGCAATGGAGACGCACGGCTGAAGCCCTATGTTCCTCTAGGAATTAAAGGAAACAATAATAATATTATAATAATAATGTACGTGTTTTGTTTTCATCAATGTCTGGATGGATGCCTTCCAAATGGAAACATAAGGCTTCAAGCTTAAGCATTGAAGCTTCAGTAGCAGTGGTGTTTACTTTTTACTGGTTGGAGTTGCTAGACTCATGTTCAGGATTCCCCCACCCCTCGCTTACCGATGTTTACTACCAGCTAAGCGAGGTTTAGGCTGGTATCAGTCAGTCCGGGATCGAACTCGGGACTATATGCACAGTCGGTGAGTATTCTCTACCAGTGAACCACTACTGATGCTTCAACAACGACTGATGATATTGAGTTGATGTGGTGGTTAGCCGTTGAATCCAAGAGGCCCAAAATAATACTCGTGTTGCAACAAGAGGAGGAAGAGGACCTCGTGACCTAATGGATAACGCTTTCATTGGATACACCATTAATGACTAAGGAAGGATATAAGTACATCATCCAGTTGACAACAGTCGTATCTTGGATTCCAACCACTACTACTAGTCTCTATCATCCGAATATACCCAAAGTTTATTACCTTTATGCATAGTTTGCTTGCTTTATCTCTCAGTTAACCCAGTAGAGTTAGTTAGTTGAATACATACAGCCGATTGTACACCGTTTATAATAATAATAATAACAATACATGAGTCACCTCTGGTTTTCACACAGCATGCTAATTATAATCACAAGTATGCGTTACATACCACACACACACACACAAGCGCACGGACACATTACTATAACTAACCATTGTATATTATTAATGTTAACATCCTCTATCACTATTACAGAGTGTACGTACGACTGTGACTACATTATTTTTTGAGTAATGTAAAGTTTTTTTTAAAAAAATCGTTAATTTTTCGCATCTACACACCATTTTTACGCTTGGATGAGATGGGATAGGATGGGGTGGAGTGGAGTGTAGATTGGGTTGAGTTGGGGGTGGCAAGGAATGAAGGCAGTTCGAAACACTACACTTTCACAGTCTAGTCACGTGTGCATGTGTGTACAAGAGTAAAGGCAAGTGGTACCAACTTTCTTCAACATTACAACAGCTCTAACCTTCCACCTAAATACAACAACAACAACATTCACATACATACACATATATGCCTTACTTTATTATCACAAAGAGAATATACTGTCAGACGGATAATAGAGAGTGATTGTAATTATAATTATAATTACTATTCTTATTATTCTAAGTAAAGAAGAACAAATTATTTGGTAAAAGTTAATCGAAAAAATAAAATTGTTTGTTCTGCTTCTCTTCTGCTGCTGCTGCTGCTCTTTCCTATATGCGCATACAGAACACGCACGCACGCACGCACGTACACAAAGGCACACAGATACAAACACACACACGCACACACGAACAGAAAACGAAGAAGTAGTAGTAGTGTACAAACACAGAGACAAATACGAATACACTTTTATTTGTAAATTAAAATTTGCTCCCTTCTCACACTGACAAAACACACACACATGCACATACAAACGGTAAATTAGAGTGGCCCAAGTGTATATTGTACGGATGAATGAAGGCATCGAAAGTCTGTACACGAGGATACTATATATGCATGGGTAGATGGACGGGTACGCGCACAAATAGCGTTAGTGTACTACGATTACTATATCACCATCACACTACTGCCTATATAACAACAAGACACACACTGTCCAGTCTCTCTCTCTCGCTCTCGCCCTCTTGTGTTACGGTCCATTCTTCATCCTTCATTCTTCTTGTTCTCTCGTTCTCATTTTCTACTTAGATTAGATAGAGAAGAGACAACAACACAGTCATTACTAGAATATAACTGACGACATCATTGTCGGCCAAATGAAAAAAATATCTATATACATTCAACGTTAGCGGATTGACTAGTGGTAGAGTGCTATTATTACTAGTACAACGACGACTGGCTAACGAAAATACCCAGACATTACAACCACCAGCCAGCCAGCCAGCCAACAATATCTAAAGTACCAGCAGCAGTGCAGTGTAGTACCAATAGAATAGATATAGATTAGATAGATAGATAGATAGGTAAGTAGGTAGGTAGTTGCAGTCTTGAATACGCACATACACACATATATGTACTGGGAGGGGAGGCGTGTGGACTTAGGGTAAAACACAGTAGCAAAAGTAAACAACAACAACAACAACAGTGACAAAGGTAAACAACTCATTTTTTCGCAAATCGATAAACAAAACTTGGGACAAATAGACTACTACTGTGAGTGTACACACAGTTATTTGTATGTCTATGCGTGTGTGACACCCACACACACACACACGCACGCACACACACACAGCGAGAGAGAACAGCTAGTAAAGAGGATAACAGATGAATCATGCATAGACAACATTTATGCCTATGAATAATAGTGTCTGAGAGAGTGTGTGCAGTTAGTTTAGTTACGGTTGACAAGACTGTCCAAAGCAGTACTGCTAATACTACTACTCAAGAATTAATTGATGACTGAATACACTGTTTGTTTGTTTGTTTGTTTGTTTATTTGTTCACTTTTTTTATCTGATAATAAATTTAGGAAATTAGACAACAAAGAAAGAAAGAATGAATGATATATATGTATCTCATTTATTTACTTCTTGTGCTCTCTCCCTCTAAACCATCGCAAATACTTTATTTTGGTCATCCATCCTATATAATACGCCAAATCCACCAGCTATTACTATCAGGATTCCTCGTTGAGCAATATTATCTGACATGGGAGATTGTCTGTCTGTTTTCGACATAGAACTTTGCACATATGTGCGGCAGTTCAAGTCACCACACTCTATGTAGCACACAAAGCAAGAGAAGAAATGCATAATAGAGACAGTAGATAGGGATATGAGACAAAAGGAATAGTAATAACGAAGATCAAAACAGTTTCATTGGAAATCATAAGTCACAAGGAGTGGATGCATCTGCGCCAGTCATTGAGAACGATTTTGAGCCATGTTACCAATTGTTTCCAGCCTTCATTGGTGTTTACCGTCCCGAGGACCCCAACCAGTCAGGAAGTCTACACCTTCCTACGTGGCTTATAGTAACTGTTGTAGATTTCATTGACTGGTGAAACCATGTTTTAGTTTGACAGCCGCTAGCTCTTTCCCAGCCTGACCCTGTCATCGCCTTCCTCGACGGACGGGCTATGTTAGCTGATATAGGGTCGGGCTGGAAAAGAGCTAGTGGCTGTCAAACCAAAACATGGCTTCATCAGTCAATGAAATCTGCAACAGTTAGTCTAAGCCACGTAGGAAGGTGTAGACTTCTTGACTGGTTAGGGTCCTCAGGACGGTAAAAACCAATGGCTGGAAACAATCTCAGTCAATGTAATTTCACAGTCTCGTCGATTGACTTCCCCTCCCACTTACCTAGCACTCAACCGGTGCCTAACCTCAATATTGCTCACCTTATTATGCCACTTCACACGGGAGATAGAACGCAGACACCTATGATCAAAGACAGCTAATCTTTTCATGTCTTCCGCTCTCAATGGCCAGGTTGGGCAGGAATTAGGAGGGGGCGGGGGGGGGGGTTAAACCAAAATCCTGACATCAATCCATGAAGTATTTGACTAGGGATTTGAGTCAGCTATATGAGGAGGTGCAGACTATCTGCTTAATATTGTAGGGATGTTAACCGATATCATTAGCCTGAGAATGTTAGTCATATGGCTCAAAATCCTTCTCCTCAATAATGCCCTCCATGTTTGTTATCTCCCAGATCCAAAAGTGGATGCAGTATGTTGAAAAGTCTCAAAATAGGACAAAACTGCCTTCCATAACTCGAAATATTTATAAAAAGCATAAAACATGAAAGGATATAACCTTTATCTAATCATGAGAATGTGTAGTTTGCCGACTTAAGCACTTGACCTTCCAAACAATCTTTTCCAGGTCTGCATCCCAACTGCACATTTTTCAGCCTTGGGAAACCGGTAGGACGAAGTGTGGTTGTTACACCAGTGTGACTCATAACCTAGTACACATGTAAACTCACTTCCAGATAACTGAGTCTTACCTACTAAACTAAACAACTCACTAATTATTCTCATAATGGAAGCATAATTCTAAAGCTTGATGAATATGAAATGTGTTCAATAAATACTCTCGTGCAAAATTCGCAATAAACAACTGTAGTGCTTAAGCATTGTATCGTGCCTACTTTGGAAAATGCCAACTGGACACATACTACAGCTTCCTCAGTAAGTAAGTAAGTAGCCATTGGAGACATTAGTAACTGGAGATTAGTGAAATCTACAACTACAGAAATATATATGACACGATTAAGAATCTTATATATATCACCGAAATGTATTGGATTATTTATACGAAGCGATTTTACGGGATGATTATCAAATAAAGCTACTTTTAGTGCTTAGCAGTGCCACAGCAGTACAGAAACTGTATTTTTCGTGTTATACAACATAACAACTGGCATATCTACTAATTTGCATAAGAAATGCATATCAACTGAAACCCAAAACCCAAGAAATACTCCTCCTTCTCTGAATTATCCCTTATGAAGTAGAACCGATAATTCTAAGAACTTCTATCTAATAAGCAGGCGATTGTATACCCATAGAAAACATTAGACTACTCAATGTAGATTTTGTTAAGAACCAAGATCAGTGACAGAATCACTAGCTGTCTGTCTGTTTTCGACATAGAACTTTGCACATATGTGCAGAAGTTCAAGTCGCCACACTCCCTCCTTGTAGCACACAAAGCAAGGGAAGAAAGTAGAAGAAATGCAAAATTGAGACAGTAGAGAAACAGATATGAGACAAAAACGAAGAACAATATGGTTTCATTGGGTATTATAAGTCACAATGAGTGGATGCATCTCCACCAGCCACTGAGAACGATTTTGAGCCATATCACTGATTGTCTCCAGCCGTCATTGGTTCTTACCATCCCGAGGACGCCAACCACAAAGTCTACACTTCCCTAAGGTGGTTAGCTGACTGAAACTAACTGTTGTGGATTTCATTGACTGGTGAAACCATGTTTTGGTTTGACCCGCCGCTAACTCTTTTCCAGCCTGACCCTATGTCAGCTAACATAACCCATCCGTCGAAGAAGGCGATGACTAGACATACGTAACACATGTCCTAACCATCTCAGTCGATGTAGCTTCACAGACAGAATCACTGAGAACCGGATAGTACTACTACTGGAGAGCTATTTCATCCACAACCCCACCCCACCCCACCACCAGCGATCGAAACCCGGATCCTTTAGATTAAGAAATCAAGCTCATTGACCATTCAGCCAACTGGGCTGGAATTCAATCACCCGTGAACCTTAACTTCCCTCAATACATGATAGACCACTGCCGCCTAGACATGATAGACCCCACCGGTCACGACTTCTCATTACTTTATTACTTCAAGACAACCATCCACTACCTACCAAACTAGGAGGAAACAGATGTCCAGTGCTCGTTGGTCTTTAATGATTCCCTTACTCATGATATGTTGGTTCGCGAAGAAATCTAGGCTGAAATCAATCGAAATCCCTACAAAACACCCACCCATAACCTAAATAATATATATTGACTTAGTTAGGCATATAATTAATTGACCAGAATAATAAATCAATTAATCAATGAATACCTTGCTCACTTGTGATTACTCATCACTTTACATACCAGAAAAAACAAACATGGAAGACAATGGTGAAGAGATAATGAATAATGGGGAAGACTTTTTTCTCTATAGGATTCTTCTTTCTATGTTATCCGAGAAAAGAAAACTAACTTATTTGAGGAGAAACAACTGAGTTGACAAGATGGAAGGAGTTAACCAAATTCTGAATATTATCAATTTGACATCAATGAGGTGTGGTGGTGAAGGTTGGGTGGGAGTGAGAGAGGCGGAGAAGGGAAAGAGACGATGACCGCAAACACCAAGGACAAACAATGTTATCTGATATGTGCAAAATACCAAATTTGGAAAATAAGTAGTATATTTCTGTTTTATTTGACGTTTGCAAGAGAGAATGGTGGAAAAGAATGTTCTCTACTTCACTAAACGCAGTAAATATTTTCGATTTCTAGTTTGATCACGAGCCGACATCAGTTAAGGAACTATTGAGAACCAGTACTGAAGTACTGTGCAGCTCTATCTCTCTAGTCTGGTACTCTTTAACAGTACGTACCCATGACCTTACCCACTGGCAAGATGGAACCCAAGAGCTTCAGGTTACAAAGCCAGCCAGTTGACCATTCAGCCACTGGGACAAAATGCAATGGCCGACCGATGAATTACAACTTTTGTCTCGGATCCAATCCCTAGTAGTGGAGTCACAGATGAGTGCCGCTGAAGAGTCGTAAACCAGGACGAAACAACTGCACAGTACTTCTGCAGTGCTTGCCAGTGGTTCTCTAACCAATGTCAGCTCATGATGAAATCCTGTAACCAAGCAATCAAATTCCTACAAACCAACACTTGAATATCAATGAGATGCTCACTAGTGACTTGCCCTATTTAGGTAGGTAGTTACCTGGGGTTCTAGTGAGAAGTCGTGACCAGTAGGGTGCAGCACGTTGGGTGTGAGGACAAATACTCGCCGCTATGTCGTGAATTTGCAGAAGTTGGAATTCATGGGCTGGTCATTGGATCGGGTCTCAGTGGCTTTATGGTCTATGAGCTCGCTAGCCTTGTAACCAGAGGGTCCTGGATTTGAACCCCTGTTGCAGGTGGGTGCGTACTGGTGAAGAGTAACAAACTAGACTGACGAAACAGCTGGCTGTTCAGTACTCCCTGCTGGTTTTCCAATGATTCTCTAACCAATGTCAGCTCATGATGAAATCCTCCAACCAATCAATCAAACAAAATCCCTACAAACCAACACTTGAATTTGTGTTTTTCTTCTCAAAAACATTTAGTCGCCATGCTGAATAACTCCCCCCCGTGCCCCTTCTGTTTTCCTTCACCCTCTATCTCTGTGTTTTTCTCTTATAGATTATATAACAAATGGCCTCAACAATGTATAACCTTACAGTATGACCTTCATTCATCAGGTGAGGAATAAAAGTGCACCACAATCATAATAACAATAATAATATCAATTCAACAGAACATGAATATAAACTTTTGAATTAAAGTTGAGTAAGAGGTACACTATGAACAGAGTAGATGGTAAGTAATAAACCACAGAGAGAGAGAGAGGGAGTAAGAGGGAAACTTGACCACTATCAATCAATACAGCGTCATCATCATTCTCGTCTATTGTGGTTATGATGATGATAATAATTTTCTTATAATTATGAAATTATGTGTACATAATGAAATTCATGTATTAGCATGAATTCCTCCTATACACATTAGGTCATTTCAAAAAGCGAACAAAGAGAAACAAACATTATCACTACAGATTTTCGCCATTCTTTGTGTACCCCAATCTGACACAATGGATAGGAATAACAAATAACAATTGTTATTATTAGAGTACAACCTGATCTACTGATTCTTTCATCAAAAGGGAATGAAGGACACAATTCATAATTACAAATCACCAAACTAGATTTTGTCAATAAAAGTAAACGAGTTCGACCACGGATTGATAAATCAGTTAGAGAACCATTGAAAACCAGCAAGGAGTACTGCTAGACAGCTGTTTCATCCTAGTTTGGGAATCATCGGCAGTATGCACCCATTGGGGCTCGAACCCAGGACATTCCGGTTACAAGGCAAGTTCGTTTACCATTCAGCCTTGTAACCGGAATGTCCTGGGTTCGAACCCTGGCGGTGGGTGCGTACTGCCGATGATTCCCAAACTAGGATGAAACAGCTGTCTAGCAGTACTCCAGTGCTGGTTTTCAATGGTTCTGTAACTGATATCAAGGAGTGGTCGAACTGGTAAAAACAGATCTAATCCTTACAAACCAAACCCCTGAAAACTAAAGTAAACGCTTGAAAACCAAGCAGCACAGAACAATTGTTTTTGTCCTAGTTGAGAAATTTCTTAACAAACACTTTGCCCACCATTACGATCTCCTGCTAGGATGCAAGTCCTATTCATTGCCTTCATGCGGTGGGGGTGGGTGTTCTCACAAAACTGAAAGAGTGAATGATGAGAACATTTGGCGCTTACGACTGGACCACTGGTGAACATGCCGATCTACCCTAAAGGGAGCTGGAAAACCTTGAATCAAAAGCCTACGGTGTATATGAGCTTCGAAGTCCGAAAGGGTTGTGAATGGGAGCGTATGGACCTGTTCTACTCTACTTGGAAACAATAGGGACGCAGCTCCTGATGAGGATCAGACTCCATTTCAGTGTCTCGGAGTGGCGCCTCGGTTCAGGCATTCAGGCAGTATCCCAGCCTCTCGTGATTTTGTGTGTGGCACATCCCTTACTGCTCATAATGTACTAGAATTGGGTTTTAATAATCATAATGTGGTCTACATAACCTGAATATACCAAGTGAATCTAACTACGAATACATCAATAGCAAAGTAGAAGAACAGACGGCTAAACGCATGAGCACGCGTATCAATTACTATGAAATGAGCAATCATTCATTTGGGCTCCCTTATTCAACATTAATGTTTCCTTAACACCTCAAAATTCACTTTACCCAAATCTTTATAACTAATCTAATCCAAAAACATATCAGGTATCCCTGTTTAATATGCTTACACTTCTTTTAATGTAAACATAGTGCTATTATTTACATGGTTTCACTGTTTGAGTCCCACTGATTGAGTGGTGGTGCGTTTATCATTCGTCAGTAGAATCTAGGATGTGTGCATTCCCTCCTATTTTGAATGCATCATCTTCATTCGATAAGATTGGAAGAACACACCTAGGATGATGAGTGCTGGGATAGGACGAAATGCACACGCGTCCTAGATTCCACTGTTACTACACCCTATCAACTGAAATAATAATGAGTAACCGAGCATTTTACGCCAATTATAATCAATAATATTAATGGGGAACGCGCTAATTATCAAGTATTGGTTTTGTAGGGATTTTGTTTGATTGCATGGAGGATTTCATCAGTTAACCTGGGGTTCTAGTGAGAAGCCGTGACCAGTAGGGTACAGCAGGTCGAAGATGAGGCAGTAACTAATCGAAGAGGACATTGCGAAATGGTTGCGCTATGTCGTGAATTGGCAGAAGTTAGAATTCAAGGACCATTGGATCAGGTTCCAGTGGCTTAATGGTGTGCGAGGTCGCTAGCCTTGTAACCAGAAGGTCCTGGGTTCGAACCTTGGGGATGGGTGCGTGCTGATGAAGAGTCCCAAACTATGCCGACAAGACAGTTGTCCAGTACTCCTTGGTGGATTTTCCAGTGGTTCTCTAAGTGATGTCAGCTCATGATAAAATCCTCCATGCAATGCTAATTATCCTAACTAGATTTTGATTAAATTGTGTGTCTAGGTCAATTGTGATAGGAGAATATATCCACTGACCTGACTGATATATAATTCGATAATTTATTTAATTTAATTAATAAAATTAGATCGACTCCACACCTTTTCCTTTTTCTATGTACAACAGAATTATAGTCCTTTGTTATGCACCCACCCACGCACCCACCCCCACACACATACATACACACACATTTGACTTATTATGAATAACAGAGTAGTAGTGATGAATGCACCATCTGTCAGGTAGTAAGGTAGTAGTAGTAATAGTAGTACTCTCGTAGTACAATGTAGACAAGGCAACAAAACATTTGCACTGATAAGAAAAAAACTTCCAATATATACGCATATGAATATAGTTGCTAGGAGGAATAGAATGTGTTATTCACAGTTGTACTCTATCCTTTACATTCTCTTATACTAATACTACTACTACTACTATTATTACTACAAAAAATCATTATCATAATAATAATAATAACATTAGTTGTTGGAATGGTGGTGACTATGGTGTGATCGCTTCACTTTGCTACATATTATTATTACTAAGCGAAGCAGATGGTTAAAGCCTTACTTAACAGTACTAGTGTCCTTGAGAGAAGAAAGTTGGGAAGTTAAAAAACCAACCAACCAACCAACAACAACAAACTAAACAGAGACAACGGTATCTCACCCAGCGGTACTACTCACAATTGTGTGTAGTCGATACATTGAAAGCAAAACTTACAATAAAGAAGAATGAGATATTATATTAGATGGTTGGAGGCAATCGGCCACAGGAAGCTTTGAACCTAGGTTTCGCGCCTGTTAGCACTCGCCAGTCAGTAAGGCGACCTTGAAGGAACTCATGTCCCTTCTGAGACTATTACCTGCGGGTCACCCAGTGCCACCTGCAGTCAGAGACGTCACCACTGAGCTATTCGGGCTTGCGACCTAGTCTGCACCAAAGAAAGGACTAGACACATCGCACACTAGTAACCAGTGTCCAATCAAAGAAGAATGTATTATGCTAAACAAGAGGTATATACACACACTAGTGGTTGGAGGCAATCGACAGGAAGCCTTTGGCCTAGGTTTCATGCTGCCATCTCTTGAAGGAATTCTCATGTCACCTCTGAGATTCGAACCCGTGTGTCACCCAGTACTTCACAATCAGGGAAGAATCTCAAAGAGGAAATCAGATACGCTTTGCTAATGAGTCACGCAACAAGTAAAAAACCTAGGTCCAAGGCTCCGGTCCGATTGCATCCATTCATCTAACAACAACAATTCAGGGTGTACTGTTGTGTAAATGGAGATCGGAAATCCGATAAAAGTTTCCCAGTCTAGTCAGTTATCCAAGCTGGAGTAGGTGGAGAGAGATGTTTGAATCTGAAATCCATTGATTGAAACTTGAGTCTATGGAACAAGAGGTTCGGTTGTCTGAAGAGTAAGTACAGTGTTCGTCATTTCATCATGCGAATGCAGATCAGTTAGAGAATGATCGAAGACTACATAGTAGTACTGGATCAGTTGTTTTCCTGATTAATTTTTTTCCGACTGTTCATCAGTAGGTACCCATGACACCAGAGACTGAACCCAGCACTTTCATGAGGTTACGAGGAGAGCCAGTTGGCTGTTATTCAGTTATTCAAGTGTTGGTTTGTAGGAATTACATTTGATTGGTCACAGGATTTCATCACGAAATGATTTCGGTTAGAGAACCATTGGGAAACCCCCTGGGATTACTGGACAGCTGTTTTGTCAGCCTAGTTTGGGACTCTTCATCAGTATGCACCCACCCCCACGGGTCGAACCCACGACCTTCTGGTTACAAGGCTAGCGAGCTCGTAGACCATTCAGTCACTGGGACCCGGTCCAATGGCCCATGAATTCTAACTTCTGCCAATTCACGACATAGCCCGACCACTAGCCAATGTCTTCGGTGAGTATTTGTCCTCGCGCCAGACCTACTGTACCCTACTGGTCACGACTTTCCACTCTATAACCCTAGGTAACTGCCTACATGAATAGGGTCAGTCGCTAGTTGAGCTACTTGGACAGAATCCAATGGCCGACCCATGAATTGTAACTTCTGCTAAAATGCGATATATACATACCTTAAGGTCAAGCAAATCCCTACAAGTGAATACTTGAATACCATTTATGTCTAATTCCTCAGCCAGAGGATAATCGTCTGTTGGAGGTTAATGCTTCAGATAAACATTATTTTGTTATGTTTTCAAATTACAGTATAGTAGTTTTTTAAACCTTGTTTGTATTGTATGATTAACTTAAGTCAATGATTGATTACAATTTGTGTTAAGTAATAATTTGAAGTACTGAAGTGGGTTAATCGGGTTGTTTTTTTTATTCCTTCACGTTCCCAGTGCAACACACAGGGGGGTCCAAGCTAGTGGCCTGAATTTTCTGTAGCAGTGGTGTTTATTTCTACAGGATGGGGTTGCTTGCTTCATGCCCAGCCCTCCGTCTTTATCAGTCTTATTACTGGCTTAGTGAGGTAAAGGAGTGCGTCTGTGGCCGGGAATCGAACCCCGGACCACATGAGGTGTGGTCGGCGAGCATTCTACCGCTGTGCCACCGACGCACGGGTTAATCGGTTAGAATTTGATGATTTTTTGTTTGATGATGGCTGAAATTGTGGAACTATTCATCAGACTGCTTGTCTCGTTGTACTTTAGACCTGAATGTGTTTTCAAGTGGTAGTATTTCTCGCCCGGACCAGAACCTATTCACTATCCATTGTAGTCCACTGAATAACCTCCTTCAGTGTTTGAAACTATGACTATTGGGTTTTTATTTATCCTGATTATCTTAGATTTATTGCTGATGTTTTATGAAAGGAATGTACTGAATAGCCACCTAAGTGCAAAATGTGTTCACTGCAAAACATACAAAGGTTACAGCAGTTCATCATGGGCTGATATCGGATAGAGAACTATTGGAAAACCTGTAGGGAGTACTGGACAGTCAGCTGTTTCGTCAGTCTAGTTTTTGACTCTTCAGCAGTACGCACCCCCCACAGAGGTTAGAACCCTGCAAACCAATACTTGAATACAAAGGTTACACGTAATTGACCTCAAACATCTATCTTATCGCAATCACAAGGGAGTCACACATTGTTAATGTTAGAAAACAGGAATAATGAATCTGTAAGTCGGTATCAATTAGTCTAGCTGGTCAAACACAACATAAACAGCATCCCGTACATTCATGTTCTACTGTACTAGCTGAAACGTTAATTACTGGAACCTAGAATGTCTATCTCAGCATATTCTTGCTGTTTTTTAAGCAAAACTTGTTCATGAATACTGGATATTCCCTGTGTGTATACGAAAGAGTGCAGTACTTTAACTACTCGAATGTTCATGCTATCTATAGAGCTACTTAAATGTCAAACAATTATTGAAGACTAGGGAAACACTGAACAGTTGTTTCGTCTTAGTATGCGACTCATCTACATCTACAGATTATCTATAGAATGCACTTTCACATATATCTCGGTGTTATCACTTGATATTTAATTGAGAAATTGACGTCCTTGGTGAGAGTCTTCCACACCCACCATCATCCCACAAAGGAATATTAACCAGCCAGTCTAGTGTTTACGTCGGATCATTAGCTTAATCCCTGATCATTGTGTTCATTTTTTAAAATATTAGTTTGTAGGAATTTGTGATTGATAACTTGAATTAAATCTTATCACGAACCACAGAAGGTAACCAGGTCTTACAGCTCGACCCCACGTTGCAGGTTATGCGTGTGTACTTTTGAAGAGTCTTGAACTGGGACGAAACAACTGTCTAGTATTCTCTAAACGATTTCAGTTCAGGATGAAATAGTCTACCTCAAAATGGTAATCTTCTTCACCTGAGATGTAATCACTAATAAATATCATTATCCTAAATAGCATAACAAACAACCATCCTCCGTTATAAAATGAATATTAAATAGACAAATAAAGTAACAAGTGGTCCGTTTACCTCTTTCCTGATTAATCTATGATCACTACTCATAATAGTCATTTGACCTAATTCAAATGTCTGACTATTATTACTATTATTATGCAATCGTACACTCAGTAGATGAGTAGACAGTCACAGGCGTAAGTTGGTTGAATACAAATCCGATGGATTTTCACTTATTTAAACCGTGATTATACAACATACATGTATATACGTACACTTAAACACACACACACACACACTGCAACACATGAATAGAAAGAGAGAGAAACATCTACAGCCATAGCAACATTCGTAATAAATGACGTGTATCCATTCTAGTGATCACAACTTAAGCTATTGAAGTACTATTATCCAACACCATTATGAAAATGAAATCTGATTTCCTTTTACTTGCACATAGTGTCTTAGTGATCACCTCATACATTAACACGCATACATATATACAAGCATATGTACATTGATTAGACAAAATCACATTTGACCTTTAAAAGTAAAAGGGGATAAGACAATCAGGGGTAGGGGTGGGGTGAGGTGGTCAGTGAGGATAATAAAGTTGTCTCTAGGCTACACCAAAATAACAACAACATGAATTAAGTAATCACCACAGTAGAGGGGGATGGATGATAAGGAATTCAGTTTATGTTCAATGTGTTGATTTCCTATTTGATATTACACACTTTAAAAGCAAAGGGCAAGGAGTTACCAGAGTTTTTTTTTTGTGATATCTTTCGCCGGAAGTAATTAGGTGGACAGTGACTATCAGTGGGATTCAGGATGCGAACTTCATCCTGTTTGGGACTCGTCAACCAGTGGAGGTGTGCGTCGATGGCATAGCGGTTAGGATGCTCGCCGACCATGCACATGGTCCGGGTTTCGATCCCCGGCCACAGACACACTCCTTTACCTCGCTAAGCCAGAAATAATGCTGGTGAAGTGGAAAGGTTAGGCATGAGGCTAGCGACCCCATCCTGTAAAATAAACACTGCTACAGAAACTTCAAGCCACTAGCTTGAGGCCCTATGTTCCACTGAGGAACGTGAAGGAAAAAAACCCAGTAGAGGTACCTGCAGTCGCCCAAGGGATGATTGTGGCGTTCCAAGCGTTATCCCACTAGACACCACTTGGACCATGAAATCCACCTATCTCTGCAACGGCGGGCATCAGTTATTATTTGATTTTAAGTCAGCCATGATTTCCCCTTACTATCCACCAAATCACTTCAAGTTAGTCCTCAGAAATCGTCGAAGCATCTGCACGAAGAGCTACATGTCAACAGAGGTCAAACACTTTAGTCCAATCAACTAAACAGGAAAATCAAAGTTGACTTAGAAACAAACGGTATCTTTCACTGTTAATTTATCTGGACCAAAGTGATACTTTAATACAAACAAACGGTTTAGTGGGCTGAAGAGCAGGCAACACTCAGCATGTCTTAGGGTTCAGAAATTCAGCTCCGTTTACGCCAACCTGGGCGACTGACTGACTGAGTGGTGTTCATCATCAACCCTCACACAATATTATTTAGTCAATTTCAGAGTTTAGGACGGCCCTTGGGCCCACTTATTTACCACCTTGATGAACTATCTACATGCACACGCACTTTCGAATGTCCTCCAGCATACTGCTTCATCTGCTTTGAAGGGACGAATTCGTTGGGGGTCAAGCGTGTTTCAGACAGAACGAAATTCCGTCGTTATGATATACTGTAGATTACTGTTTGACTTAAAGATCCTGTTATGCGGGAGTAGATAAAAGCAAAAAACTGAAGATTCTGTACTGTATGGTAAAACATGCTGAGAATAAGGCTACCACCCACTTTCCGAAAATAAACAAGTGCCAATTTACAACCTGATATGTGGAAAAATCTATTCAGGGGAATTGAGTAAGCAAACACACAAACAGGCGTGTATCTGCCTGTCTAACTAAACAGCCTTAAATGAGACAGATGAGATATACGCAAAAATTTAATTTCCCTGTTTCCCACTGTTCATTGTAGGCATGACAGAGTGGCTGTTCCTCTAAGAAAGAACTTATTGGCTGGACCGACTACAATTTGTAGTTTAAAGGTTGCATAACTATTAAAGGAAGGTATAACATGACTGTAAGAATGGATTCCGTGTAAGTTTATCCCCATCAACTGGGACATGAAGTGCATTGTAGACGCTCATTTTCTTAAAAAACAAAGATTTGATCCTACAGGTTTCCTGAGATCGAAATGGCATGTATACAACACACACTACTTGTGTGAGGTGGAAGGACGTGGTAAAAATGCTTGTGGAAGAAAAGTACTTTTAGTCAGTCAACAAGATTGAACGACTGGGACATGTGTTATGCCATGCAAAACTGCAACCTTCAATATGATAAGCACTTTTTAGCTGATGTGTGTAACGTCGTGTTGAAAAAGAGTAAGGTTTAGTTCAAACCAACACATAATACCACAGAATAAAACCATCGACCACTACTATTGCGAAGATGTAGGTTGCCTCACTGAGTGGTCGCCTTCCAAATTATTAACGCCTATGCTAATCCTTTTTAATCAAATTTTAGATTTTCCCATCCATTGATTGGACCGAAGTTCTCGGTCTCAGGTTGACATGTCGTCGCCTTGTGCAGGGGCATCAATGATGTCTGGTCATGTAACCTGAAGTCAACTGGTGGACTGTAATTGGCAGTGGAGCCTAGGATGCTCATTTCGTCCTATTTGGGACTCGTCAGTCGGATGTATCCACATTCCCCAGTAAAGAAGTGGTGATGTCCCCTCTGGGACTCGAACCCAGTGCCCATGGTTACAAACACCAAAGCGTTATCCACTAGACCACTTGGGCCACGAGAGCCACCTCGTGTACAGCGCGTCCTATTAATTATTTAATTCAATTTTAAATTTTCCCGTCGACTGATTGAACCGAAGTGCTAGGTCGTGGTCCAAGTGGTCTAGTGGATAACACTTTGGCGTTTGGAACTATGGACACTGGGTTTGGGCCTCAGTGGGAACACCATTACTGATTCACCGGGGGGAATGCAGGTACATACAGATGACGAGTCCCAAACAGGACGAAATGCGCATTCTGGATTCCACAGCTAGTCACCATCCACCAATTTACTAATCTTTGATTAATTACCTTTCCACTGTCACTCTCTATTGTCACTCACTTCTTTTTTTGTCTATCATTTCACTTAAAGTGATCAATCAATCATCGGTCATGCTAGTCAGTTACTGAACTCATTAAGAAGAGCCGATGATAGGTTGACCATGAGAAGACCTACATTTCCTCTAAGAGTGAAACTTGTATTATGTAATGCTAAATTTAGCTCCAAGTTTTTGCCTATAAGATCTGATAGATTTACTTAATCACTGAGTTATCGTGATCATGACTGACTTCAGAAATAAACCACATATATACAGGTGGAGGGGGATAGGAGTCTTGCGCCCACTGAATGAGTGAAACGCAAGTGTATAAGTCAATGGGAGCCACATCTTCAAGACGTTTCTCCTGAAGACGACAGTAAATTCAATGAAAAAGAATAAAGAATGACCAAACAGAGGTCACTAGTGTTATAAACACCAGTTAATAAATAAAACTCAGGGTAGTCTCGATTCAGATCAGAACAATTCACACACATACACACACACAGATACATTGAAAGGAATATAAAGACACAAGTAACACAGCAGTAGTAATAAGAGAGAATAGAAAATCTATATGGCCTTACGTTAATAACCTTAAGCTGTAACAATTATCTTACAGATCATTGAAACCAAGGATTACAAACTTCATGAATTCGGCATCACTTGTTCGTGTGATCATCAAGATGACGGACTTCAGAAGATACTGAAGAGTGAATATTAAGTAGTATCAATTAATCGCAGTCACCAGTCGTGTGTCAATCACTCGACAGTAGAACACTCATTAGCCACTTAGGAAGGGCGCGTATTCGATTCTCAACTGGTATACTCCAAAACCACCCTTACCAGCAAGCTGAGAGTCCAGAAAAGACAGAAGATTAGGTGTGAAGCTGGTGACCCCACACTCTGTAAAAACAACATCATCGCTACTGGAACTTCAAAGCTTGAAGCCTGAAGTCCTATGTGCCACTAGTAATGCAAAGGATTAATGAATACATAATTCCTTAAGTCAATGACGATTTGTTATTTGAGCGGGTCCACCTAGTGATGTGCTTTTAGCACAAGTAAGCCATATTACAGGCATCATTGCAATTACACATTTCAGTGAATCTATATCATATTTCACATCATTTCTAAACATAATTAACTGTCGTCAAGTTTACATGATGGTGGTTCAGTGGTAAACCGCTTGTCAACCACGCAGTTGGTCCAAGGTTCGGTCCTCGACCAATGCACTGGTGAACCTCGCTAAGCCGGTAGTAAATCCGGTAGAAGGAAGGTTGGGTGTGAGCCTAGCAACCCCATTTCGTAAAAATAAAACCACTGTATACTTTTACACATATTGCTTTTCTTTCAAAACGATTTCAATAGGCTGCGAAGAACTGTGTAGATTCTATTCACCGATATTTGATCAAAATGTGTCATATTAATTGGATATGTTTAGATCTAATTAAATATTATTATTCCCAGTGAAATCTATTACGTATGGAAATGCACACTTTGAGACCATAATTCGACGTGATTTGCCGATTAAAAGTCTATACAGATGAAGTGGTTCTCGAATCTATGACCCCTTCGATTGAAAAACCCACCACTTGTTTAAACTTTAGAAAACTCGCTAAACACACAGTTTTTCTATATCCTGGGAAAACGGTGTCATAGATTATTACTCAGATATATTCTTTTTAACATCAGCACGCCAACCACGGGAGTTGATTGGGTTCGATTTCTGGTTGAAGCACTCTTCAACCTCACTCCCGTAAAAAAGAACAACACCACTGCTACTCGAGCTTCAAAGCTCAAGTCTAAAGCGCCAATTTCCACTCGGAATGCAAGGGAATGAAAAGAAGGCCTTACTTGCTTTTCTTTTTGTTTATTTATTTATTTGGTTGGTTTAATCTGCTGATAAACACTAGAACTAGGAGTTAAGGTAGGCGGGTGTGCTCATCATTGTGCGGGTGGGGAGGAGCAGGGCCATGCTGAGCAAATACTGTACTGCTGAAGAGTCCCGAACTACGGCGAAACAGCTCTGCAATACTACCTTATTTCCAGTATTTCTCTGATTGATGACAGCTCGTCACCTAACTTAAAATCAATCAAATCCCTACAACAAATCAACGCTTGAAAATCGGATACATTCTCGTTTTAAAAACATCAAACATTCAGAAAGAAAGAAAGCTAACAG
Organism: Trichobilharzia szidati; assembly: GCA_944472155.2. Lineage (NCBI taxonomy): Eukaryota > Metazoa > Platyhelminthes > Trematoda > Strigeidida > Schistosomatidae > Trichobilharzia > Trichobilharzia szidati. Next base: position 48,087,308 of record OX235276.1, on the reverse strand, counting down.
CCAGTAAAACTTCTGTGTACTAGACAAAGGCATAAATACCATATGGAACTGGTGAGATACTAAGTCTTTCCGTATTATTAATCATTACAGCTCTAGCCTATTGTAGAGTAGTGTAAAAAAACAGTCTATGACACACTAATTCGAAGTCGGCCCAGACCACCGCGTCGGTGACGTTGATTCACCTGCAAAGCAGGAAAGATCGTAAAACTTAAGGCTCAAATGACCTGAAAATTTTTACTTTCCTATAGTAAACCATTTTTTTTCTTAAAATGGCATAACTTCTGAGTGAGGCAATTAAAATTACAGTATTTAGACAGTGAAAGAACAGGTTATACTATTTCGCTTTTAAACAATCAGTTAACATTGGTATCTGATACTACTATTAGCACTAATACAGGAAAACAAAAAGTTCTTCTTCAGAAGAAGAAAGAGCCTAACTTCCTGTTTTCTCTCCGATGTCTAAAATGGGTATTTTCCCAAGATTTGAAAAGTGAGGTCCCTGAACAGTGAAGGAATCCAATAAGTTCCTACTGGTCCGGGGTTCGACCCCCGGCTAACGCATACACCTTTACCTCACTTAAGCCAGTAATAAGCCCGATAAAGAGGGAAGGTAAAGCATGCGGCTAGAAACCCGCTCTTCGTGAAAAACACCACTGCTACGGAATCTCCTAAGCTCTAGCCTGAAGTGATATGTTCCACTGGGTACAGAATTCCTGCTGTACTCTTTCAAATTTACCGGAGTGAATGCAGGATTAAACTTCCGAAATGGTTTTGGAAAACACTTCGTAGACATCATATACATACCAAATAGAAAACTATTGAAAACTATACTACGGGAAAACTTATTAATTCTATTCATTCACGAACAACCGAAGTATAGTGAAATATACCAGAGAGATATCTTCCCCCTCTTCGCGAGTTATCATCAAATGAGATAACTGTTCAGCGAATATATGTTACCATGGTGGTGAATAAACGAGCCAAGAATGTCCAGTCAAAGATGAACAAAAGCCTTTAAAACTAATATCGAAGAGTTCAGAGAAAGTTTCCGATTGATGCTAATAAATTTTTCTATACTTCTTTACTTTACAGACGTTACAACTAGAGGTCCTGTCTTTGCGCGCTTAACACATGTTGTAACGTGAATTTTAATTAAATCTTTACGAACTTCACACATATGACTTAAAACTCCTTATTTTCTCACTAACGTCAAAATGGGCAGTCTGCATGATTTTTCCTCTTATCCGATTAACAGTCTCTAACAGTGGGATCCAGGATACTATTTCCCCTCCAGTCTCCTCCGAACTCACCACCTGAATGTAATCAGTCCGGTAATCGAGAATCCAAAAAAACTTTCCCTGAGGTATATTAACAATCTCTCCAGTTAGCCTGTCTTTACAAGCATAAGCAACCCTATAAATGACCAGGTACGCCTGAGAGTGGGTAGACTTCGGTCTCCTTCTAGAAATGTCTTCATGAGGCCACGCTTTCATAGCGTCTATCAGGGGTATTCCCAACAAAAGTAATAGGACGAAAGCGAACATCTGGCGCTTTCAACCGGAGTACTGGTAGATATGCTGGTCTACCTAAAGGGAGCTCGAAAACCCTAATCCTAAATCCGTAAGGATTGAGTGATGTATGAACCTGTTTCGATCACCAAAAACCATGGGAACGCAGCTTCTGAAGCTGATGCACCGCCTTATAGATCAGACTTCAAGTCAAAGGTTGGCAGCAGAGTGGCACCTACGTGTGTCCGGGCAGTATCCCAAGCCCTTGCACAAACCTAGTGTCAGCGCATCCCCCTTGGTGCCCCCATAATGTACCAAGTTTGTGTTTTTTTTAAGAAGAATGTTTCCGAACATGGAGAAAATCTCCACAAGGTTTATCCTACTTTAAATTCATCGATCGATAGACCAGCTGTTAACCCAGAGAATTATACTCACAAAAGAGAAAGGGAAAAAACTGTCAGAAATATAAACATTATTATTAGTAGTATTAGTAATAGTAGTAGTAATTGTTAATACTATTTTCAAAAATAGAACTCACCAGAATTGTTATTTTCTGTTTTCATACTGTAACATAGACTGAGATCCAATGGAGATTCAAGGTAATCATTTGAATTATTCGATGGATCTGATTTCACTGAGTGTACCGATGGACAACGACTGTCTAGCGGTAATATACACGGTGAAGGTGATGAGATCGATAATTTGTTCATCAGATTTGAATTATTCTCATATTGACCATCGCTATTAATACTATTACTACCACTACTAGTAATACTATTACTATTATTATTATTGTTGTTGTTAGTGGTCGTCATTGTTGTCTGATGTTGTTGAAGTGGTGTAGAAATATGCGTAGGAAGTGAAGATGGATTTGTCGACGGTGGTATTAATGCAGCCTGTCGAAGTAGTAATGCAGCTGCTGCTGTTGTATTCAATGATGTCAGACTGTTAAATGATACAACTGTAGGCGTTGTATTATTCACACTGTTACTTAAGCAGCTATTTCCCCCCGGTGATAAAGGCGGCAAAGCGACCCCACCATTTGAAGCAACTGCGGCTACAGCTGCTGCAGCGGCGGCAGCAGCAGCCATCAACGGTGTAGACGACGTATGCTGATTCACTAAGACTGATGGTGATGCTGATGTTGATGATGATAATGACGATGAGGTAGTCGATGGGAGACAGCCAACGCCTAAACTTGAGAAGATACGTTTCAATGTTAATAAATCTGTACTATCTAGTGAATTTAATTGAGAGAAGAGAAAATTATTGGGAAGTGTATGTACACTCGGCAGATTTGATGCAACTGTAGACTCTGTTGTCAGATTGAATTGATTCCCATTCAAAGTACCCTGTGCTACTACTGACGGCAGTAATGATGAAGATGATAGAGGTGTTGGCATCATGACTGACGGTAAAACATTCGGTATTGTTGACGGTGGGATGAACAGATTTGTTGTCGTCGGTGTCGGTGTTGTCATCATTGAGGTAGACGCAGAAGAAGAAGAAGGAGCAGAAGAAGACAATGGCAGAGGTGTTGGTGTCGGTGTCGGCGTCGGTGTTACTGTCGGTATCGCTGAAGACACAGGCGACAATCTATCTCTTTTTACAATCAGCTCATTTTGTGAATCATCCATTGATAGGGAATTATTTCGTGATTTCGTGGTCGACAGCATACAACAATCAGTGTCAGACAATTTCATCATTTCACCATCACTATTATTGTCATTATCAGTATTGTCTGTATTATTAGTGTTATTATTATTATTATGCTGATCATTATAACCACCATTATTCGGTGAAGACGATGATAAATTATCCATAAATTTTCTATCTTCATCATCCAATGGTACACCAAAGCGTAATTTCAATTCTAATAAATCTTGACGTAATTTATGATTTTGTACATTTAACTGATTTATACGACATTCCATGAGAATATCATTTTGTCGACGTTTTTCACGTGAACGTTTTGCCGCCTCGTTATTTTTACGTCGTCTTTCCCAGTATTTATCGTCTTTTTTAGAATCTGGTATAAATTCACGTTGTTTACGATCACGTTCAGCAGAACTTAACAGGCTATTGTTGTTATTATTATTATTATTATTACTAGAGTCAAAATTCAATGATGGTGTCGCTGATATCGTTGTCATGGTAGGTATTATTGATTTTTTATTGTTATTGTTATTATTATTATTGTCAAATGTTGTATTCGAGTTGATTAGCTGACTAGCCGAGGATTGTACTGGTGGTGTAAATGGAGATTGTACAGAACCCGTGTCAGACGAGACATCAGAGCATGTCTGTTGAGAGGGTAAAATAAATGGAAAATTATTAATTAAATTATTATTATTATTATTAATATTATTAATATTATCATTATTATGATTAAATGTATCATATGCTGAATTATTCATGGAATGATCACTGTTCAAATGTGCAATATTAGATATATTATTATTATTATTACTATTAGCAATAGACGTAATAACTGAATTCAAAGTCTCCATATGACTCTTACAATACGATATACCATTAGAATTATTCTCATAATTTGATGAAAGCCATAAAGGTAAACTAGACGACTCTGATAGGTGTTCATGTTGATGGTGATGATGCTGGGGATTATTATTATTACTATTATTCGTTAGAAAATTTGTTAAATCCAATGATGAATTAGACACCTCTGTCGCTGTTGTTGCTGTTGTTATTGTCCCCGTCGATGTCGGTAGTATTGACGACAAAAAGGGTGGTAAGCCTAAGATACCGGCTAATGCTGAGGCCAGAGCAAGTCCACCATTTTGACTAGACATGAGATCTGTAGACTGATTATTCAAATTAGAATGAAATGTTGAAGAATATGGCGATAATTTTTTACAGGAGGAGGAGGAGGAGTGTTCTTCAATGATAAATGAAGACGGTGTTGGTGTCTCTGCTGCTGTTGCTATCGTTGATGGCGTTGTTGTTGTTGCTGTTGTCGACGTCAGTGATGTATTGACTACTTGTTTACCAATGTGTAATGCAGTAGTCATACAATGGTAATAATAATAATAATAATTACGATTATACCACTTATTATAATAGCACTGTACAACTACTACTCATCTATTATAATATTGTCGAATAGAAATTCAAGTCTAAATTCTCATGGAGTACACACATCACATACATTAGGTAAATGACCGGAATATTATGAAAAAAATTTACAATTATCAATAATAATAGTAAAGGAAGGTATATTATTATGGGGTTAGATGATCCTTTTTTCTTCACTTACGAGACTAGACAGTTTAATAATAAAATACTAATAATATGTGCCCATATGTGAAAAAAATGTCTATGGTTGGTTAGGGGTTCACAGTGTGTATGTACTTAAATGTGTTATTCGTGTTTGCTGTTATCCTGATGTGTGTGTTATGCGAGAGAATTATTATCGTCATCACCACATCTAGCCCTCTTCACCACCACTACCACCCTGTTTAACATGATTATTACTATTACTACTAGTGGTAGTATTATTATTAAGTTGTTGTGACATCTCTCTCATTGCATGACGCGTCTTTCTCTCTCTCTCGCTCGCTCGCTAGCTCGTCCAGTCATCCTCCACTCACACAACCACTCACTTTTTTACTTCGCGTTCTTTCACTCCGCTTTTCTATCTCTTTCCATATACATTGTATTAGTCAGAATACAATTTTTGGGGCAGCATCTCTATCTACCACCTATAATATGTTGTTATATATGTTATATATTTTGGGTGGGTACACACATCTATGTGATCTCTATACCTAAGTTAACTAAAATAACTAGCTCTCTCTATACGTATAATATTGGAAAAAAGACAGAGGCAGGGAGAGTGCAATTATCCATATGCATTATTAGTTACTATTACTGCTCCTCCTATTGGTTGAAATAGGGTTGGTTATGTGACTGACTTGTTATTTTTGTATGACTAACCTTTGTTATTTTATATACATAAGAGTAACAGAACATAAGAGTGAGTGAGTGAGTGAATGACTAACTGACTAACTGAGTTTGAGAGACACAAAATGTTGGGGTGCAGTAATACTAATCATAACGAGTCATCACCAACATCAGCAGCATTAGCCATTGCATTGTCAAGTGTGAAGGCCTTTGGATATGTGTACAAACACACCAGCACACACACACGGGAATACAGACACCACCATCTCCTCCTCCTCCACTTGGACACTGCTGTTGTATTGCCTCCATGCTTATATGCATGTTTAAACAACAACAGAAATGGTTTCTGCTTTGTTTTCTTTATATAAAAAAAACACAACACTAACACTCTATTCTCATTAAATAAGTCAATAAGTAAAAGGTTAGGGGGTTAGTAGTTATAACTCAATGTAGATGCATTCATTAATTCATTCATCAGGGTGTCCAAAAAAATCTCACATGAGTAAATCTACACTACACTACACTACCTACTACTACTACTATTACTATAATACAAGTGTACACTATATAGACTTGAAACTATCCAATTAATATAAGTTTTATTTTATTATTAACTGTATTTGCTAATGTGTGTGTAAAATAATAGAGAGAATTGGATGAGAAACACACACAAAGCAATGACATTTGATGATGGGTGGATGGATAAGACAGGAAGGAAGACAGAGCAAGAGAGAGAGTGAGTGAGTGAGGTGGTCAATTTGAGTACAACAGCCGAGAAGACAAATACACGGACGGACTCACAACAACACAAACCAATCTAATAAAATCAAGAGCAAACAACGGAGAGAAAAAAATACAACAACCTCTAAATACAACGAATAAAATTCCTCCAACTGAATATAAAAAAATGCCTGTAGTAATACAATCTTAGTAATAGTAATTATTATTATTATTATTATTATAATCATCTGAATAACAGAAGGAGGAATGACTGAGTTTGAAGCATTAAGGAGATTGTGAGACAGAGTATAGAGTACTCGATAGATAGGTTGTCAGTGTCACACAATTAATCTGTGTATGTATATGCACACTAACTCCAGAGCAAGTCAGTCACGTTGTGACAAGTGAGAGGAGAGATTGTAGAAATAGCTTAATGATGTGAGTAATTCATTAACCAAAATAAAAATATATTTGTGATGACATTGATGATAAGGTAATGTGAGAAATACCAAGGTATGATGTTGTATATGTGTGTATAGACAATCTGCTGGTCAAATAATCTCGACTAGCTCTAATTACCTTTATTGTTTTCCTTGTAACAGAGTATCAGCGTTAGTAGAAGTAGGGGGGGGGTATGACAGGTATAATTAAATTACATTTTTATTGATCATCGGAGTGCGGAGGAGGAGAACAATACGAGGTGAGGTTAGATTTACTTCACCCATACATATACATATATGATGGATTGAGTATAGGGCTTAGTTCACATGATGTTCTGTGTTACACCTCTATTTTATCGAATAAAATGTTGATTTGGTATGGATGTTGTGACTCATTCCATAAGACATTGGATTTTATTAACTCACAAGGTTAAATTTGACGAAATGCTCGCTCAAATAATCTGAAGGTTGTGCGTTAGTTCCCCCTCTCGCCCTAATGATGATGTGTCGTGGGCCAAAGAAGCACTACTAACTAGGACGAAACAGTCGTCCAATCAGCCCTGTCAGTCGACGACATCAGTCAGATACATGAATGTTAAGTGCTTTTATGACGATGAAACATGGTTGATGAGGGCGAACAAAAAAGTCTGACTGATTAAAACAAAAGTTTACCACGAGCTTCTAAGCAATACGATTAAATCGGTTGGTGAGACGAAATCACTGAGGAAGGCATGAAAAATGAGAAGTCACAGCACAGATTTCTACATATATACACCCGCGTTTATTTAATAGTAGTATGCTGAGGATAGTCACTGAGTAAAACTCAATATGAATCGAAGAAGTCACTAGCTGTGCATCACACATGTATGGACGACCAGATCTAATAAATAAGATCTATAGAATGTTATTAGAGGAACTAGATGACTGATGTTCTCGAATAAAGAAAATTCAATATCTAAAGTCTTACTATAGGCGCTCATTTTACAATATTGCAGATTTCAAACCAATCAGAGAAAACTAAGTGTCAAGAGTTAGGTTAGAGAAACACTGAAAACCAGAGAGTACTGGACAGCTGTTTCGTCCTAGTTTAGGACTCACCGGTAGTACGCATCCATCACCAGGGTTCGAACCCATGGGGAACTGATTTGAGTCCCAGTGGCTGAAATGGTCTACGCGCCTGACTTGTAATCAGAAGGTCCTGGGTTTGAACGTTGACGGTGGATGCGTACTGATGATGAGTTCTAAACTAGGACGAGACAATTGTCCTAAACTAGCTGTTCCCCCCCCTCAATTGTCATGAGTGCTGGGATTACAAAATATTAATGAATAAGAATCTGGGATATACAAGCAAAAAAAGTACTACGGATAATCTTTTGTTTGATGAGAGCTGACACTGTGGGGTCCAGGACACATGTTTAGTTCCCTTCAGGAATGTAGCTGTATCGAGATGAAAATATGCAGTGTGCAGAGATCAATAACATCATACTCCTTTAAGGTTGTGACAAATGGCCTTTGAAAGTCAAAGATATGAAAAGGTTGGCTATCTTTGACTACAGACGTTTGCGTCCTCTCTCTCCTTTTGAGTGCTATAATATGGTGAGTAGTATTGAGATTAGGCGCATAGTGTTAAACAAAGAGAGGCAAGTAAATCAATGAGGTTGTGTAGCTACATCGATTGAGATGGCTAGCATGTGTTATGTATAATAAGGCATCACATTCCTTATTGATCAAAAAAAATCCCTACAAAATCAATACTTGAAAATTCATTAATCTGATGCTCACTAGAGACTGGCCATATTCAGGCAGTTAACCTGGAGTTCATGGACCATTGGATAGAGTCTCAGTGGCTTAACGGTCTAAGAGATCGCTAGTCTTGTAACCAGAAGGTCATGGGCTCGAACCCTGGTGGTTGGTGTGTACTGATGAAGAGTCCCAAACTAGGCTGACAAAACAGCTGTCCAGTACTCCTTGCAGGTTTTCCAATGGTCCTCTAACTGATATCAGCTCATGATAAAATCCTCCAACCGATCAGTGTTAGTTGACTGTTTGAGCCAGCCACATACAGAAGTGTAGACTGCCTAGTTAGGGTTGTCAAGATACTAAGAATCAACGTTATTAGATGAGTGAATGCAATCGGAAGGAAGTTTTGAACCTAGATTTCGTGCTTGTTGGTACTCACCAGTCAAGCAAAGCGTATCTGCAGCCTTGAAGGAACTCATATCCCTTTTGAGATTCGAGACCGCGTCACCCCCAGTGCTGCGGTCACAGATGTTTCACTACTGAACTTTTCAGACTCGTGATTAACCTCCTGTGGCCACACTGCAAACTTGACTGATAGAATTCAATCTACACCAAACAAAGGAATAGACGCATGTTGACGATATTGGCTCAAAATCGTTCTCAATGGAGCAAATGCATTCACGCTTTATGATCTCCCAGATCAATCAAATCCTCATGTTTCTTCATGTTATTGTTCTTCTTCCCGTACATTTCTGCTCATTAAAGTCCTTTTGAATTTTGTTTTCTTTGCTGTACCTTTATGTGCTACTCTACATGGAGTGTGGCAAGTTGTGCATAGGTTAGTCCGACGTTGGAAGTCAGTCAGTCAGTGAGTCGAATGATATTAAGGAGAAAAACAGGAAACTTAAGAGTTTCCTTAAAACACTTTTATATGAAGTTTCGTATAAAACGAGCTACAATCATCCATATGAACATGTTAGCGTCAGTAGCAACGGATACTACTACCCATTTGCCCAGGTTAGGCGTAAGTAAGATAGAGATTGAAACACAACACTCAGTGGCTGTCTAATTACTTAAATCATATCCAGTTTCATAAATATGGTATTAACATTGACAAAGTGTTTCCAATTTATATTCATTCCCATTAAAAACGATTAACAGACGGATTCCTATGGTTTTATCACCATTGCGACGATAGGAATTCAATTTCGCTTTAACTTTTGTATTACTTATAAGTAGTATGTTTAAATATTTTATTATTGATTTTATTGATTTACAGCTTGATTCCACACCGCATTCAGTACAAGTATGGAATTCAGCATGGATATCAGCAAATTCAGGCCACCATAGATATCGTCGTCGGAGGGATCGAACCGACGGCACCCGACAATTTTCTGGAAGTACTGTGTTCATGGTGTGGGGGAAGGGGAGGGCAGGACGTAATTGACTTCAAAGCATCGCTTTGTCACCAACTGACATCAAATCGAGAGATAATAGTTATCATGGTTCACTCGACATACAGTTGATTCATCTTGGTATGGGACTCTCTTCAACAATGAACGCCCCATAACTTCAATTACTTATTCACAAATAAATTACAAGATTTCAAGTTTACTGCGATCACTCCCACTAGGCTGAAATTCTCATTTAAGCTTGTGTCAGACTGAGTAACGGACGGTTATAAACATCATTTATTGCCTAGAATTTGCATAAAACCACTATGCGGCATCAATTCAATTTTTTTAGATTAAATTATGTGTCGATTACACATCTGAATGTGAATAAGTCATTTTAACATTCATTCATTCACTCATTCACAGTCTAATTTCAAGAAACAACAACATTTGAACATGAATAATTCATACCTTTAACAAGTGAAAAGTTGATTGTCTACACTAAGGAATGTCAATTTTTGAATAACGCATATATGAAGATAGAGAACTTATTGACAAAACACCAATATTATTATTATTGTTTCCTTTAATTCCTAGAGGAACATAGGGCTTCAGCCGTGCCTCTTCATTGCGTTCGGTTCTCTGCTAGAGTTTTCACCTGGCTCCAAGTCTGCCCACATGCCTTCATCTCCTCTTCACATGACCTCCAGCAAGTCACCCTTGCACTGGCGACCAACTCGCCGCTTCCCTTTCGGGTTCCACTCGAGCAATGGCTTGTCTAGTGATGTCACTTGATGGTTTCCTCAGAGTATGGCCAATCCATCTCCATTTCTTCCTGCCTATTTGTTTCACAATCGGTTCCTGATTGGTTCGCTCCCAGAGATCCCTATTGCTGATCCTTTCTGACCATCTGATCTTGAGTATTGAGCGAAGACAACTGTTAATGAAGGTCTGTAGTTTGTTTGAGGTGCTCTTCATGACGCGCCAAGTCTCTGATTCGTATGATAAGTAGCACTGACTTCACATCGGAGTTGAAAATCCGGATCTTATTTTTGATGCTGAGTGCTGTTGACCTCAATACAGACTTGAGAGTAGTGAAAGCTTGTCTAGCTTTTCCGATCCTCGCTTTGATATCCTCATCAGTTCCGCCTGCAGTTGAAACGATGCTTCCCAGGTAGGTAAAGAAGTTTGTTTCTTTCAGGTTCCTTCCATTTATGCTGATTGTTGTCTGCTGTTGTTGCTGTTGCCCAATAAGGTAGAGTTAATTTACTGGTATGCACACATATGTCTTTGATGTGCTGTTTATTTAATCTCAGTCATCCAGAAAAGATATTTCGTGTGCTAGGGGATCAGCCATACTTATTGCGTAAGGAATGATAATAATATTTACATTTACCCAGAATGAAATAAGTAGAGCTGGGTTTCGAACCCACGACTTATTGGTTGAAAGTTGAGTGCTTCAGTCAAATGGGAGGGGTTGAACGAACGGATGCACCACCGATGAACTTAAAAAGAAGGAATCGAGTTAAGTATTAATAATAACTGCTGTTCAGGATTTAGGGAGATTTCATTCGAAATGTACATTTGAAACCATACTTTAACCAATAATACCTCATTCTAACTTTGACCCTAAATCCAACCCAAACTCTAAAGGATGCGCTCATGTGGATATTAGCACTGGGAGTTATTCTTACATGTTAAACAACAGTGTCGTGTTTGATATTTTCACACTTTTCTAAGCATTTTCCCGCCATGAATATATACCTTTTCTAACCGAAATATGCTATTTTTACGCAATACATCGATCTAAGGTCGTCAAAGACCTCATTCACTTGGTGTTTTACGGTTTAACTTTATCATCCAATGAGCCACTTCTCTAGCAACTGATGGGTATCCCAGAATAATCAGAGAATGGTTAGAAGTGACTGAAGTTATGTATATAGTGGTATTTGCCAGCCACAAGGTACCTATCTATAGTCTTGGATACACTTGAGCGATTCTAAGAGGTGAGAACCAATGCGATTTTGTATCCTATATAATTACTATTGCTAGTTGTTAGTGTGAGCCAGTAAAGCATATCTCTGTAAGGCTCGTGGAATTCATGTTTCCTTCGTGATTCCAACCTGTGTTAATGTATCCGTGTCCATGCCAAGATCTTCACTAATAAGCTATGAAGATCAGAATTGAATCTTCCTGTAGGCGTGAATCAGTCATGATGATGATATTGATGTGGTCACCAATGGAATTGCTTTTAGTTCCAATTAGCAATCAAAATCTATCGATCAGCTGTGCAATCTGGCCAGTATGTTGATTAATACACACAACACTGATGTGTATAGAGTTCAGTGATAACATATCTGACCGCAGAACTGTTTGACGTGGATTCAATTCTCAAAGGGGACACATCCGTTCTCCTTTGAGGTGCTTGCTACAACATACTCCTTTGTGAAGAGCAATGACAAACGGGAAATCTAGGTTTAGGACTGTCTACTGATTACCAATAACCACCCAACACTGTTGTATACCGCATAGTGCAACGCAACTTGCATAGTGAGACTTCTTCAGTGAACATACACTAAATGCTAGACAACAGCTAACAAACACCTTTATATAATATTCATGTATATTAACGTTTTCCAGAATCTGGATATTCTTTTATTATATTATATTATTATTATAGCTTGACTCAACTGTTTTATAAATTAATTTCACATGTGATATCGGCATTGGCACTTATTGATCAAGGATACCATAGCGATGCACCAATCATAAATCATACAAATGTCTTCGTTAGATTATTCACATGTAATAAAATCAAAAAGTGGAGAATATTCCAAGGTACAGTGTAGAGTAATGAGTGCGGAAAACGTTAATCCAGGAGGCTGCAACTGAACGAGACGTGTACGCTATATATATATATATATATATATATATATATATATATATATATATATATATGTGACTCATACTGAGTCACTACCAGCTTAGAAAAGGAATACATTAGTTCAAGTAGGAATAGATAGATTGGAAAAAACGCTGTGATTGTTGGCCCTGTTAGTTGTCTGATATATATACTATTTAAGAGATATTAGAGAGAAACATTTAGAGATTCTCGGTTAAGAATCTTCAGTAAATCCTCAAAAAACTCTTTTCCACCTTCTAATTTATTGATGTTAATACCGTTCTGTTCCTAACTTCCTTTAATAATATCTTTAAACACACACAAACAAACAACTGAGATAAACAATGGTGCAGAATAACAAGGACTCATTTGAAGTGCTGGCTCACGGAGATTTGATTGGCTACAGGGGTTGACCACAAGTTGACATCAGTTAGCAAACCACTGGAGAACCAGGGAGTGTTGGAAGGATGTTTTGTCCCAGTTTGAGACTCTTCATCAGTACGCATCGGTCAGGGTTCGAACCTAGGATCTTCTAGCTTCAAAGCGACCTCGTAGACCACCATTCAACCACTGGGAACCGATCCAATGACTCTTGAATTTCAATTTCCACCAGTTCACAATACATACAGCAACTTGCTAGCCAGTGTTATAGGCAAGTAACTGTCCTCTTACTTGAGACTTGGTGGACCACACTAGTTACGACTTCTCACTAGGACTCCAGGTAACTTTCTGTATTCGGAAGGTCCTGGATTCGAGCTCCAATTGGTGCGCACTACTGAAGAGCCACAAATTAGGACGAAACAGCTGTCTTCACATATTTTACTTCATAATGACACTGAGTGAGATAATTTTTCGGTTGACAAGCTGTTACTGGCCCGGGTTAGTGGTAATTCAACGACAAACTGGTTCAAATCCTACTGTGACCAAAAATTTCATTCAACCTTTAATCACCACCTTCCACTAAATTCGAAGTTAGTGAATAAGAAAGAATAAGTCGACGGCAAAAAACAAACAAAACAAAACAAAACAGTAATTGACGTACACTATTTTAATTATTATTTGCGAAGAGAACTAACTTTCTCACTTGTACACAGTAGGCGGATAATTAGAAACTTTAAAAAAAAATCGTAAAGAAACTAAATTATTTATTTAGTACGTAAATCCAAGTTTAAAAAAATAATACTTTGTAATTTTGTAGGCGATATGTGTTATACGGACTGCAGAATTACATCAACAGCTGCTCGATATTGACGATTAAACAGGCAGAAAGGATAACACCAGAACCTATTTCCCCAACAGATATGCAGAAGGGAGTGAAAGAGATGCAGGTTGAACACACGCTGAAAAGACCACTGAGTGATTTCACACTTCAGGTAGGCGCCGTCGAGTGGAATCCGAATGGAAAGCGATAGGTTGGGGGTGTGAGTCTGAGGTTGATCTGGAGGAGATAAAGGCTTGTGAGAGGTCGGCTAGCCAGTTTACAAAGACTGTAAAGAACAGAGTGAGATGGAGATGTGTTGCTGAAGCCCTATATGTTCCACTATGAATCAAAGGGAATAACTAATAATACAATACACTTCCTCGTTGCATAAATGCTAAAGACGAATTTTAAGCTGAAAGATTATTTTTTTAAGCTCTTTTGGCTGGATTACGGGAATCTGAGCTAGTGGGTCTTCTTGGTTGATGGAGTTTTTTACATCTGAAACGATGAAATGATGAGCTCCAGTCTCAGTGGTAACATCATCACTCCTTGAGATACAGGTATATATACACAGACCAGATGACAAGTCAACAGTGCACACCCACAACCCTATCAAGAGTCAAACTCATAGACCATTCAGGCATTTGCACCGGAATTCAATGACCAATAATCTAAATATAAATCTCGAGATGATAGGTAGCCAATTCATGAGTGTCCTGAAGTGGAAATGAGAAGTCGTGGCTAGTGGTGTCCATCATATCAAGGTGAAGTGCATGGTAACCCCAAATCAAAAATCAACAGAAGTTATAACTCACGAGTCAATGAATCCTAGTTTAAGTGGCTTAATGACCAATCACCTTGGCTGCATAACATGAGGGTCCCGGATTCGATCGTTGTTATGCTCTATTGGTTCTCTAACTGATGTCAGCTCGTGATGAAATCCTCCAATCAATGAAACAAAATTCCATACAAAACCCAATTTCCTCTTCCATGTGTATATACCAATTTAACTGCTCCTGTGGAGCCAGTTACATAGGCCGTACAATTAGGCGTGTTTCTCATCGAATTTCCGAACATCACCCTGCCTGGTTAAGCAAAGGTCAAACAAAATCTATTCGCAGCGCTATTCTGGCTCATCTTGTGGAGACAGAACACAAGATTGATGTTAACCATGCTTTCAGGGTCATTTATCGTATACCTACGAACTCAATTTCGCCTTAAGAGTTCGACTACTAAATATTGCTGAGGCTGTGAGGATTCATACTAATAAGCCTAATTTATGCATCCAAAAGAAGTTAGTTCAGTCATTATCATTACCTTGGCCATCCAGGTTTGAATAATCCAGAATTTTTGTGAAATTTCCCTAATTTTAGTTGATATTCTATCCGCTGTTATATCTTTATTATTATTATAATTTAAGCATCTTTAATGAACTGTAATCATTGATCATACTTTACAAATCGATATTATTTAAAAAACGCTAATTTGTTATTAACTACTAATTTAAAATATTCTGTGTATATAAACATGTATATAATTGTAGAGCCTGGAAGAGGAATTTATCGAAAAGAATATTCTTCGCTCGATTATTTTGTGTTTTATAGATGTCTGAATGAATATTTGCTTGAAAATTAATTTGATGCACACTAGCGACTGGCCCTATTCAGGTAGGTAGTTACCTGGGGTTCTAGTGAGAAGTCGTGACCAGTAGGGCACAGCAGATTGAAGGTGAGGCAGTAACTCATTGAAGAAGGCACTGTGAAGTGGTCGCGCCAGTGTCATGAATTGGCAGAAGTTAGGATTCACGGGCTGGTTGTTAATTGCATCGGGTCCCAGTGGCTTAGTGACCTACAGGCTCGCTAGCCCTATAACCGAAAGGTCCCGGGTTCGAACCTTAGGGATGGGTGCGTACTGCTGAAGAGTCCCAAACTAGGCTGACAAAACAGCTGTCCAGTACTCCCTGGTGGGTTTTCCAATGGTTCTCTAACTGATGTCAGCTAATGATGAAATCCTCCAACCTCTGCTGAAGAGTTTAAAACTAGGAGGAGGCAGTCATCCAGTGCTCCCCGGCTTCCAGTGATTCCCTGAGTGTTCTTGGTTGAAACTAATAATCGCCTCAAAATAATTATTAATAGATAGAATAACACCAGAATGAAATACTGGAGACGTGTCAAAGGTATCATCAAAGACGAAACAACTTAATTTCAACTCCAACTGATATAAAAAAAAAAAACTCAAATCAAACAAACAGTCGAAAGTGATATCCTTCAGTCATATTCACAGTAGCAAAGGTCGAAGAAATTCAAGCACAATTTCAAAGTCATTCCCAAATAAATATTTAGGTATAACAGAAGGGGATAAAGGAAAACTTAATTCATCTTGAAACTGTCGCCAACGTCTAATCGAAAGGAGTTCAATCAAACCTGAACACAGATAATAATGATTACTCTTACTGACACTGATATAAAACATTCCAAACACATTTCACATTGTAAGCAACCCCAATAATGATGAACTGGTTACAGGATTTCATCGTGAGCTGACATTGGTTAGAGAACCATTGGAAAACCTGGGAGCTTGCCTTGTAACCAGAAGGTCCTGGGTTTGAACCCCGTTGGGTGTGTACTGATGAAGAGTCCCAAACTAGGACGAAACAGCTGTCCAGTACTCCCAGCTGGTTTTACAATGGTTCGCTGACCAATGTCAGCTCATGATGAAATCCTATGATCAATCAAATCCCTACTAACCAACACTTGAATAAGATGGAACAGTTACCCAATACTCCTCGATTTCCAATCAACCAATCAACTAAATCCCTACAAACCAATACTTGAATGATGAACTGCATTGAAAAAAAACCCAGAGACGAGCGTCAGGTTAACAGGAAACTGGTGGTGGTATTAACTGAAATGAAGAGAGAGTCAAAGCGACAAGACTGACTGACTACTTCACTGACATCTCAACTTAGCACTAACAATCAACTGATAATGTAATGGATTCGTCAAGGGAACACTCAGAAATGTCAGCTGACTTCAATAATACTGAAGCCAACATTCACCATTTCAAGCTTTGGCTTAAACAGATACCGTGATCTCTGATGTATACGCCAGGTTTCACAATCCAAAATAAACCGTTTGAGTTTGTGCCGAGAAACAAATAAATAAGATCAAATGACACTTGTTGCACAACACACAAAGCGCTCTCGTGACTTAGTGTGACCCGCCCCCGAGACCCCTAGTGAATAACGCCTTCACATAATAAACAATAGGCCAGGCATGGTTCAAGTTCAACAGAGTGTGGCAACACTAAGATCAAAGTATGCGAAACTAGTGAGTCCCAAATAGGACAGAACATATCATGTATTCCACTGGCGTCGGTGGCACAGTGGTTAGGACTCTCGCCGACCATGCACATGGTCCGAGGTTCGATCCCCTGCCGACGCACACCCGATATCTATGGTTGGCCTGTAAAATTTGGGCTACCGATATCCATGCTGAAAATGTCATACTTGTACTGAAAATACGGTGTGGCATGAAGCTGTAATCAAAAATAAATAAAATAAAAAAAAAATACCCATTATCAATCATACTATTGATTTAGGGCTAATTTAAAGCTTATGTGGGGGTATACACTCCTTTCACAACCACACACACACATACACAACAATCACTAGACAGAAGGCAATGCAAATCCCCCTCTCTCTCTTCTCACTGAATTTTATGGTTTAACATGTTTCACTTATTCTCATTACCTTTGCTAACTGCTTAGCAGTGTGTGTATGAAAGCACAGAGAAACACTCACCAAGATAAATATTTACCCATATTACCTTTGCTACTAGTAATCACTATTAAGTAGTATAAAGCTGTAATCAAATATTACAAATGGTAAAAGCAAAGATTCAGTGTGTTATTTTTCAAAATGTCAGTTTGATGTTTGCGTAATCGTTTCGACTTCCAGATCATTCGATAAACTTAATGTACACGTCAGTATAGAAGTGATAGTCAAGGGAACGTATTGATCCATTATGATTTTATGTATTTCCATAATCTTTTTGATCTGTACCGAGTGCTGTGCGTCGAATGAGAATTTCGAATCGATCACTGTGATCGGTAAGTTAGTAGATCTTAAAAAGCAGTAGTGGCCTTGTTAACTGACGTACAACTTTTTGGTACTACGCATCACTTTTGATGTACAATGGACACGTTTTAAAATAAACATTGTTAATATTTGTGGGTATGTTTCGTTGGTCTCAATCGTAGAGTGCTACCTAACCAAACATGAGAGAAATCCCCGTTTTATTCCCGACTAACGCACTCCTAAACCTTGCATAGTTTATCAGGCGATATTATTGCTGCATTAATCTTCTGCTAATCTATACAATTCCTAGGAATACATAATCTTAGCTAATCTTTAGGTTCCTCCAGTCAGGCTAGGAGTGGCATAAACATATTGCTTCAATAGTTTGAACGAAGCATTTCAGTGAAGCGTGCAGATAAATTCAGATTTTATTTTGGTTGATGGTGTCTATCAGTGGAGTCCAGGACGCGCATTTTGCCCCATTGGGGAGTCGTCACATGCACGAACCTGTATTCGCATTAAATGATGATGTCCCCATTTGAGATATGAACCCTGCACCTATCGTTCCAAGCGCCACAGCATTAGCCACTAGACTCTAGTGGCCCAAGAGGACGAAGTGTGCATCCTGGATTCCACTGCTAGTCGCCTGTATTAGGTACCAACATATCAGCAGAATTCCAGCGTTTCAACACAACACTATCAATCAACGGGGAATGCAAATTAACCTAGAGCAAGACATTCACAGACTGTTTGACTGTGTTTATTTGATGATGTGGGTAAACCAACGTCGAAAAATAGGGTGAGTCCCCAAGCAACTGTTTAACGTCAAAAATATACATAAGACTGATCATTATTAGCTTGAAAACCTTATAATCTTTTCATGTGTGTACTGCTCCAAGGTTTCGCACAGACATTTTATAATTACTACCCACGAGATTTAAGAAAACATACCTTGGCTAAATGGGTTCTCTTATAAACATCTCACAGAAGGATTTCCTTATTATTATTAGATGGGTGGGGTGGGGTGGGGAGGGTCATTTACCGATCAAGTGTTCAGTGGGATTGCGAACAGTTCTAATTTTCATGTCACATCTGACGAGCAGTCTACAAATCTTTGAAATGGGTAAAAATACTGAGAAACTTCTGAAACAAGCTGGTGTCTATGTTCATTACAATCTCCCTAGATATATATATCCTTTTTAATGTAGAACAACTGATGTTAAATTTCGACTACACTACTATAATGAGTAGTCATTGAAAAAGAGTGAAGTGTGCACCTTACTAGTCAATAAATTCAGTGGTTTTATCTAAATTCATCTCTCCTTTGGATAAGCTTGGAACATACACGGTGTAATTTAGTTTTTAAACAACGCAAACAATGTAGCTATACAACAAGTGCTCAGATCCTTGTCCAATCTACACCTGTAAGCAATTATTTTGAAAGGGGATGGAAAGAATACACTAATTCAATTTGGTGACGTCATATACTACTGATTGACTGAGATGAGTAGTTGAACACTACCACTCACACATCAACCAGTGTTGGTTGCCAGCCAGATTGAAGTGATATAAACACTGGACGGTTGTTTCACTAGTTTACGTCCTGGAGCATCAGCGATGTAACCGGTTTGACTCAGATCAGCTTAGAGAGTTGAATCAGTTCAAAGTAAATGAATTCTAGGAGTTAGTTGTTAGATGGTGATTACCAGTGGAATCCAGGATGTGCATTTCGTCATATTTGGGACTCGTCATCCGGATGTACTTGCATTCCCCACCGAGGCTCGAAGCCAGTAGTGCCTATATTTTCAAATGCTGGATTCCACTGTAAATCACCATCCACCACCAACTAACTAACTTCTAGTTACACGACCAGATATCACTGATGCATCTGCACAAGGAGCCGCGACATGTTGTCAACCTGAGATCGAGCACTTCAGTCCAACCAGTAGTCGAGGAGAAAATCTAAAATTGAATTAAATAAATGAATTCTGGTTAGTTAGCTAGTTAAGTTAGGTGGACTGGTGTTACACCGGATCCAGTTTGCAAATTAATTCGCCACTTGCAATTTACACAGTTCGACACAACAGTTCATCGAATTCGAAAGACATGGTAACTACAAAAAAGGCATCAGGTATTAGGATCCCTTAAAACATATATTCATGGTGCCTATTGTGTGTTAATGAGAATCGGCTATCAAAGTTATAATTTTCCATAGAATTTCGTTAAGCGCTTCGTCAGTAAAACAGACAACTTAAGTTAGAAATAGAACGTGATAATTCGTCCATTATAACACAGTCTCTAGGGATAGATAGACACAATAAACGTTATGTAACAAAGAAATAACTAAAATAAATGAACGAAAATCCAATCATGCTATAATGAACATTCGTAAGTAAAAAACCACAGAAAAGGATTTTAAATGGAGATATTAATGAGAACACTGATGAGAATTTCGAAGGCAATAAAAGTGAATATGTAGAACCCTCCAAAAACCGATAATTTAAACATTAATCTCCAGCTCATTGATAGCTACTGGACGGATGTCCCCTGAAGGTATGTAGTGAAAAGTCACCACGAGTGGGGTCATCCACCATGTCAAGGTGAAGTGGATACTAATCGAACACACTGGCTGAGGGTAGCGCTATATCACGGAGTGATATCAGTTAGAGAACCAATGAAAACCAGGGAGTACTGGAGAAAGTGAGAATTCACGCATCACTGAATTCTAGCCCGAGAGGATGAATGGTGAACGAGCCTGGTCTCATAACCCAAAGATTTGGGGTTCAAACCCTAATGTAATCGTGGACGCACTCTGATGAAGAGTCCCGAAGTAGGACGAAACATCCATCAAGTGCTCTCTGACGTTGGTTCGTGAGGAAAGCAACACTGGAATTAATCTAAATACCCGCAAAAAACGTAATCTAAAAAGTGAATATATCTGAATCAGGATGAATAATGGTGAGTCGTGTTACCCCAGTAGCTTTCACAACCGTTGATTCCTAAGTATCGTAATGATCAATAACACAAGCTACTTTTACAGCTTACTGCGTGTCCCAAATCAATAATCACAACCCCCACCTCCCCCAGTAGATTCTCTTCTACTCTACATCTATTCTACACAGTATTACCTTTCGAAGGAGGAGAGGGAAGTTAAAAGTGCAAATTCAGCTTGAAGAACTAATCACAGCTACTGAATTGGTTTCTCTATTAATAATGATTAATTACTCTAGATGACATGATTCAAAACAGACTACGATAGAGTTGATGTACACTCTATTCTTCCTTCTCTTGACCTTCAAAACTCAGAATTATTCTGTGGGTATTTGACTGATAGAAAATAATAAATTGTCCTAATTGGATTTCGTCCTCCGATGGAACTACTCATCGTCTGTACCCTAAATCGAAAAGTGCTATCAACTTGACCAACCACAGATAAGAAACCCGCCCCCCCCCCCTCTAGAGCAAGTAAATAACAATTAAGTGAAACTCAGGAGGAACGGACGAGGATGTCAAATCGAGAATCGGGAAGGCGAGAAACACATTCATCAACCTGAAACCAATCTGGGAATCTTCCTCACTCAGCCTGCATCAACAACAAAATGATTCGGATTTTCAATACAAACGTCAAGTCAGTCAGTTCTTCTATACGGATCAGAAACATCGCGAGTCACAAAGAATATTTCCAACATGTTGCAGACCTTTATCAACAGCTGTCTTCGTTCTATACTGAAGATCAGATGGCCGCCGGAAAGAATCACAA
The DNA here is from genome assembly GCA_944472155.2 of Trichobilharzia szidati. Classification (NCBI taxonomy): domain Eukaryota; kingdom Metazoa; phylum Platyhelminthes; class Trematoda; order Strigeidida; family Schistosomatidae; genus Trichobilharzia; species Trichobilharzia szidati. The sequence goes on along the minus strand of OX235276.1, from coordinate 48,065,641 downwards.
ACAAGAAACTATGGGAACAAACAAAACAAGAACCAATCGCTCAACAAATATGCAGGAGAAAGTGGAGATGGATTCAACACTCGCTGAGGAGGCCACTGGGTGACATCGCGCATCAGGCCAGTGCGGCGAGTGGGACGTCTAAGAGTGACATGGAGGAGATCGTGTGAAGAGGAGCTGAAACAGTATGGACTAACATGGATTCAAGCGAAAAGTACCGCAGAAGACAGAAGCAAGTGGAGACGTGCAGTTGAAGCCCTATGTTCCACTAGGAACCCAAGGGGACAATAATAATAATAAGTGAAACTTAAAGAATCATGGACACCTCCATCTGGTGACCCTATATGAGATGTCAGAAGAGACTAGTCAGTTAGGTATCATGGAATGAAAAAATCAACTAATTGGATTATTCTTGCTTGTTCTTGACATACTATGTGGATAAATCCAATTTAGGGAGCCTGTACATTGTTGACGCAGATCACTCTATCTACCACTGACACATTCATTCCCACTACTCAAAGGTTTCTTATGAAAAACAAATAAACAAGTAATTATTTATCTCCAATTCAATGTTTGGCCTCTGTTGACATGTTCGCCGGCTCCTTGTGCGAATGCATCGACGATTTCTGAGGATTAGACTTGAAATATAATTTTGTGGATGATGACTATCAGTGGAATTTAGGAAGCGTGTTTCGTCCTATTTGGGACGATGTACCTGCATTCCCCAGTGAATGATAGTGTCCCCACTGGGGCTCGAACCCAGTAATGGCCGTTTCAAACGCTAAGGTGTTACCCACCAGATCTTTTGGAACATGACAGCCACTACCTCTTGTGCAACCGGTGTCAGTTACTATTTATTTTTAATTCAACTTTGATGGATAATGGGTTCGAGCCCCGGTGAGAACGCCACCACTCACTGCAGAATGCAGGTACGTCCAGATGACGAGTCCCAAATAGAACGAAGTGCGCATTCTGGACTCCCCTGATAGTCACTATCCACCAAATTAAACAATTAATTGTTTGTATAATAGTTGGGAGAATACTTCAGAAAATGGATGCTTAGGTAAAGATGTATGCTGAGTTAATTTAGTCAAGGAATTGTACTAAAAACGATGATTAGTGTATCATCAAAGGCTCTCTTAGTCCTCAGAAAATTGAACTCAGAGTTGAGTATAGACCTTTTCCATCTACAACACAACCATTTGTGTATTTTTAAAAACAGTCACATCATAATAATTCTCGAAAGGAGATGGACACATTCCAGTACTTTAAAGCCATAAAAACAGTCACAGACTGTAAATCAACTACAATTAATATCCAGCAGCATTGATGAGGATCTCAAAGTTAACCACGACGGGATTGAGAAAGCAAGATAAGTAAGTGTTCACTACTCTGAAACAAATGTAGAGATTTACACCAATCACCAATAATGAACAACATCCGAATTCAACTAGTTGTTCTATATGTTTCACAGACTTGACGCGTGCATTTCCAACAGGCTGCTGCTGTACACACTTCCGTAAACAACTGCTCCCCTTCACTTGTTCGATAGTGAAGATCGTATGACCGGTTGGCTAAAAAGGACAAGCAACAAGGAGTTCTGACAGGAAGCGATCAAACAGACAAGCACCCACTACCCGGCAAATAAATATGCAGAAGGGAATCAAGGAAACAGATTCCATAAACGTTGAAAAGACCGTTGAGTGACATCATGTGCAAGGCAGGAACTCGGGTGTAAGACCACGAGTTGAATGTGTGTGTTAGGGTATGATGCGGAGAAGAGCGATGAAGAGGAAATGAAAGCAGCTTGTGGTTAGTCGTGGAGTCAGATGAAATTCATAGTAGACGACCGAGTGTAGCGACCTTGAACGCAAGAAACTGATCTGTACCTTCTACTGTATGGCTAACAAAACTTTACTGAAACACGCGCTATGATAAAACGTTACAGACGCAGGGGAAAGACGATTTTTCTCCAATATTCTAGCGGTTCTACTAACACAGTGCAGTGAGGCAGCTATACAAGCAGTGCACGTTGCTAAATACAGAACAAGGTAGTGTAAAACGAAATTAGTTAACCAAACTCCAACTATAAAAGGCACCTTAGAATCACGGAGAATATTCTCAACGAGGTGGGATCAAGATCTCTGTCCACAAGAATCAGGCACTAACGCTTCCCGAAGACAACGCCGAGTCAGAATCTAGCTTCATTCACTCAGTTTCTTCTCAAGATCTACTTATATAGAAACAACATTGATAAGAATAGTTAGAAATTTCAATATACACTGTACTTTCTTCTAAGTGAGTTTCTATAGGCTTCTTGGTCTTGAGTGTCACCTCCTCACCCCATCTATTTCAAAGCCTAGGCAATCGGAAATCACCACGTTTCTAACACAATTAGTGTGACTCACACATAACCCCATAGTACATAAAGAAATCTGTGTGAGGTACATGGGGAGGAGGCCTAGGCTACTAGCCTCGCTTCATTTCTTCTATATTCCCCCCCCCCCCGAACAATTCTCATTTCTCTACTATATAACCCGTGTATCAGTGTCTTCAATGTCATCGATTCCCATCGGTTTTGTGTTTTATCAATTAATTACACAACGCTACACTTTACATAGATGCTTCATAGCAGTATCAATTAATCGACTCAATCAAACTGCTCCAGCTGTCATTTTATTGTTGTTGAGTACTATACAATACAGGCAACAGAACATGAATCATTTAAAAATAATACGGATCAAAGTAGGCTTAAATCAGTTCTTGATTATTGAAGTAACTCATTTAGAAAAAAAAAATAATAATTACAATAAATTATTAAATAGGTTTAACAATTGACAATTTAATCACACATACACACGCGCGTGCGCGCGCACAATGTTAAGGCGTAAAATTCAAATTCTGATGCTACACACACCACATACACAATATTACTGTTATTATTATTCTCTTAGAAAAAATGTGTAGCATGATGAAATCTACTCGATTAGAACAACAAAACAGTAGCAACAACAGCTTGAGAGGCGAAGATTCAGTGTGTGTGTATGCATGTAATATGATGACGTAAGAGACGTAAGGAGTATGCGCGCACACTGAGGGGCCATTATTATCACATCATTATGATTACTACTATTATTACTGTTATTATTATTACTTGGGTATAATGAAGTTTTTCAGTTGAAAAAAAAAGTGTGCAATATTTTCGTAGCACTGATCATCATCACATCATCTGCTGGCACAATTGACATACACAAACACGCACAAACACACAAAAAGATGCCAAGATGCAGATGCAGAGAAAGAAGTAAAACAGAAGAGGTAGTAGTATGCGCATATGCAATGCAATAGTGCTTAATCAATATATATGAGAGCTGGCTACTACTACAACTACAACTGAAGTTATTCGCTGATACAATAACAATAATAATAATAACAATTGTTATTATTACTATTATTATTGTTATTCATTATTATTAGTTAGTCAAAAAGTACGTGTGATCATCACAAGGAATGACGTAATATGTGTGTTTTTAAAAAACCCATTTAACTATTACTACTATTTACTGCTACTACTACTACTATTGTCATCACCACTATCACAGCATAAGTAGAGCCACTGTATTATTGCTTAAAAACAAAATAACTGATGTAAGGTAAGTGAGATAACACACCCACACACACGCACATGTGCACATTTTTTAAGCGTTGAAGGCAACAACTTCATCAGATATTACATCTATCTTTGTGCATGTGTGCCTACATGCGTGCGTGCGTGCGTGCGTGCGTATACTCTTTCTTAAATAAGCAAGCTTCTTGATGATAATGCAACATTAGGCAACATTTAGTGATAATGATAATGGTAATAGATAGGGGGATTATGGCCACAATGAGGCATACTCATTCAACACATGTAATAGGTTTTTTCTCTCTTCTAGTTGACATCCTTTAATGTTGAGTATTCAAAAATAAATATATATGTTATCTTTTGACGATCATAATTTTCCGTATTATTATTATTATTACATTATTATCATTCTGTGATATCATGTCTTTACTATCCATTTCTCCACCCCGTTTATTTCACCTCATTGTTACCCTTAATTTTTTGTCAACCTTTGTGATTTTACACTGAGGCTACCAACTCTGTAACATCTTATTACAATTTACAATTTAGCCTCTTTATTCTATCATTATGCATTGTCGGTCAGCCCTCAAATTCAGTGTCCCCTTTGTTAATGTGTGTGTTTGTATGTATTTTGTGGTTATCGCATTTCTCTCACCCCAATGACACTTGTATTCTGTTGACTATAAAACAGCACTATATCACCCAATTGTTCATTCACACTTCATCACATTTTTCTGACTATACACCCTATACACATTTGATTGACCATGTTAACTAATGGACTATCATCTCAACTTACACATGCACCCCAATACAGTTTCTGATATTATTATTTTCATTTGCCTTTATTGGCTATATGTAGTCTATTATTCATGGATTTATAACTGTAGAGCCTGAAGAAGAAGAAGTTATCGAAAACAATTGTTCGCTCAAAATCTTGTTTTGATCTTTTGACGAGTTGATCACAGATTGATATCAGTTAGAGAACAATTGAAAACCAGCAAGGAGTACTGTCAGACAGCCGTTTAATCCTAGTTTGGGAATCATAGGCAGTACGCATTCACTGGGGCTCAAACCCAGGACCTTCCGGTTACAAGGCAAGTTGACATACTGTTCAGCCACTTGGACCCGATTCAATGGCCCGTGAATTCTAACTTCTGATTTGTAACCGGAAGGTCCTGGGTTCGAACCCCTTTGGTGAGTGAGTACTACCGATGATTCCCAAGAAACTAGGATGAAACAGCTGTCTGACAGTACTCCAGTGCTGGTTTTCAATGGTTCTCTAACTGATATCAATCAATCCGTGATCAACTTTTCAAAACAAACCTAATCCTTACAAACCAACTATTGAAAATATATTATCTTTATTTTGTTTCATTTTGGTGCCATATGAAAATAATAATAACAATAATCAACCTGATAATATTTTTTTAAAGATTCTAATGCATTATTGCACAGAGTTCAATTTTCTATGTTCTTGCATGTGCTACTTATAAATAGATAGATAGATAGACAGATATGATTAGTAGTCAATATACATAGGGCAACAACTTTGGATGATTGGTCGGAGGATTTCATCATGAGCTGACATCAGTTAGAGAACCATTGGAGAACATCCTGGGAGTACTGAACAGCTGTTTAATCCTAGTTTGGGACTCCTCAGAAGTATGCACCCACCCCAACGGTTCGAAACCAGGACCTTCTGGTTTCAAGGCTAGCGACCTCATAGACCATTAAGCCACTGGAACCCGACCCAATGGCCAGCCAGCCCATGAATTCCAACTTCTGCCAATTCACGATACAGCGCGACTGGCACTAGTCAATGTCTCCGGCGAGTATTTGTCCTCACACCCAACCTGTTGTACTCTACTGGTTACGGCAGGTCGGGTGTGAGGACAAATACTTGCCGGAGATATTGACTAGTGCCAGTCGCGCTATGTCATGAATTGGCAGAAGTTAGAATCTACGGACTGGCCACGAGCTTGCTAGCCTTGTAACCAGAAGGTCTTGGGTTCGAACCTCGCAGTGTGGGTGCATAATGATGACGAATCCCAAACTAGGCTGACGAAACAGCTGACTGTCCAACACTCCCAGCTGGTTTTCCAATGGTTCTTAAACTGATATCAGCTCATGATGAAATCCTCCAACCAATCTAACTAAATCCCTACACAGGAACCAACACTTAAAAAGTCTTTGGATGAAACAATTACATTTTCGATGTTACAATAGAAAAGCCAACTACTGGAGAAGAAACACGAGAGAAGAGGGTTCTGCTTACAACAAACAGCCTTCCAATTTGTGCTCGAAACGTCATCAAGTAAATATATTACTGTATAACACTGTGAGACTTTATCAAAATAAAATTTTCTCCATAGTGGAATTATGCTCTATCATAGGTTCCCAGGTTCTATTCTTATATGAATGTTATAATAGCCTTGTTCTCTCCGATAGGTATTACCACCTGTGTCGAAGGTGAAGGGGGGGGGCTTTGACCACAGAGGTCTTTGGGGGAGATGGTAAAGCGAAGACATTTGTGAAGGACTTAGAAGTAACTATAAAGGCCAACGACCTACCGAATAATCTTGAAAAATCAATCAAACCATTCCTCAATCGGAGTTTAGAGTTAATTAAAGAAGTTAGTCTAGGGGAACGATTAAGGTTAAAGACTGAGGAGTACCAGCGACAATTTCTTTCTCTTCATTTATTTTAAATATATTTTCGTAATCAGTAATATTTATTTATCATGTTATATTTCCTATTGGTTCTTCAAGATCCTTTGGCAAGTTGTTGAGTTTAGTTGCTATTCTTCTTTATAGTTGCCGGACTTAGAGGCTGTTAGAAAACTGGCTGGCGCGGAGAAGTAGAGACTCTTTAGAGAGCTGCTTCTAACAGTTCGAGAGAAGCAGACGACAAGTCGTAATGGGAAAATATTGTGCAGCAGTTGATTTCGGAGTTCAAGAGCCCGGAAAATAGACAGGTGGATTTGCAGAAATTCGAGGAGCCTAAGACTCAGTCTATTTGGAGATTTTGTAGTTCTGGTGTTGATGCTGTTGAATCTTCTGTGAGGTGTATTACCCACCCCCACACCACCACCACCACCATAGACCAAAACTTAAAAAGGCAGCTACTAGCTCCCCAGTTTACAGAATGTATCTCCAGGGGAATCGTCCACCAACGGCAGGCAGTGAATGCTACCCAACCGATGGACATCAATGAATTGGTGAAGTCTTAGTGGTACAAGTGATGAAAGACTGATTGCCCAGAACTCAATAAATTGAAGGACTGCAAACATCATCTGTCAGCCCTTCGGATGAGAGTGAAATAGACATAACTTGGAAGGGTTATAGTTTGATACTGACGCAACTGGAATATTTGTCACAAGTATAACGCGTCACTAATAGACGCCGTCATGGCTTCAGATGTGCCACAATGTAGAAACCTTATTTCTCGAATACTGCATCACCTCATCGACAGCCACGGTTAAACTATTGATTATGTGACGCAATTACAAAAATGGAAACTTAAAATCGCCTGTACTTCGAGTTAAAAAACACACGTATCCCTCGTGATTTTCTATTGTTTCTTCAAGTTAAAAGTGAGCATTAAAGTATTCTTACTAAAGTGTCGTTATTCAAGAGCAAGAGCTTCAGGATTTTTAGATTCCACGTCTTAAAGTGGTACTTCAGTCATTTTCCAAACTTGACATATGTACATACTTCAGATTGAGGATACGAGGTTCTCTTCAAGCATGGAACACTACAGTTTCATGCTTATAAGCAACTGACTGATTGGTAAGTTAAAACACCCAGTAATGGAATCCAGGATGCGCATTTCGTCCTATTTGGGACTATAGTTGGATGTACCTGCATTCCCCAGTGAGTGATGATGTTCCCACCGAGGTGGCAAAAGATGGCTCTCGTGGCCCAAGTGGTCTAACGGATAACGCTTTGGCGTTTGAACTATGGGCACTGGGTTCGAGCCTTAGTGGGAACATCATCACTCACTGCAGAATGCAGGTACATCCTCCAGACGACGAGTCCCAAACAGAACGAAGTGCGCATCTTGGATTCCACTGCTAGTCACTATCTACCAATTAACTTCTAATTACATGCCCACACATCGTCGAAGCATCAGCACAAGAAGCCGACAGACATGTCAACCTGAGACCGAGTGCTTCGGTTCAATCAATCAACGGGAAAATCTAAAATTGAATTAAACAATTTGATAGAGTTCACATAGAACTTTGCACATATATGCAGCAGTTCAAGTCGCCACACTCCCTCCTTGTAGCACACAAAGCAAGAGAAGAAAGTAGAAGAAATGCATAATAGAGACAGTAAACAGAGGTGTGAGACAAAGGAATAGTAATAACGGAGAACAAAACAGTTTAATTGGAAATCATAAATCACAAGGAGTGGATGCATCTGCGCCATCCACTGAGAACGATTTTGAGCCATGTCACCAATTGTTTCCAACCATTGGTTTTTACCATCCCGAGGACCCCAACCGGTCAGGAAGTCTACATCTTCCTACGTGGCTTAGACTAACTGTTATGGATTTCATTGACTGGTGCCATGTTTTCGTTTGACCGCCGCTAGCTCTTTTCCAGCCTGGCCCTATATCAGCTAACATTGCCCATTGTCGAGGAAGGCGATGACTAGGCATACGTAACACATGTCCTAACCATCTCAGTCGATGTAATTTCACAGTCTCATCGATTGATTTCCCCGCCTTACCTAGCACTCGACCGGTGCCTAACCTCAATATTGCTCACCTTATTATACCACTTCACATGGGAGATAGAACGCAGACACCTATGATCGAAGACAGCTAATCTTTTCATGTCTTCTGCTCTCACTGAACACTGGAGGTATATATCCATAGAAGTTTAAAAGTATTTTAGAGATTATCGATCACTGCAAATCTTTCACAATGTTGTCAACCATTGATAATTAGATAATTTTGAATCCAGTCATCATAACAAATAATGATAATAATAATTATTATTATGGTCATCACAACATCATTATCACAGCGTTGAGTATTTTTGTTTTTTGTTTGTTTCTTAATTGTATCGTCTAAAAATAAATCGACTTATACATTTAAACAAACAATACAGGCGCGCGCGTGCCTGTGAGCGTGCGTGCGTACTTGCCCTACCTACTATAACATAAACAAGATAAAGAGATGTTGCTTCACTACTACTCTACACAAACAATTGAGATGTGAATATTTTTTTATAAAGATTATTTATTATGTAAAAGCTAAAAACAGGATCCTGTTGGCGTATTCTGGAATAAATTTAAAACTTATTGCTGCTACCACTGGCAATCGTATCCTGTGAATACAACTCTCAACCGCGACTGATAAGTTCAACGCTAAGAGTTCAGAAAGCGAGGAATGATAAAAAAACAAACAACAATTGTGAACTTATCCTGAATGAAAATTGTATTAAAACCCCAGTGGGTGCGTACTGATGAAGAGTACCAAACTAGAACGAAACAGCTGTCCAGTACTCCGTGCAGGTTTTCCAATGGTTCTCTAACTGATATATCAGCTCATGATGAAATCCTGTAACCAACCAACCAAATCCCTACAAACCAATACTTGAATAAAAATTTTCAAACAGAAATGAGCAAGTGTTTTTCGTGTACAATTAATAGACGCGTATATTTTCTTTAAGCGAATCGATTCACGTTCCATTACTATGCACATATATGGAATTACCTTCCATCCTTGAAGGACTATGAAAGGGAAGAATCATCAATGGAAGAAAGGTTGACTGTTTAGCTTTTACCTCAGATACCAGTTATCAATTGAACCCTGCTCTATGATGACCAGTCATCATCAGCTGACCGATCGATCAACTAACTACATAGTGTTCATCAGTCTTTCGACAAAGAAAGTGTAAAGTGAACTGACTAAGTCAAGACAAACTGCAATGAAGGAGGCGGAGGGGGAGGGGGAGTTAAGATTTAGTGTATACTACCTGAAACATATTGGTTCTTATGTCAAGAATTAAGGACTTGGTTTCAGCGTTGAAGATATTTCATGTGAGTGAGAGCATAATACTTGTGAACAAGGTTAGTAGTTTACAGACTTTAAATAATATCTTTTTTTCCTTCACTTTCCCTATGGAACATAGGGCTTCAAGCTAGTGGTTTGAAGTTTCTGTAGCAGTGTTTATTTTACAGGATGGAGTTGCTAGCCTCATGCTCAACCTTTCCTCTTTACCAGCATTATTTCTGGCTTAGCGAGGTAAAGGAGTGCGCCGGCCGGGGATCGAACTCCGGACCATGGGCATGGTCGGCGAGCGTCCTAACCGCTATACCACCGACGCACAAGCACTATTCATGGCTACAAATAATACTTCAATCGGTTTCATCTTTCATCATTTCTAAGGTATTCCCCCCACGGCAAAAGGATTCATAAGTTAAAGCGATGACAGCGTAACAAATCAGTATTTACTATTATTTTTTGTTCTAAAAGGGGTTTTTATTCAGTGAATTACCGAATATAAATGTGTATACTCCTTCTTCTTCTGAGGAGGAGAGAAATATGTAATGGATATTTCAGAGTAGCAGCATTATATTGACATGAGGTTCGGATCTTTGAGGAGATATCAGTTCCATAGAGATTTCAGATACGCCCTACTGACGAGTGTTAATAACAACCACAGAATCTGAGTCCACGACTAACAACGCTTCGTACTTGTGGCTTTTTAACCAGCCAACAGCAAATGAATAAGAGTGATGTGTATGTTATACACGAAGACAAACTGAACAGCTTAACAATTAAAATCTCTGATCCTAGAACTGAATGAAGCAAGTTCGATGTTCCGAGAGGATACGAATTTTATATAAGGTTACAGATATGCTTTACTAGTCTACATGTCAATAAACAGGGCGCCATGTTTGATAATTAGTATGTAACACAAAGCCAGAGTGCATCATTATGTGTCATTTAGTCAGAAATTTCTTCAATGAAACTAAGTCATCACTTATAACTGGGTAGCCATGTCGACAACCATAGGGTAATGAAGTTCATGAGTACATTATTATTGTTCCCTTGGGTTTCGAGTAGAACATAACGCCTCAACAACACATCTCTATTTCCGTCCTACTCTCTGCGATACCCTTAAGCTAACCTCACGATTGCCCATAATCTCTCATCTCCTCCTACCACGATCTTCTCCATATCACCCTCGGACATACGTACAAACTCGTCGTTTTCAATTTGGGTCCACTCGAGAGTGATGGCCTGGAGCACGACGTCATCCAACGGTCTCTTCAGTGTGTGCTCAATCCATCTCCGTTTTCTCCTACATATTTGTTGAGCAATCGGTTCTCGATTCGTCTTTTCCCACAGTTTCTTGTCGACAATTCTTTCTGGATGGCCATCTGATCTTCATTACAGAACCACTGAAGGTAACTGTTGATAAAAGTCTACGGTAGCCTGTTCCGAATGCTTTTCGTGACTCATGCGCTGGCCAAGTTTCTGACCCATATAGACGAATTGACTGAATGACTTCACATATGTAGTGAAAATCCTACCTTTGTTCTTTCTGCTGAGTGAAGGAGATTCCCAAACAACGAATTTCAGAGTGTTGAAGGTGTACCTTGACTTTCGATTCTGGCTGGCTGGCTTTCACATCTTCATCCGTGCTGTCTGCCTGTAGTTGAAACGATGCTTCCCAGATAAGTGAAGGAAGTGACATATCTGGAATTTCTTCTGTTGGCAGTGATCGGTGCTGACTGTCGTTGTTGTTGCTGTTCGTTGGTTATCTTCATCACCTCCGTCTTCTCTATGTTCACCTGGAGTCCTGTCTTCGCTGGCTGCCTGCTTCTTCAGCCAGTTTGTTGGTTTTTGCCTGCAAGTCTTCGAGTTTGTGTGACACTAGACATATATCATCTCGTGAAATCCAGATCTTCTAGAGTTTTCTTATCGGTGGTCCAGCTTCCTCCCTACAGTCTGCCGTATAATCCAGTTCACCCCAATACAGAATAACATCCGTGATAATAGGCAGTCAGCCTTATCTTACTCCTGTATTCACTTCGAACACCTTACTGAGTTTTCCGTTGTGCATCACCTGACACGTGGCATTGCCACATAGCCAGCTGTTGAGTGAGGTTGACAAAGATTTGAGGTACGCCGTAGTGTTGAAATAGTTTCCAAATTACTTTTTAGTCAACGCTATTGAAGGCCTTTTAGAAGTCGATAAAGTTGATGTAGTGTTGACTGCCATTCTCATGCTTTGTTCAATGATGTTGCTTAAAGTTGCAATTTGATCAGCACATGATTTGCTTTTTCTGAATCGACCTTTTTCTGATCGGAGTTCTGTGCTTCTAGTGCATCTTTCAGTCTCTCCAGGATGAGGCGACTTAGTATCTCACTTAGCGTGGACAACAGGATTATTTTACGCCAGTTCTTGTAGAGGCTTAACGAGGTCGCCCTTCTTTGAGAGGTTGACGAGGCAGCCTTTTTGCCAATCAGTAGGCACACTTATTCTTCCTTCCAAACTTTTCGCAATAGTCGCTATATATACTGAGACAGATCGCTAGGGTTTATTTGTCTAGTTCATAGAGCCGACTAAATTCTGTCTAGGCATTCATTACACAGTATGCATGCGCGTTATACTAGTGTGAAATAAGTTTATCACAAAGAGGATAAGACTTATTTTGTTTTCTTAATGATGAAAGGTATAAATATATTTGTATATTCACCCTTAGACACTAATCGTCACAATTAGCCCTTATGTATGTCGTCACTTTAACTATTCCTGTCAGTCAGTCAGTCAGTCAACTGTTGACAAAAACAATACTGGTGAGGGTAGATCAAATGATTACAGAGACAATAATACAAGTGAACATTTTAGAGAAATGCTAAACAACTTTGGATAGACTTTACTCTATTTGCAAATAATATCAAAACAGTCTAAGCTAAGGAAGTTTTATTCTTCATCATGTATGTATGTATGTATGTCTGTGTGGTCACCTATCAGATTCTTCTGGGAATAAGTGGTCTTCTTCAGGGATTTTACCTTTGGAATCAAGATTAGCTCTGCTTCCAGATTATCAGATGCCACACTTAACATTATTATTTACCAATATTCCCTCGAGTTCCCAGGGAAATACAAGGCTTCAGTAGTGCATCTCCGTTTCACTCCATTCTCTATAGTCTTGTTTAGATAGCTCTGCGGCGACTGCCCGCAAGCTTCCATTTCCTCTTTATATGATCTCTTTCATTTCACTCAATGACCCACCACCCCCACCCCAACGACCCGACTCTTCATTTCCCATTCGGTTTTCACTTTAGGAAATCTCTGGAGTATTATGATGTCACTCAACCGTCTTTTCAGCATATATCCAATACATCTCTATTTCTAGTATTGTTTTGTAGGGACTTGATTGATTGTTTACAGGATTTCATCATGAGCTGGAGGTCACGTTATGTGGTGAATTGGCAGAAGTTAGAATTCATGGGATGGCTGCCTGGCCATTAGATCGGGTCACGTCCCAGTGGCTTAATAGTCTACTAGTTCGCTAGCCTTGTGACCAGAAGGGCCCGGGTTCGAACCCCGGGGGTGGGTGCGTGCTGCTGAAGAGCTCCAAACTATGACGAAACGGCCGTCCAGTATTCCCTGGTGGGATTTCCAATGGTTCTCTAACCAATGTCAGCTTATTAATGAAATCCTGTAAATATCTGTATTTCATTCTGCATATTGTTTTTTGATTATAGCTTGATTCCACACCGTGTTTTTGGTACAAGTATGGAATTTTCAGCATGTGATATCGGTAGCCCAAATTTTGCAGGCCGACCAATTGATATAAGATGTTTGTCGGCAGGGGATCAAACCCTGGACCATTTGCATGGTCAGCGAGAGTCCTAACCGCTGAGCAATGGGCTCTTGCGTACTGGTTTGTTGCCTGAGCGAGAGAGGGTGTGTTCCTTGTTGTTTATCCTCCTTTCTGGCAGGATGTCAGACACTCAGTATCAAGACAGTGAAAACACCTGTTGATGAAAATCTTCGCTAGGTTGCTGGAAATGCTTTTTGTGATACAAAATGTCTGTGAGTCATATAGAAGCACTGACTGACTTGATATTAGTGTTGAAAATTCGGACCTTGTTCTTTGACATCACACTACTGTGGTGAGAGCTGGCTGGAAGTCAAAATTATGGACAGCAATTTACACACCAATGTTACGTCCCGAATCGGGGTCATGAGAAAAAACAATAACAAAGCTTAACCTTGAGGAACTCACCAACCAATCACAGCAGACTTAATGTGTGCAAATACGATTTGCAGATACATGGCTTAACTTTCTAAGAAACGGTCACAAGCAGTACAGAATAACCTTCAGAAGGAAAACAACCAATCAGAAGACGCTGCTTCTCTACTAACAATAACGCTAATAATAATGTACATAAAAATCTATAAATACCTCTTGATTTTCTCAATAAACGATCTGTTGCCTGGCCCTTGTCTTCTGTCGTTATACTACTACTAAGCAAATATTATTTACTCCTCTAGTTAGCTATCAGCCCAATAAACCAACCAATCAACTAACTACCACATGTATACAATCAATCACTTCACATAACCTTGAACTATAGAAATGGAATTGTAAGGTTAACTAATTCATTGTGGCCAACTAGTATTGTTCTGAACACTTTATCATACTCAAAGCCTAACCAATTTAAATTAATTCTAAGGTGTGTAAACTATAAGTCTATCTTATTAAACCTTCTCAAGTGTTAAAGAGGGGATAATTACAACAACAACAAAATCAATAAAACAAATATTAAATAAAAGCGTTAAATCAAAATTAATATTGAATTATGAGTATTAGGTCTACATGAAAGGTTTCTTATGACTAATTAATTAGTCAACTTATTGATTCTCCAACAATTGGACATGTTTTCAAGGATGTTGTTTTCGTCGATAGTGGCCACCTACCAGTATACCCAGTATGTTCTCTGAACCTACTGTCAAAACCTTCTGTGGATTAAAGGAGATAAATGTGTAGCTGGCATTATGTCCCTTCAAAAAATGTATCTATGGTAATGATTAACAGTAGGGACATATTCGATTGAATGCGACATTCCATAACATATTTTTCACAGTAGATTTTCGTCACCAACCAACCAATCATAGTCGTTCACATTTGCGAATATATATTCAGCAGTGCTTGCGCTGATAACGCAACAAGGGCTTAAACCCAGATCCTTCAGGTTACGGGGCTGGAATACGCGAAGGGTTCATGAATTCTAGCTTCTGTCAATTTGCCACCACAGTGTCTCATCGGTGAGCACTTATGGTCACATGCACGCCACTTAGTGGATCTCATCAGATTTAACACTTCTGATTTAACCTATAGGGAAGTCCAACCGGATATCAGTCACCTATACACAGTGAGTGGATTAATTCCCCTTTTGGGTTTCTGTAGTCGTCAACTGACATCGGTTAGAGAAAAATTGAAGACCAAGTGGAGCACTGCATAGGTGTTTCGTTCTGTCCTGTTTCGAGATCAGTGAGACCTACAAACACCCAATACTTAAATACTTCAATTACACAGCAGAGTTTCTAAACCAGGTGAAAATAATAATAGTAATAATACAAGTATCAATAATAATAATAACAGTAATAGAGGATAATGGATATCTCAAAAGCATAAGAGAGCCCTACTGGTTGATATGGGTGGCATACAACTACTCACCTCAATCAATCAGTAGTATAAAGTTCTACGCAGATATACAAAAATAATTGACGGATTCAAGTATGGCTATTTTTATTATTATTTTATTCCTTAACGTTCCCAGTGGAACATAAGGCTTCAAAGCTAGAGCCTTGAAGTTCCAGTAGCTGTGGTTTCTAGGTTTCATTTTTACGGGGTGAGGTTGCTAGCCTCATGCCCGGGATTACTACCGGCTTAGCGAGGTTTTGGAGTGCATCAGCTGAGGATCGAACTCTGGACCAGGTGAATGATTGGCGAGCGTTCTACCGCTGAAGCACCGACTCACTCTAAAAGTGTGACACTGGAACATAAATTCGACAGCTATTTATCTTATGTATATCTACCAACCGGAAAGCACTTTATAATTCCATTTATGCTACAGGCTATTGCAACAGAGAGTATACACAATGCATAAATGAACACATTTTGCAGCCAAAATATAACAAAGTACCACCTTGTTAGCTAGCTTCCTTGTTCCTAGTTTATCTATGAAACTATGCCGTAATTTCTTTTCACCTGTTGAGATTTACAATTATCAGATTTTCATCATGGACCAAAATCAGTTAGAGAAATCATCGAAAACCAAGGAATACTGAAAAACTGCTTCGTCCAGCTCTCGGACTCTTCGTCAGTGCGCACTCAGGTTACGAGATGAAATTCGTGGTCAGTGGGGTCCATCGTGAGTGAAGCACCATATCACGAGTTGACAAAGAGTTTAGGAGTCATTGGTAACCTCAAGGTCCCGGGTGCGGTTCCTGGCGGGGGTCATGAATGCACACTGTTGAAGAGTGCCAAAATAGGGTGAAACAGACGCCCATTGCCCCCTGCTTTTTAGTCACCTCTATAACAATTGTAATTAACCCAAAATCCCCACAAATCATATAGTCTGAGTATTGATATTTAGAGAAAAAAAACCATGCAGTTCACAAAATCTGGTTAGTTGTGGCTAGAATTAGGGAATCCAGGACACAACGCATCGCATCCTATTTGATACTCGTAAGCTAGATGTACCTGAACCCTCCCCCCCTGCAAATGATGAGTGAAAGTGTTCCCACCAGGATTCGAACCCAGAACTGGCAATTTCATGCTTTATAGCGTTATCTACATTGGACCACTCCTTAAGGCAAATGGTGGAGAGTCCGTACTGAAAGTTGATGAACATTTCAGTTCAATATAGTCATCATCAGTCAACAGCAAATTCAAAAATAATGACATCAACACATAAAAAGGTTACTATAAATGAAGGACAAGAAGATTAAGGAATAAAACACACAGTCATCAAATAGACATTCTTCTCTATAGGGCAAATCTAATGAGATTTTCACCACTTAGTATTATAACTACTTTTCAGTTAGGAGAAGGGAACTGAAATTTGTAGTACTAATCGGATCTGGTCTCGATTCTGAGAGTTTTACAATCAATTAATTGAAGAATCCTTTCACATCCCGAACATACAATTGTGATGCACCAATATGAAGGACCGAAGTGAAGAACCTAGAAGACCTGGATTTCGCGGATGATTTATGTTTGATGTCACACAAAATCGAAGACTTACAAGCGAAAACCGACAAACTGGTCGAAGAAGCAGCAAAGACAGGACTCCAGGTGAACATAGACAAGACGGAGGTTATGAAAATAACCAACCAACCAACAACAACAACAGCAACATCCAGCGCCAATCACCATCAACGGGAGGGATTTGAAAGAGGTTACTTCATTCACTTATCTAGGGAGCATTGTCTCAACTACAGGAGGAACGGACGAGGATGTCAAATCGAGAATCGGGAAGGCGAGAAACACATTCATCAACCTGAAACCAATCTGGAAATCTTCGTCACTCAGCCTGCATCAACAACAAAATTCGGATTTTCAATACAAACGTCAAGTCAGTCAGTTCTTCTATACGGATCAGAAACTTGGCGGGTCACAAAGAATATTTCCAACAGCCTGTTGCAGACCTTTATCAACAACTGTCTTCGCTCTATACTGAAGATCAGATGGCCGCCGGAAAGAATCACCAACAAGAAACTATGGGAACAAACAAAACAAGAACCAATCGCCCAACAAATATGCAGGAGAAAGTGGAGATGGATTGGACACTCAGCTGAGGAGGCCGCTGGGTGACATCGCGCGTCAGGCCAATGCTCGAGTGGAACCCGAAAGGGAAGCGGCGAGTGGGACGTCCAAGGGTGACATGGAGGAGATCGTGTGAAGAGGAATTGAAACAGTATGGACTAACATGGATGCAGGTGAAAAGTACAGCAGAAGACAGAAGCAAGTGGAGACGTGTAGTTGAAGCCCTATGTTCCACTAGGAACCCAAGGGAACAATAATGATAATAATATGAAAGAAACTTGAGTAGTTCAGAAAAATCTCTCTCTCTCCTTGGCGATTTCATTTCTTTTTAGCCATACAATCATACAAAACATTTTCCACAAAAGAGTATAGTAAAAAAAACAAATGAGCTGTCATAAGGATAGTTGTTAATACTGATCGATACATGAAAGAAGTTGAATTAGCATGGCACGGTTACGTAATGAGGTACATTACATAACGAATGGGTTGTAATTAGGATATTATGTATAAACAAACAAAGGAAATGTGTTATTACGTAAGAGTTAGAAAGAACTCAAGGAAAAAATAAAACAAATAGCTTGAAAACCATCAGAATCACTGTAACAATAGTAGAATTGGTTAGAAAATATTTTTTCACACGCAGAACTCCAGTATCTCTGTCTGGATAGCTAGAGCCTCAGCAAGGCGAAGGAGGCGAAATGGTATTGTCATTGACAGGTAGCTGTTCACTTCGTGGACCACTTTGAAGGATGAATGGGTTGAGACAGAATGAACCGTAGCTACCTTTTATCAACTATATTAGGATAGTGTTCTTGAACCCTTTTGGAAAGGATACATGTCGAACGACCCATATACCCAGCTTCACAGGAGGTAGTAGGATTGATATATAAGCACATATAAGTGATCAAATGCCGAGTTGCACAAATGTGAAACAAAGTGCCACACACACACACGTTCATGAATCTCACTAGTGACTGGCCGTATTCAGGTAGGTAGTTACTGGGGTTCTAGTAGAAGTCGTGACCAGTAGGGTGCAGCAGGTCGGGTGTGAGGACAAATACTCGCCGAATACATTGGCTAGCGGCTGCGCTATATCGTGAATTGGCAGAAGTTAGAATTCATGGGGTGGCCATTGGATCGGGTCCCAGTGGCTTAGTGGTCTACGAGCTCGCTAGGCTTGTAACCGGAAGGTCCTGGGGTTCGAATCTCAGTTCAGTACTCCCAGGTTGTTTTCCAATGGTTCTCTAACCGATGTCAGCTCATGATGAAATCCTGTAACCCTTCAACGCTTAAGTTAAACATCGTGGTTGTGTTAAACATACAATACAGATTGCTACTAATACTTCTAACAGCTCACTTCCAACAATATTATACAAACAGGCATCTAATAATCTTTCACAAGTACTTTATAAATGTCAAGCTTTGAGAAGCTGATCAATACAAAAAAAAATTCGAAGTAGCCAATTAAGTAATTATGATAAATATTATTGCGTTTTGGAAGATCCAATTATGAAACAGAAAGTCAAATAGATAACCTTGTCATCAAACGAACTCTACTCTGCAGAAGTAAGTACGAGATGAAAGGTAAATTAGTTGTTCGATAAAAAGTAAGCTTGAAATAAAACTTGTTTACATTACAAAACTCGAATAGATTCATTTTAAGAAAATATTTTTTCTGTGAGTTGAAGTTTCTGTAGAATCTGAGTTTATTATTTTCAGGAGTAGTGTGGCTAGCCCCCCCTCCCATACTCACCCAATCTTCCCCTTTTTTCCGGGCTTAAAACCGGCTAGTAAATTAGGATGAGGAGCTTACGGACAATCATACAACCAGCTGAAGACAATTGTGGAAATCAGGATGATACTCAAGTATTGGCTTGTAGGGATTTGATTGATTGTTCACAGGATTTCATCATGAGTTGACATCGGTTGGAAGACCATTGGAAAACCAGCACTAGAGTATTAGACACCTGTTTCGTCAGCCTAGTTTGGGGCTCTTCAGTGGTACCTACCCACCAGGGTTCGAACCCACGACCTTCTGGTTACAAGGCTAGCGACCTCGTAGACCATTAAGCCAGCCCATGAATTCCAACTTCTGCCAATTCACGCGACTGGCACTAGCCAATGTTTTCGGCGAGCATTTGTCCTCACACCCGACCTACTGTACTCTGCTGGTCACGACTTCCCACTAGAACCCTTACTGGTCACAGCAGGTCGGATGTGAGGGTCAATACCCGCCGAAGACATTGGCTAGTGCCAGTCGCGCAATGTCATGAATTGGCAGAAGTTGGAATTCATGGGCTGACTGGCCATTGGACCAGGTCCCAGTGGATTAATGGTTTACGAGCTCGCTAGCCTTGTAACCAGAAGGTCCCAAGTTCGAACACTGGTGGTGGGTGTGTACTGCTGAAGAGTCTCAAACTGGGCTGACGAAACGGCTGAATGTCCAGTACTCCCAGGTTGTTTTCCAGTGGTTCTCTAACCGATGTCAGCTCATGATGAAATTCTGTAATAAATCAGGATGAAATGGAGATGTGCTGTCGAGGCTCTATTTTACACTCGGATCCTTAGGGAATAATAATAGTAGCAGTTAACAATAATAATAATAATAATTCGAAAGGTCAGAGAAATAGTGAGAAGGAGGGGAAATAAAGCGTTTACTTATACCGACACACATATATATAATTTCCGATAAAGTAGACTAAACACTAGGTAATCTCTAAATCTTAACTTTTTTAAATCCGAAACTGTGTTTTAATATTCACATAAAATTATAATTTTAGGTTGTTGAGAAGGAAAAATTTTAAAAAACTCTATCCAACTCCGTTATTAGTACGAGAAAAAAGCCAATAATGGGACTTCAGGTGACCAAGACAACAACATACCAATTGGCATTGTAAGATAGAAGTAATCTGAAGAAAGTTGTTTCTTGCATCATTTCAACTATTTTAGGCAGCATGAATGATGATGCCGAAGCTAGCAAGGATCAAATCAGGGCGGAGTTCAACAATAGCATCATCCCAGGAGTGCGAACGCCCCCAATGACCTTGGACGCATGCTAGTGGTTGGCGGCTAACGACCTGTCATTATCATGGCTGAAATATCAGTACTATTCACCGACTAGGGTGCGAATTTCACCCAAATCACGTTTTTAAGTCCTGTTTGGACAATGTGTTAATAGTTCGCTAGGGTTAGGATTAGGGGTTAAGGTAAGTATTGGGGTTAGGGTTAGGATCAGGGTCATAATTAGGATTAGGGTTAGGCTTACGGTTAGGATAAGGGTTGTAATTAGGGTTAGGGTTACGATTAGGGATAGATTTAGAGTTGATGTCATTTATTTTAATTTGTTTTATTATCCACATTTTCCTGGTTAGTAGTCGTCGATATCCTCTTACTGGAAACCATAGTAATTCAATTGAGGGCTTTTGGAGAAGACTGCACAACAAGATAAGAGAGATAAACGATTCACAAAAACAGCTCATCTTCAGTCATCTCGGTGAATACATGTACAGAAACTAATCCAACTTAGCAACTGATACTACTCGTTATAACTGGGAAGTATTTTTAAATCATGTCAGAGAAAGATAACCTGTTTAATGTGTTTTCATGCGTTTCCATGTAAATATACGTCATTTTTCATGCAAAAATTCCTGATTTTTATGATTGGTCGGCTAAAGGTCATTCGTGCGTTCGCATCCCTTGGGACGCTATTGCTGAACTTTGCCCAAATCGGGAAAGTGAAACACAGGTGTTTACTACTCTGAAACCCCAGTGTGTGTAGAGATCTACAATCAGTCACCACGACGAACAACATTCAAATGCGCAACACCAATGTCAAGTCAGTGATTCCATGTGTTTCACAGACTTGGTACTCACGATTCATCAATTTCATCAACATCTACCCCTTTCGATGGTTTGAAACTGAAGATCAAGTGTGGGGGAGTTGACCAGAAAGGATAAGGTGACAAGGAACTCAGGTAGGCAGCGAACAAGTAGGCAACAAACTATTCCTAAACAAATATGCAGAATGAAATGAAGGTGATTGATTAAAGATACGCTGAGAAGACAGTCAAGTAACATAACACACTAGGCCTTAGGATAGACTCCCAACGGGAAGCTACGACTTAGACGTGGATCTGTGAGTGATATGGAGGAGATCATGTGAGGAGGGAATGATAGCTTGTGGATAATCACGAAGCTAGCTAAAAAAAACACCGCAGAGGACAGAATATATACTGCCGATGACTCCCAAACTAGGGTGAAACAGCTGTCTGGCAGTACTCCCTGATTTTCAATGGTTCTCTAACTGATATCAATCCGTGATCAACTCGTAAACAAACAAAAACCAAACTAGCCCTAACAAACCAACTATAGAAAATTAATCTGATGCTCGCTAGTGACGCTACAGGATGGAGTTTCCTGGAGTTCTAGTGAGAAGTTGTGACCAGTGAGGTCCATCCAGATGTCAAGTGTGAGGATGGATGTCCCACCGATGACAATGGTTGGGAGAGAGCTAAATCACGAATTGGTAGAAGTTAGAATTCATGCATTGGCCACTGAATCGGGTCCCAGTGGCTGAATGGTATACGAGCTTGCCTTGTAACCGGAAGGTCCTGGGTTCGAATCGCAGTGAGTGCGTACTGCCGATGATTCCCAAGACTAGGATGAAACAGCAGCTGTCTGGCAGTACTCCCTGATGGTTTCCAATGGTTCTCTAACTGATATCAATTCGTGACCAACTCGTGAAAATAATAGGGATGTGCCTCTGAGGCGTGAGGAGTGAGTAATGATCAGAAAATTAAACGTTATTACAGAACTTCACAATAGTGAGTGATCCCGTCTATCCATAGAATGAGACTAATGAATTCATAATACATGAAAAACTGTAACCGTCTGTAACAGGATGATAAAATGTTTGGTTTAAGGTAAACGAAATGGCTGATTTTCACAAACTTGTGAAGCTTTGGTGATATTAGATGATTGGAGGCAATCGCCAGAAACCCTACCTGACCTAGGTCTCGTGCTAGTTGGCACTCATCAGCAAGGTGCATTTGCAACCTTGAAGGAACTCATGTCCCTTCTAAGATTTGAACCCGCGTCACCCAGTGCCACAATCAGTCAGAGACGTTACCACTGAGCTATTCGGGCTCGCCACTGACCTCCTGTAGGACTGTAGTAGATACTTTGATTGGACACTAGTCAGTAACTAGTGTGATGTGTCTATTCCTTTCTTTGATGCAGACTGAATTCTATCAGTCAGGTTTGCGAAGCTTTAAATCGAATCAACCAGTTGAAATATTGATCTGCTACCGACTGCATAGTCTATTTCTTTTAGCTATGTGGATAACATTAACCTTGAGTGTATCTCTATTGGCTGAGAGTTGTGGTTCATTCGCCGTTAGACAATAGATTTTAGATATAATGGTGAAGATTTGTAGCTTAGGTGGATGATTTCGATGTATTTGTGTTCTCTGAGCAGGATGATTTCACTTGAGAAGCTTTCATTACCTTACTATGCGACATCTCCAGCGAATACTTCAATTTGCAAGTGAAATCATCCAGCTCAGAGAACACAAATACACCAAAAACAACCGATTATTTTTCTCCAATCCTTGTTGCCAAGGAATGCACTAACCAAAATAAAAAAGCCTTACACAAAACGGTACAATTAATCAATAAGTTTCTCTTTCATTGCTATAAAGTGAATTTAACTGAGAGAAAGAAACTTATGAATTAATTCTTTTCTTTCTCTTAAATTAAAAAAACAACAACAACAGTTGAGTACCAATCATTTTTATGACTCAAACGAAAATGAGACAAGCTTAGCAACAAGCTAGCTAGCTAGCTATAGGCTGAAACCCTTCTCTACAACTCACAGGTATTTCTTATCAATACTGTTCGTTCACAACATCACTAATCTATATATATAAAACTTCTTAACAATGTGAAATGATTTAATTCAATGCAATAATGATGGAGAAAAACCCGCCCTTTATATACATGTGTGTGTATATATATATATACATTAGAAATCTGTGGTGATGGCTATCACTCAGATTTCTTATTGATCGCCTCTCTCTCTCTCTCTGTCTCACTCACACAATTGTGGTCAGAGCTCATTATATTTCACAGTACTCAATTGTATTTCATCACTGATGGCAATGTTCGTCGCCCAAAATGTTATTACTATTAATACTACATGTAATTAAGGCGTGAAACTAACAAGGACGATAATACTAAATAATAATAATAATAAAGATAAACAATAATAGCAAAAGACGCTCTCGTGATTAAATACAGCAATACCAAGTATTACAACAAATCAATTCAAATAAAAATTGACTAGATCGGAAAACTATTATTAGTAGTAGTATTATTATTCAAGTACTGGTTTGTAGGGATTTGGTTAATTGGTTACAGGATTTCATCATGAGGTGACATCGGTTAGAGAACCATTGGAAAACCCACCAGGGAGTACTGGACAGTCAGCTGTTTCGTCAGCCTAGTTTGGGACTCTTCATCAGTACGCACCCACCCAGCAGGGTTCGAAACCACGACCTTCTGGTTTCAAAGCTAGCGGGCTCGTAAACCATTCAGCCACTGGGACGTGACTCGATCCAATAGCCACCCCATGAATTCTCACTTCTGCCAATTCACAATATAGCGCAACCCCTCTAGCCAATGTCTTCGGTGAGTATTTGTCCTCACACCCGACCTGCTGCACCCTACTGGTCACGACTTCCTACTAGAACCCCAGGTAACTACCTACCTGAATAGGGCCAGTCGCCAATATTATTATTATTATCATTATCATTATTAGTGATGGCGGTGACTAACAGTGGAGATCCAGTACACTCACGTTTTCTCCTTCATGGGATTCGCGCTGCTTAGACGTGCCTATATCCAACTGAGTGACAGCGTTAACATAGATACACACACACACAGAAAGAGTAGATCTCAGAACCCAAAGGTTTCATCAAATGCCACCCCATCCATCTCACCATTAGGCTACTAAACCAATGAGAGCGCCACTTATTGTGTAAATGGTCTCCAGTTGTTGTTTACTGGAACTGTTACTACTGTAATGAACAAATTGGTTGAAAAGTCTCTCCTTGACGATCTATTTATATTAGTTATACTTATTTAGATGTCTCAACTAACTCTGTAATTAGAATACGTTTTTCCCCTAGACTGTGTATCATTAGTGAGAAGTCGTGACCAGTAGGGTGCAGCAGGTCGGGTGTGAGGACAAATAGTCGCCGAAGACATTGGCTAGCGGTTGCGCTATGTCGTGAATTGGCAGAAGTTAGAATTCACGGACTATCCATTAGATAGGCGGGTCCCAGTGGCTTAATGGTCTACGACCTAGCTCGCCTTGTAACCAGAAGGTCCTGGGTTCGAATCCCGGTGGGTGTGTACTGATGAAGAGTCTCAAACTAGGACGAAACAGCTGACTGCCCAGTACTCCCAGGTGGTTTTCCAATGGTTCTCTAACTAATGTCAGCTCATGATGAATTCCTGTAACCAATTAAACCCCTACAAACCAACACCTGTGTATCATTAATTTGATATTTGCATACCACGTGTTGATTTCGTGAGCTTTGTGATATTGCCTTTGTCCTTTTGTGTGTACAACATTGACAATGTGTTGTGGTTCAACGATACGAGTTTGTTTGAATGAATGAATGAAGGTGGATTCTGACTTGGGGTTGTCTGCGAGAAGCCTTGGTGTGTGATTCTTGTGAACAGAGCTCTTGATCCCACCTCGTTGGGAATATTCTCCTTGATTCTGTGATGCCTTTTACAGTTTAACTTTCTTTAAGTAATTTCGTCATACAGTACTCGTTTTTGTATTTAGAAATGTACATTGCCTGTGTATAGCTGGCTCTCGACACTGTTAAGGTAATTTTGAGTTTTTTTACGAGTTGATCACGGATTGATATCAGTTAGAGAACCAATGAAAACCAGGGAGTACTGCAAGACAGCTGTTTCATCCTAGTTTGGGAATCGTCGGCAGTATACACCCACCCAGCAGGGTTCGAACCCAGGACCTTCAGGTTACAAGGCAAGCTGGCTCGTATACCATTCAGCCACTGGGACCCGATTCAGTGGCCAGTCCATGAATCCTAATTTCTACCAATTCGTGATTTAGCGCGACCCCAACAATTGTGACCAGTGAGGTCCAATTAGATGTCACGTGTGAGGATCGATGTCCCACCAACGACAATGGTTGGGGTCGCGCTAAATCACGTATTGGTAGAAGTTAGAATACATGCACTGGCCACTGAATCGGGTCCCAGTGGCTCAATGGTATACTAGTTTGCCTTGTAACCGGAAAGTCCTGGGTTCGAACCCTGGCAGTGGGTGCGTACTGTGGATGATTCCCAAACTAGGATGAAACAGCTGTCTTGCAGTACTCCCTGGTTTTCAATGGTTCTCTAACTGATATCAATCCGTGATCAACTCGTAAAAACATAACTAACCCTTACAAACCAAACTATAGAAAAATTTGAGTTTGGTGTTATTATCGTTTAATAGAACCGATAGAATATTGGCGAATAATCGTCTTTTCTCTGCGTTTGGAACGTTTTGTGATAGCACGTGTCTCAGTGAAGTTTTGTTGGTTATACAGTAGAACGTAGAGACCACTTTCTTGCGTTCAGACGATAAACAAATCAATTCAATCGCTACAATTACGATTACCAATGAATATTATTTTTTCAGTACGAATTCATATTGATTAAAGAGGAGATAATGACGAACAGTCTAACTAACTGACTGTAAGTTCCAACGTATAATTATACACAGATCAACAGTTGAATTTGTCGCACTCTGTATAGAACATAAAGGTAGGGGGGCAAAGGAAAATCAAAGCGTACGGGAGAGAGAATAATTACATGGAGAAATATGAAGACTTAATTGCTCTGGGGAATTACAAAGACTGAAAGCATCTGCACCGCTGACAGAGACGATTTTCTAAACATAACGCTAATGGTCTCAAGCGATTAGTGTCTCGAGGACCTCACAGCCAGCGAGTCTACACCTCCCTATACACGGCTGACTCGCAACAACAGTCAGAAACTTCATGGATCGATTTGACCACCCGTAAATCTTTTCCAACCTAATCTGATGTCAGCTAACTGTTCGTCGAGGAAGGTGGTGGCTCATGATCTGTAACCCATATCCCAGCTATCTCAATCAATGTAGCTTCATAATCTTATCTGTTGATTTGCCCTCATCACCTAACACTACGCCTAACCTCAAAATTAGCATAGTATACCGTTTAAAACAGGAGATAGAACGTAAATATATGTGGTCAAAAATAACTAGCCTCTTCAGGTTTTTCACATTCAATGACCATATTTCACAGGTGTAAAGAAGGAAAAAGTGAAATTCCGCAGAGTACATACATTCTCTGGTTCACAGCTGGACATTATGGTCTATGATATAACTTGGCTAATACCACACGACCATTTTGTATCCGTGCTGAGAATTATTCACAACCAGCAATCAGACCCATTAGGGTTGATGTAACTCCACTCTTTATCTCTTAAACTAGGATTCGGTATGGACCAATGTCAAAAAAACTTTGCTTACTTATGCAAGTGTGTGGGCGACTGAGGGAAAGTGTAGCGCTTGAATTCACCCCCCCCCCAAAGTTGTATAACACTGTGATGACAAGATTCACAGACTGCAATCCAAACCGAACTTAGTAATAAAATGGAATACAAAAGAGAGTACACTTTCAGAGGAAAATAACTCAGCCCAATGATTTGAGAGAAAGTTATATCTTCTCTCTATTCCATACCTTCTCATTTCTGCGGCTACCTGGGCAGCCTTTCCAGCTTCGTACATTGTACGAACATTCCACGTCCCCATCCTTATTTTCGTTTCCATCGAAAGGAGGCACATCGGCTGACTGGCTTCCCGAAGGCTTTCACCAGCCTGTGTCATTTCACTTCCCTGATTCCAGCGAAAAATAAGGTCATTGTTTGTATTTGTAGAATTTTTAATATATTTGTGCGTTGAATTTTCTGTAGCAATTTGGTTAAGTTTCTGGGGTGGAGATGCTAGCACCACGCCCCAACCCTCCCTCTTTATCCGGGCTTGGGACCAGCTAGAAAACTAGCGAGCTAGAAATCTAGGCGAGTGGAGATGGATTGAACACTCGCTGAGGAGGCTGTTGGGTGACATCGCGCGTCAGGCCATTGCTCGAGTGGAACCCGAAAGGGAAGCGGTGAAATGGAGGAGATCGTGTGAAGAGGAATTGAAACAGTATGGATTAACATGGACGCAGGTGAAAAGTACAGCAGAAGACAGAAGCAAGTGGAGACGTGTAGTTGAAGCCCTCTGTTCCACTAGGAACCCAAGGGAACAATAACAGTAATATAATAATAATATCTTCTCTCAGAAAGATGATATATGATGAAACAGACAAAATACATGCAGATATATGCAGATAAAGCAAGGGAGAATTAAAAATTTAGGCTAGACGTTTATGTACACACACACACACAGACACAGATGATGCAAATTTTGATAACAATTCCTTCATCAAATCGAAAGCCTATATGTTACTTCTTCTTCTTTTCAAGGTAGAGATTTCAAAAATATTCCTAATAACACTTTAGATGTGGTTACCATAGCCACCTGAATAAGAAATGTAATAAAACAAAAATATTGATGATGACAATAATAGTAATGGAGATAATTGACTATTTACAGAAATGATGTTGATGATAATAGCTGCCAGCATTTGGGTACATGTAGCCTACTTACTGTCTTCTATCAGCTTTCATGCTAATGCCTATATGACATGTATTCTACCTACCTAAAAGTAAAAACTTTGTCTTTTCAACCTACACACGCACAGAATTGTGTAACAAATATTAATAAACTCAGTTACAAGTTGGTTGCTATGGTAACATATTAAATAATAATAATTCACTTAATAATATTGCACTTTGATAAGGGAAATTAAATTGAGGGAAGTTGAAACATATAGACAAGTATGGTTCAAAGGAATTCGTAGTAGCTGGCTAATTAATTATCTACTAAAGATATGATGCATAGGGATGGACAGGACAAAAGGCAGACTCGGCATTGTAAATGTCTTTGTGAAAGCCTGATGAAGATGATGTCACGTATTATCTTCGTCTCGTCATCACTAAATAAAACTAGTTTACGGGACAAAACAAAGTGCTTGGGAAACAGATGACATGAAATAGATATCTCGTCATGTCTGTGAGACTGTTCACAGAAGAATCTTATAGACCTTTTTCACAGTTGGACGCTTAGTAGTTACACTACACTGACTCCTAGTTTAGAAATAGGGAGTGAAGTGGTAGAGCACGTTGACCGCTTCACTTATTTGGCAAGTACCATCAGCCCCAACGGGTTGATCTCTGACGAAATCTCAGCACGCCAGTTTACGCCGTCTCTGGCGTAGACGTGATATCCGGCTATCGACCAAAAGGGTGGGTGTACTGCTCAGCAGTCCGCTCTGTCCTCCTTTATGGCTGTGAGACCTGGCCATTGAGAGTGGAAAACATGAAAAGATTAGCTGTCTTCGATCATAGGTGCCTGCGTTCTATCTCCCGTGTGAAGTGGTAAAATAAGGTGAGCAATATTGAGGTTAGGCACCGGTCGAGTGCTAGGTAAGGAGGGGAAATCAATAGACGAGGCTGTGAAGTTACATCGATTGAGATGGTTAGGACATGTGTTACGTATGCCTAGTCATCGCCTTCCTCGACTGACGGGCAATGTTAGCTGACATAGGATCAGACTGGAAAAGAGAAACCTAGTGGTGGTCGAACCAAAACCTGGCCTCATCAGTCAATGAAATCCACAACAGTTACCTTAAGCCACGTGGAGTCCTTAGGACGGTGAACACTAATGGCTGGAGAGAATTGGTGATATGGCTCAAAATCGTTCTCAATGACTGGCTCAGATGCATCCACTCCTTGTGACTTATGATTTCAAATGATACTATATTGTTCTTCGTTATTACTATTCCTTTGTCTCATACCTCTGTTTACTGTCTCTATTATGCATTTCTTCTACTTTCTTCTCTTGCTTTGTGTGCTACAAGGAGGGAGTGTGGCGACTTGAACTGCTGCACATCGGTGCAAAGTTCAATGTCAAAACAGACAGACAGTTACAGTTGAAAAAAATTAGGGTCCCGGTACTTCGGAAGGTATTCAAGCCTGGATTTGTGTAGGTTGCTCTGGGATACCTGAATATTTGCCTGCGATATATGTGACTGTTTCATGCCAGCTATTGGTAGTTGATGTCAACCAATGGACTGGATTGTAATATGCATGAGCTCTTTCTATATTTCTCATTTGTCCTTCTGCCCACCCACCCCCAACCTCTGAAGCAGGGGGTTTTAAAAAGTTGGACTTGGCTACAACATAGGTTATTACATAATTATATGCTACCGGCCAGTTTTGACAGTCAGTATACCATATAAAGTTTTAGCAGGTTTTTTCCAAGTTCTTATTTATCTCTTGAGTGGTAGAATACTCGCCAACCAAGCACAAGGTCCGGGGGTTCGATCTTTGGCTGACACACTCCTAACCCTCGCTTAGCTGGTAGTTAGCCCGGTAAGGACTAGCGCAACCCCACCCCGTAAAAAAACTCAATATTCAAGTGTTAGTTTGTAGGGATTTGATTGGTTACAGGATTTCATCATGAGGTGACATTGGTTAGAGAACCATTGGAAAACCTGGGAGTACTGGACAGCTGTTTCGTCCTAGTTTGGGACTCTTCAGCAGTACGCACCAAAAACAAAACTATTGAGACTAAAACTTCAGAGTTCATCAAAAGGCCTTATGTTCCACTCGGAACGCAAAGGAATAAAACTGAACTAACTAAAAAAACTATGTATCTCTCTTACTTTAAGGCATCCTTCATCGATCAGTGATACGTTACTTAACCAAGTAAAAGTGACGTTTTAGTTTGTTTTTTGTTTCTTTTCTTCTATTTTGTAAATAGACGCAACCCAAAATCACATATATATATAAAAGAATTTTCAATATCTATTATCGATTGTGGACCATTTTTATTTCGCATTCAAGTAACACATAACCCGATTAAAAACAGAAAAAGAATTTAGTCCTCGTGAGAGCACTTGATAAAAACTGTTCGTTTTTAAAGATGAGAGTTAACTGACGATTGTGTCCGGTCTCATGACACAACAAGCATACTACTCAACTACTCATGGTTAAAAGGGTATTTCGCCTCCCACTGCAGGAGACTTTTATCACTTAGTTTCAAAATGTGAACGAGGTGTACCACAGTTGGGAATTATGTCTATTGATTTCCATTTCCACTATGGTAGGGTTGTTCAATACTCAGTCAAGAAGCACTATCACAAGATTCTGATGATCCCAACTTCTGCAGTATTCAAATTACAGGATTTTATCATGAGCTGATATCGATTAGAGAACTATTGGAAAGCATGCAGGGAGTAATGGACAGCTGTTTAGTTCTAGTTTGGGACCTGTCTGCAGTACGCACCCACCCATTGGGACTTGAATTCAGGACCTTCAGGTTACAAAGCGTGCTCGTAGACCACATTACATCAATTAAGCCACTTGGACTCAATCCAATGACCCATGAATTCCGACTTCTGACAATTCAAATTGATAGCTCAGTCTACAGAATCGAATCCATTTTTTTTACATCTAAATTAGATCTTTTGTATTTCCCCTAAGTAGGTTTATTCTCATACATAAAATTACTAAGAACTAAGAAACCCACAAAACTATTTGACTGAATACTAGGGAACCTATTTGTATACTATAAGTTGCCATGTTGAACTATTTATTGGGTAGTGAATATATATTCACCAACCAGTGAACAATTCCACGTCGATCAAATAGATATACAGATTTTCAAGTAAGTCAAATTCACAATTCGCAAATTTTTCAAAAGAATGGATACTGAACAAAGAGTACTCTTTTCGATAACTTCATCATCAGGCTCTACAGTTATATATACATTATAGTGAATGAATGAATTAGTGTTATGAACAACATTAATGTTGTTTAAATAACATCGAATCAATAATATTGATAGATTACAGCTCAATAGCATCAACATAAAATAAGCTGAATGTCAGAAAAATTAGGAAAGATAATATTACAAATTCATGAATTTATAGTCTCTACTGAAGGCCAGTCAGGGCAGTAGTAGGGGCTGGACTTGCTTCTTTTGAACACAGAGCACTGGTTGTTTGAGGCGAATTGCAATAGCCTCTGCTGTTTGGAGCATGCGGTGCTTCGATGATTTTGGCAATTTATTAGGCACCTGGTAGATGATAGAGAAGGATTCTTCCACGCTGGCTTTGTGGCCGGTTTGCACCAGATGGTCCAATATCGAACTGTTAATGGTTTTAACTACACCTTTACTTAGCCATAGTGGGAGATGTTCTCGAGCACGAAAAATCAAGTTCCTAGAGCAACGGCCAATATAACTCGCTCCACAAGCGCAGTTGAATTGGTAGATACAATTTGAAGTGGCTAGTCTAGGTACTTCATCTTTCAGTCGAGGTAGCACCATCGGTCGTGTAGAGAATAATACGTGTAGTTCGCCAGCATTAAAAGTTCTTTGAACTGATTTTCTTAATTTCCTCGTAATTATCTCACTTGGTATATCGCCCATGAATTGTAGTCGTATATAAAGTGGCTTCTTGTTTACAGATAGTGAGTAGTCCTTTTCCGCTTTCTTTGTCATGTGTTTCTTGATAAATTTTTCGGGATAGCTATTTTCGATCAAAGTATCATATACAATGCTTAATTCATCTTCAATTACTTCTTCTGAGCATATAGCTCTAACTCTGTGGCTGAGGGTCTTCACTAAATTTCTTTTGTACTTGATAGGAACGAAGCTGTGAAAATGTGTATATTGTCCTGTCCAAGTACTTTTTCTATGCAAATTTCTTTTTATGCTACCATCTGGTTTTCTTGTAAGTAGGACATCCAGGAAGGCAGTTAATTCTGTCTTGGGATTCCTCTTCGCATGTGAATTTCATAGCCGAATGTACTTCATTGAATTCAGTAATTATTGTACTCCTATCAGAACCATTATCACAAATTATTTGTAATCTACTACACATATTTCGAGGTGAAACATCATCACCGCAGTTTCCTTTGAAAACTCGAATTATTCAGATCAAGAATACATGCATGATTGTATAGAATTATATACTACTGATTGATTTCGAGTGAGTAGTATAACACTACTACTAATCTCAACCAACCAGTAGTATGCATTCTTACAGATTTTCAAGTATTGATTTGTAGGGATTCGACTGGTTTCAAGTTAGTTCAACAGATTGACATCAGTTAGAGATCGATTGGAAACTAGCAGGGAGTGTACTGGACAGCTGTTTTTTCCTAATATGCAACTCCTCCAATAGTATGCACCCCACCTGGTTTCCAATGGTTCTATAAAACGGGAGTCAACTAGTGATGTAACTTGAGAACAATCAATCAATCAAATATCTATCAAAAAATAATAAAGCAGGGAAAATTAATTGAAATGAATTACGAACATCTCATGACAGATGAAGTAATTAGGCAGGTTAGGGTGGGGTGGGATGATAAAGCACTTCATTATTACCATGAATGTTTAATAATAATAATAATAATAATGTACCGACCAATCTAATTGAATAAATCAATAAAGAGAGCTTAGATCACTTTATACATAGATGGAGACCTGAGAACTAACCTAATCTAGTGACTCATTTATAGGATGAATTATTCTGCAGTTCTAATGGGAAGTAGTGACCGGTGGGATCCACCAATGGCATTGTCTGGTGGATTGGCAGAAGATAAAACTCATAGGCTGAACATCCGACCCCATCTCAATGACTGACTGGTCAGAGGGCTCGCCACCTCGTAACCTGAGGAGGTCCTGCGTCCGACTTCTGGAGGTGGACTCGTGGGTGAGTACTGTTGAAGCGTCGCAAACTACGACAAAACGAAATTCCACCACCTCTGGTTTAGAGAGAGAGGAGAAGAGAGAGAAAATTTGTAGCTCAGGTGGATGATTTTGATGTGTTTGAGTTCTCTGAGCTGGATAGTTAATTTGCGAAGCCCTGCTAGGCGACATCTTCAGCGCATACTTCAGTTTGATGAAGTGAGCTTTTAGATTTCTCCACGAGTTTATTAACCATCTCTCCAGGTGACCTTCGCAAATTAACTATCCGGCTCAGAGAACTCAACCACATCAAAACTTTTGACAATCCCCAAAACTAGGAGATAACACCTAGTTGATATATACCTACACTGTTGAACAAAGGACCTATGATACCACTACTAATCGTACAATAAAAGCTTAACTAAATTTAAGTATTCAGTGGTACATATTCTTTTTAAAAACCCTTTGACAATAAAAATACTTTTTTTTAAAAATACCTAACGTCATTAGGGCGCGAAATATGTACAGTAGAAGAGTCCGAAAGGCATAGATAGAAACATTAAGTTGCTTCATTTTCTAATATTAAAAAACCCTATCAAGAAGTTATGTCTTGTCAGAAGAGATTAACATTTATTTTTACTGAGTGTATGTGTATCAATGTGTACGTACATACACATGAGATATTATCTAAAGTGTGTTTGTGCACGCCTGCCTGACTGTGTCTGTGTGTTTATCACATGCATACACACACAAATACAAACATACATGAGCATGTGTGCGTGCGTGTGTGCATGTGTGGCAAGATTGCACAAACTGTCAATTGAAGTAGAAAAATTCCTTAACATGAAAAGTGTATATACTGTGATAAAATGGCGTCGTGAATCAGAAAAAACAAACAAAGAAAAAAAACAACAAAACAAAATGTGTAGTTTAACATGAGTTAGGCTCCAAAAAAACAAACACAGGAGAAGAGATCCGACTACAGAGAACTGCTACCACGATAGTTGGGGTTTTCTTTTGTCTATTCTTAAAGAGTATTCTTAATGATGACAGTCAGTCAGTCAGTCAATCATTCGATCACCACCCAATTACTCACTCACTCATAGTCCAACGTTCATTTTGTCAAATCAATTTTTTGTCACATACCCACACACCTAAGACGATTTTAACAACTTACTCCCGTTGACTTAGTTTTCATGAATTGAGACAAATTTCTTTTAACTGTTGGGTGAAAATACAGCTGTGGGGCATCGTGGCCGATTCCGCGCTATACCACACACACACACACACACACAGAGGGGCAATTTTGAGTACCAAACGGATAATAAGTAACCAGAATATGTGGATTCTTCTGCACGGCTTAGAACAATAGTCGGCAACTTCATAGACTGATGTAATTGGTTTAGTAGTGTGGCATGTGCTACTGACAAGATTTATCAGTAGTATATATAAAGAGACGTTCATCGGTACTTCTGCCCACTTCACTTGAGACGATATTCAGAGCACAAGGTTGCTGACGTTTCATGATATTCCCATGCATACATACATACACACGCACACACTTAAGCATTTCTCACATCCTTTAGAGACTGACTGTATCTTCAAAAGAAAACTTCCTAGCTTCATCAAACCGTATTCCCATTTTATGCTGAAACTCATCATGCAAGCATTTTCATCAATGTATTATGATGATGTTGCTTTTTTGATGTGGTTGTGTTCTCTGAGCTGGACAGTTAATTTGCGAATCTTTCATCGTCGTTCTACTTCAAATTGAAGTATGCGCTGAAAATGTTGCCTAGTAGGGAGATGAAAGCTTCGCAAATTAACTATCTAGCTCAGGGAACACAACCACATCAAAATCATCCACCTGAGCTACAAATCTTCTCCATCATGTCTAAATCTTACGATGTTGCTTTTATTGTTTGTCTTGCTCTTCATTCACCACGCTGATTACCTTTATTATCTTGTTGGATTTCTTCCTTGAGGAATACTGTACCGAGAGAAATGGTTTATATTATTAGTATTATTACCATTAGACTGGGAGGTATCGGTGCTTCAGCCGTAGTGTAGCTACCCAACCACGTGTGTAGTCAGGGTTGAATTCTCAGCTGATGCACTTCTAAACTTCGTCTAGTTCACTCGCTGAGAAAGGGAAGGCAAGACATGAGGCTAACAACTCCAACTCGGGACTTATGGAATGGAAAAAAGACTATTACACTGAAGTCATGATATTGTTCCACAATCCTTACTGGATTAATAGATACTCCCTTAAAAGTTGTCTTAGATTACAAAATATCATTTTATCCGAATCGCAGGGGGAGGGGGGCTATCAACTCCTTCTTCTAATTTGCAGTTACGCCCTAATGATAAATGTCAAACTAGTACAAAGCCTAGATCCAGGGGTTCTTGCGGGATACCTCCAACTACATCTATTATCCGTTCACAATTATTAAACTATATTAATTACAAGTATTGGTTTTGTGGGGATTTTGTTTGATTGGTGGTTACATGACTTCATCATGAGCTGACATCAGTTAGAGAACCATTGGAAAACCAGCCACAGGGAGTACTGGACAGTCAGCTGTTTCGTCAGCATAGTTTGGGACTCTTCATAAGTGCGCACCCACCACAGGGGTTCGAACAAAGGACCTTCTGGTTACAAGGCGAGCTCGTAGACCATTGAGCCACTGGGACCCGATCCGATAGCCACCCCATGAATTCTAGCTTCTGCCGATTCACGACATAGCGTGACCATTTCGCAATGTCTTCTTCAATGAGTTACTGCCTCATCTTCAACCACCTGCTGTACCCTAATGGTTACGGCTTCTCACAATTAAATATACATAGAATTAAAATGGACATAATTTATGAATTTAGAAGACACAGACACAATATGTACTTTTGAGGTCTGTTTCAATAATGTAAATGGGGAAAGTTGACTGCAGCCTTCTTTTACTCCCTCCATCCCTCTCTCTTTCTCTGGATGCTTTCAAGAGTTAGTTATTAGTCTTTCTTTTTTCCTCTAGATAGTTTTCGTGATCAATCGATATTAATCAGAAAAAACATTGGACAAACAAGAGAGCACTGAAGGACTGTAGTAGCCTAACTTTCAACTGTCTCTCTATCTCGTCAATGTTGTGAGGTCTATCGAGCTTTGAATTGTTAGGTTTAAAGATCAAGAGTACATTAGGGTGAAATCCAAAAAGCTTATGATTTCTAATTTATTATTATTTATTGTTGCCTTAGATTCCGAGTGGAATATAGCGCTTCGCCAGCACATCTCCAGATGTCCTGTTTAGCTGGGTCTACGATTGCCCATAATCTCTAATCTCCTCCTAGCAAGATCTGCTCCACATCACCCTTGGACACATGTCCAAACTCTTCGTTTCCTATTCGGGTTCCACTCGAGAGTAATAGCCTGGCGCTCGCGGAGTTAACCAACGCTCTCCTCAGCGAGTGCTCAATCCTGTCTTCACTGCCTATTCACCTGTAAGTCTTCGAGTTTGTGTAACATTAGACATATGTATCATCTGAGAAATCCAGATCTCCTAGGGTCTTCTTATCGGTCCAACCTATGATTTCTAACCACTGCTCATATTCGTGATACAGAGCCACTCTCCTATCCAATATCAATGATAAATATCACATAAGGCTCGGTAAACTCCATTAGTTCACAAATTCCCGATATATATCAACACAGAACCCAGCAGAAAAAGTGTACAAGGTTCAAAATAATACTTTAAAAATGCCGAGAAAAGATAAAGTTAACGTAAAGAGTACACAGGAGGACACTGAGAGGAAGGATAATTGAAGGTTAGTGAAGAAAAACCTAGAATTTCAAAGACGATAGCGTTAATACACACACATATAAACACACCCCCATATAATCAATTTCCAATCATTTTCTAACTAAATCGTGCACTGAACTTGTTCTCAGTGGTTCAATACTCAGTGCATTTTGAGAACATAAAATTTATTTCACATTAGTCCTCGAACACTTTGTCAACTCTGGACATCGAGCGTCCCCGCATGAATGCTTCACGCTGCTACACAGAATCCTTCAATATTGTACGAAACGACTTCGAATACGCCATCTGTACATACCTGAATCATTGGCTATTCGGGATCTGAAACCGGACCTCTGCATTCAAAAGCACCACATACATTCACTTGCAAACCTACAATAGCCAGAGTGGCGTTCTTACTATAATTTTGTTTCTTTTTATTATGTAAGTTTACTATTATTGTTATAATTCTCATCATCCACATTTTATAATCACTCTACTACTGTTTATAACAGATTTTATAAAAACACTATCATATTCCCGCTCTACACTATTATACTGATTAGTCACTTTCTCCCACTTATTACGTCATGTTAAATTCTGCTCCCTTTTCTAATTTCCAGTTAGTCATGCTATTCAGACTATACCTTATATTGCGTAATACGTTTTTTCGAGGACAAATTTTACCAGTATCTGATTGGTCTTATGAATTCTTTGTTAAATATAATTACGACTGTACAGCAGCTTATGAAAATGAATTGTCGAAAAGAAAATTTTCTTCTCTATTTACGTCGTTTTCTTATAACTTCGTTGGCTTAGTGACCTGATAAATCCAATTAAAGAAAAATAATATAATCTTTCCAAATATCCTGCGATGACTGTAAGATGAGCTGCATAGGTCCCACTAGTAGATTGGGACCATGGTCCATGAACATGGTCCGGGGTTCGATCCCCTACCGATGCACACCTGATATCAATCGGTTGGCCTGCAAAATTTGGGCTACCGATATCACATGCTGAAAATTCCATACTTGTACCAAAAATACGGTGTGGAATCAAGCAACAATCAAAACAACAACAAAATTAGACTATCAGAAAATAGAAACTTAGTTAGTGTTAGAATGATTGACCCAGCTAAGTGAAATAACCGAGGAAAAAACTTGGCCATTACATGTAATCACACGGTAGGGTGAGATAGGATGAAAGTATTAAGAAGTAATGCAGTTAGATGGAGAGAGAGAGGTTAACCACTGAATATTTATTCATGGAATCAACACCAATCAAGTACAATCGAAATGGCGCAAGGACTATCCCGGATTTCTGGAAAATTAGAATGAATAACAGGAGGGAGAGAGAAAAATATTTAAAGCGGTGTGAATAAATTGATTTTATTATGAGCAGCAATGAACGGTACTCGAAATATCATCCACTTATGAGTACTGCATCATTTTGCTTTTTGTAAAATAAACTTAACTAACACTGAATTATATTGTGCCACAGTGCCTAAGTTCTACACATTCACTGAGAGCAACGGCCGATACATAACTGGTTTTACAAGAGTAGTTGAATTTTCAAGAAGTTTTAGTTTGTAGGGTTTTAATTTATTTCAAGTTTGACCACGGGTTGATATCAGTTAGAGGACCACTGAAAACCAACCAACAGGGAGTACTAAACGTCCGTTTCGTCCAGGTGTGGGGCTCATCATCAGTGCGCATCCCTACAAACTTACACTTGAAAATTAATTTGATTCTCGCTGGTCACTGGCTACAGAACGAAGATGGCTGCAGTTCTAGTGAAGAGTTTTGACCAGTGGGGTCCCCGGGAAGTGAGGATAAAAACTCT
The DNA here is from genome assembly GCA_944472155.2 of Trichobilharzia szidati. Classification (NCBI taxonomy): domain Eukaryota; kingdom Metazoa; phylum Platyhelminthes; class Trematoda; order Strigeidida; family Schistosomatidae; genus Trichobilharzia; species Trichobilharzia szidati. The sequence continues at coordinate 48,026,654 of OX235276.1, read as the reverse complement.
CAGGCGATGACAATGGCTGGCGGTCACGCTATCAACCTAAATCACCTAATGATCACACATGATTAAGAGAAAAATGGAAATCGGCCGAATTCTAAGGGGAACAGAAAGTATTATTATCATATATATTTATTTATATTATTCGTTCCTTGAATTCTGAGTGGAACATAAAGCTTCACACAGCAGCTCATTTCTATTGTGTTCTATTCTCTGAGGTATTTTTCTGGTTGGCCCTAGGGTTGCCCACTAACTTCCATGTCGCTCTAAGACCCACGCTGAGTACGTCTTTTCCCTTATTTTATGGGCCTGGTGTGTGATTTCACCCAGCGGTCTCATCAGCACACGTTAAACACATCACTTTCATTTTCTTCTGCATATTTATTGGGTAATAGATTCTCGCCCACCAGAGTTGGCTGTTGCTCTTATCTGGCTTTCCAGCTGACCATCTGATCTCCAGTATCGAGTTGGCAAAAGGGAGGGTGAGGCTGTTGCCTAAGTATGAGGTGGCCTGTTGAAAAATGCCATCGTTGACAGGCTCACTAAGTCTTTTGTAGCACAGACAAGAAGTGAATTGGACATTAGTGTTGAAAATTCGGATGATGTTGTTGATTGTGCTAACTGTTGTAGATCTCTCTCCACTGATTTCAGAGTAACAAACGCTTATTTTGCTTCCTTGATCCCATCCTTGCTGTCTTTGACATCTGCTACAGAAACTTCCACTTACTCTTCGCTGTCTGGCTGTCTGTTTTAGACATAGAACTTTGCACATATGTGCGGCAGTTCAAGTCGCCACACTCCCTCCTTGTAGCACACAAAGCAAGAGAAGAAAGTAGGAGAAATGCAGAATATAGACAGTAAACAGGGGTGTGAGACAAAGGTATAGTAATAACGAAGAACAATATAGTATCATTTGAAATCATAAGTCACAAGGAGTGGATGCATCTGCGCCATTGAGAACAATTTTGAGCCATCTCACCAATTGTTTCCAACCATTGGTTTTTACCGTCCCGAGGACTCCAACCAGTCAGGAAGTCTACACCTTCCTACGTGACTTAACTAACTGTTGTGGATTTCATTGACTGATGAAGCCATGTTTTGGTTTGACCATCGCTGGCTGTTTTCGAACCCGACGCCATGTCAGCTAACATTGCCTGTCGCCGAGGAAGGCGATGGCTAGGCATACGTAACACATGTCCTAACCATCTCAGTCGATGTAATTTCACAGTCTCGTCTATTGATTTCCCCTCCTTACCTAGAACTCGACGCCTAACCTCAATATTGCTCACCTTATTATACCACTTCACGCTGGAGAAAGAACGCAGACACCTATGATCAAAGACAGCTAGTCTTTTCAGCGTGTGATATCGGTAGCCCAAATTTTGCAGGCCGACCATAGATATCAGGATCGAACCTCGGACCATGTGCATGGTCGGTAAGAGTCCTAAACACTGTGCCACCGACGCACAACTTCACTTTAATACTCGACAAAATTTTTAAAAAAAATCAACTGTTGATAACTTTTGAACTCGTAAAATATTTTGTTTTTATTTGATCTACGTTTTATTAAAGAGAATCAAAATTTGACTTGTACTACTACAGTTCAAAGTGCAAAAGGATGGTTCAATATGCATCGCACAAATCACAAACGATTGTAATTAACATATACGCATAAATTTGGTCGATTGGGATCACCTTACTCTACTAACCTTACCTTACCTACAACTCTCTGCTAAGCCTTCACAATTCAGAATGAGTGAAATAAAGTGGGACAAATAATTGTGTGAGATCTTACGTTTTATCCATTGTCTCACGACTGTATAGTAGTAGTACAAGCCTGACTACTACTGCGGTGAGAGCTGGCTGCTAGCCAAATTGGTAGACAGTAATTTACGTCAATCTTTACGTACCCAATATTGGTCGTGAGAAAAATAAGAACAAAGATAGATTCAACAACCATTCACAGCACACTTTGCGTAGGCGGATACAATTTGCAGATAGATAATCTGAACTTCAAGAAACGGCCACAAAAAGATGAAAGATTAACTTTCAGCGAGAAACCACCAATCAGAAGACTGTGTTTGTTTGCTTACAATGATCTATAATAATGTACATGAAAGTCTGTAAATATCTGCTGATTTCCTAAATAAACGATCTGTTGCCCTGATCCTTGTATTCTGTTGTTACACTACTACTACACAGTATATTTTTGTGGTTTTGGTCAGTATTCAGATCTTTCATCGGTGTCATTGAATGACAAAATTGTCAGACACCAACCAATCATCCTTTGTCTACCTTAACCAATCATCCATCCATCAAGAATGATAGGGTTAATAGGATAGTTGAAAGACTGAATAATTTAGTCATTGAAGATTCAAGTAGAATTAGACACTAAAGAACTTTGTGAAAGACTTTTCAAAAATGTGCTGTTGTCACTTGAGTAAATAATGAGACCTCATGTAACCCGGTGTGACTCTAAAGGCGACTTCTGGTCAATTAAGTAGATAAGGTAACTTTACACATAATGGAGACAATGTCGAAATTACACACATTTGATAGTTGTTTCAGTATATAGAGTTTGAGAAACTGTATGTAATCCAACCTACTTCGATAGGATAAAGAACATGGAATAGGGATTTTTAAATCCAAGACCTCATATTGGTAAAAAATGAATTGTTCAAGCAAGTGTTCAAAAATACGCATTAGAAACATTAGAGTCAAAGTTTTCCCCTCAAAAAAATAACTTGTCTACGGGGATACATAGCTTTTGTTGTTATCTAGTGATGTGGTTGGGAATGTATGAACAGTTAGGCAACAATTATTCTAGTATTGGTTTGTAGGGATTTGGTTGATTGGTTACAGGACTTCATCATGTGCTGACATTGGTTAGAGAACCATTGGAAAACCAGCAGGGAGTACTGGGCGGTTGTTTCGTCCTAGTTTGGGACTCTTCATCGGATCTGGTCCCAGTGGCTTAATGGTATACGAGCTCGCCTTGTAACCAGATGGTCCTGGGTTCGAACCCCTGTGGTGGGCGCGTACTGTGAAGAGTCCCAAACTAGGACGAAACAGCTGTCTGGCAGTACTCTCTGCTGGTTTTCCAATGGTTCTCTTACCAATGTCAGCTCATGATGAAGTCCGGTAACCAACAATTATTCTCTTGATAGACAGAGAAAACTCATCGTTATCAGCAGGAAATTAGGCCAAATTGATAGAGTAGTAAGGCAGGTAGCCTGCTGGTTCAAACTCCATCACAGTCGTTGCCGTCATCATCATCTATGTACACCAAAGAATAACAGACTACCACAAACTAAGAGTGTAATCTAAATTCTACTCATCTGCCCATACTAACATAATCACTAACATGATAATTTACTTGGTGGTAACTATCAATGAAATCCGTAGTGCGTGCATTTCGTCCTGTTCTGAACCCGTCGTCATTTGGATCTACCTGCCCGCCATTTCAGTGGGAGATGATGTTCCCTCTGAGACTCGAACCCTGCATTCATTGTTTCAAACATCAAAGCATTATCTCAAAGTAAGAACGAAATGCATACCTCCTGGATTCCACCTGCTAATTGCCGTCAACCAAAACAACATCACGTTAATCGTTAATCAGTCGAAAGAGCAAAGTAATAATCACTAACACGGCTGCATAAAGAGGTCAGAATACACTGGACAACGTACTAGTTTCGCATTTTACACCTTCTTTTATTCTTCTAAGAAAACGAATCAATTCTTCATTCTCACAGTTTCACTAACACTCCCTAAAATCTCTTGTCAGAAAATATAGAAGAAGAGGGACGAATTCGTTAGTTCCTTCCTCCTCATTCTCTTCTCTCATTCTTATACTATACCCTCCTCTCCCTCGCCCTTTCTCTTCGTTTATAGTTTTGTCTTTTAAGGACACAAATTAAGAGGACGGATAATAATATGAAGGTGAGAAACAAGGGGAAAAAGACAAATCCATATAAAAAAATTTAAATGATCTTTTTTTTCCCTCTAATATTTTGCTTTGATTCTACTCTACATTCTCGGGGTAATCGTCATCCAAACTGACTTGAGAAAAATATAACAATCATAATAAGCATAATAATAACGATAATAATAATAATAATAACTATTTTTTGAATCAGTGAACTTTACCAATCCCTATTAGCTATTATTATTATTATTATCATTATTATTAGTTGTTATTATGATTATAATTATTAGTTCCAATGAAAACCCCGTAATTATTAAGCTAGCGTTTATGTATTCACCACCTTATACGACTGACTATGCTCCTTCCAAAGGGGATATATATAAAGGAAGGTTTGTTTGTTTGTATGCGTGTGTGTACATGTTTACCACTCTACTGGTCGATTCATCTCTTAAAGTGATAAGCAATCTCTACACACAAGATGAGTATTCTTCTTTCCCTGTAGGAAAATATATATACATAGCCTTCCTAAACAGCATTTCTGAAACATACTCAAACACACGCACAGACGCACACACACACCTCATTCACTAATGCTATTAATATGATTACAACACAAGTTATTTATTTATTTTATTTATTTACTTATAATAGTAGATGCAATCATCAGATGACTGACTTTTTGGACAATTAATTGGGTAATCTGAATAATATAATAATAAAATAATAATAATAAATAGAATTACTCAGGGAAATAGACCTTGGCATTAGAAACGCGCGCACTCACACGTACACAGACACATACAATCAAATTGAGGAATAAGTGAGCCAAGTATTTCAATCCTCTTAAAAAGCAGTAGAAATAGGAGAATGAGTAGTACTGCTACTACTACTAGTATAAGCAGTAGTAGTATAGGTAGTAGTAACCTTAGGCCATGTTTACATACATTCTGAAATCTAGGCATGTATAGGAGACTAGTCTGTCAGCCAGGGGATGAAGCAACGCACAATACATATGTATGTATGTAACCACAGCTTAAGACAACACTAACCCACTGCTACTTCTTCTACTGGATTGAGTGTGTGTGTGACAGAGATAGGGAAAAGAAAGGAGAGGAAAGGAACTGGCAGAGAAAAATAGTAGTAAAATCAATCAATAAGGGTCGATAAACAAAATAAGGGTCATAGAAGGTCAAACAGGAACAGGACAACAACTCTCTCTCTCTCTCTCAAGTCTACAAACACTAGAGGAAAGAGTGAGCGCACACGAGAGAAAGAGAGAGATAGAGGCAGAGAACTGAAAAGAAACGAGTTGTAGAATAGTGGAAAAACAGAAAAACAGATATTATTATTATTATTTCCTTCTATTCACACACCAAGCGTATCATCATCATCAGCAGCAGCAGTATATATACACAGTCGCCTTGTTAAATTAATGAAATAATTGGTTGCGTTCAATAATCTGAGAACAAAACAGAGGACTGGAATAGCCTGTCTTGCGTAAAACAAAAAGAGAAGAAAACTAATACTGACGGTAATAATAAGAATAAGAATGAGAAAAGTGATGATCGTAATGATGATAATAATAATGAGCAGAGAAGGTAGAATGGGATGAAATGAAAAGCCGATTAGTGAATGAGGCGTGCATCTCTTATACACTTAAAGAAAAATGTAACTTCAACGTTTTCCTGATATCAATCAGACCGGGGAAGTCGAAGATGGACTGGATGGAATTAAAGAGTACATGATAATGGTAATAATAATAATGAAATCCTCCATCCAACGAAACAAAGTCCCCACACAAACCAATACTTGAAAATTAATTAATCTGATGCTCACTAGCGACTGGCCCTATTCAGGCAGTTAACCTGGGGTTCTAGTGGGAAGACGTGACCAGTAGGGTACAAGCAGGTGGTTGAAGATGAGGCAGTAACTCATCGAAGAAGATATTGCGAAGTGGTCGCGCTATGTCGTGAATTGGCACAAGTTAGAATTCATGGGGTGGCTATTGGATCGGGTCCCAGTGGCTCAATGGTCTCTACGACCTCACCCACTGGTTCGAACCCCAGTGGGTGCGTACTGATGGAGGGTCCCAAACTATGCTGACGAAACAGCTGACTGTCCAGTACTCCCTGTGGCTGGTTTCCCAATGGTTCTCTAACTGATGTCAGCTCATGATGAAATCATGTAACCACCAATCAAACAAAATCCCTTACAAAATCAATACTTGAAAAATAATAACAGTCGTAATCGATTTGTTCTGGAAAATGCCTTGATACATATACATATTACAGAATTCTCAGCATTTTCTATTGTGAAGTATTTACTCCGAATGTAGAATCTTTAAATAATACATTGTCATTTGAAGCAGTTTTGTTCTACCCAAAACCCTTTAATGAACTTGCAATATTTCACTATGAGCTGACATCAGTTAGAGAACCATTGGAAAACAAGTGTGGAGTACTGGAAAACTGTTTCATCCTAGTTCGGGTTTCTTTATCAGTATGCACCCCCGCAGGGTTCCAACGCAGAATCTTCCAATCATAAGGCAAGAAGCTCGTTAGCCATTCATTCAGTCAATGGGACTTGTTCTAATGGCCCACGAGTTCTAACTTCTGACAGAAGTTGATTCTAGGTTTTCCAATGATTCTCTCCAACCGACGTTAGCTCATGATGAAATTCTGTAACCAATCAAATCCCTGCAAGCCAACGGTTGAAACTTGTAGTACTTTTTCTGAATAGTAATATTTGAATATATAAGCGTAAGAAGACACTCTGACTAAATGAAGTAATTGAATAATTACAACCACATAATAGGTAGAAGATTTACCGACCCAATAATTTAAACTGGCTACCATGAGAACAAATGACTTCCCTTGTGAAAAGTATCTATCAATGAGTGATACCGTAGAAATTAAGGATGGTGAGTTGCTATTGATGTAATCTACTATACGGAGTCAATATCGAACAGAGACATCACCAAAATGATAGTTACATCAGTAAGTATTACTTATCTGCGGTTTACACTTAAAATACAGGGCTACGGTCATTTCTGCATTCCGTTTTGTTTTAAACATCCCATTTGTGGTGTCCTTGAATGGAAAGCTTAAACCACACACACACACACACATGCATTTTTCATAAATAGCTCTCAACTTATTAATACGCACTTTTGCGAAGGAAATAAAGGAAAAATATCCAAGGAGGGTGGGATTGGAGCGAGCTTCACAGATCGAACATTATTACATCAGATAATTCACGGTCAATGATTTTGCTTGGAAATTCAATATTTTGTAATGAAATACTAAGTATTTTCTTTTTTGAACAAACCTATTGCACAGCACAAAGATATTTTATTTTCTAATTTTTATTCCTCTGCGGCGACCTGAGTGGAACATAGGGCTTCAAGCTTGAGCTTTGGAGTTTCAGTGGCAGTGATGTTCTTTTACGGGGTGAGGTTGCTAACCCTCACACACCAAGCCCTCTCTCTCTTTGTCGGGATAATAACCGGCTAAGGGTGGGGGGGGGTAAAGGTGTACGCCGGCCAGGAATCCAACCCCAGACCACATGCATGGTTGGCCAACACTCTACCGCTTAGTGATAATGAAAAATCACAAAAGGAAAACAGAAGTGACACTGTTGGGACAACAGAAGCTTTATAGCTGTCCATAGTGTAATCTGATAACTATTAGAAGGATTGTCCCATGTAGACACAATATAAGTGGGATGAAAGCACTATGTCAGTAAAGGTGAATATACATATACACACATACATGTAGGGTTGTGATCGACTGATACACATCCATGATATTCTAATATGAATGATTTTCCATTTGACGAAACTTCGAAGACTTGTAAACCAAACTAAAACAGTGAATGCAGGTCAAATTTCACTACAAGAAGCCTTCTGCTTATCGACTGACATAAAAATAATAGTATTAAAGATAATCTACATGACTGTTTATTATTTCTGAATATGATTTGTCCTCTTCTTTACAGAGTTCAGTAAGAAAGGAATACATACTGAAACTACTCAATACATATCGAAATACAGGTACGGGAGGTTCAGTTTGTTCAAAAAATAATCTTGTATCAATGTAAATTTCTTCATAAAGCAACATCAATTAGAGAATTGCCAAAAACCAAGGGTCACTGGACAGCTGCTTTATCCTAATTCGGGACTCTTCACCCGTGCCTACCATGGCTCTACCAGGGATCGAAGTGACAAAACCCAAGTGGACGAATGGTCAATGAGCTAACTTCACAACCCAAAAGTCTCAGGTTCTATCCTTAGTGGGGTATTGGGTGTGTAATTATGAAGAGTCCCAAACAAGGACGAAACGGCTGTCCAGCACACCCTGGTTTCTAATGCTCACTGTATAACTGACGCTGATTCGTGAAGAAATCTGCATTGAAAATAATCGAAATCCCTACAAAACACATAATCTAAATAATCTGGCGTCCTGGTGGCTATCATGGAGTGTGGAGCAAGTAATGTTTACATATAAGTACTCAGTAATATAACAGTAAAACTTCGATATGATTATAAGCAGTACACTAGACTATAAACATCACTTAATAACTCAAATAAACAAAATAACAAGGATAAACATATGCAGTTACAGTTATGAGTGGAAAACCAAATCTAGCGACGGCATTACTTAAAGAACTATCAGTACCAAGGTACACACACAGTGAATCGATATTTCGTCCAAATTTCAGTCCATTCAGAAGTCAAGCCCAAAACTGCTGGGTGTCTCGTAATGAACACATTTCCATTCTACCAATCTGCCGGAATCCAAATGATCGTAATACTTCAATTCATTTATAATTGAGGATAGGGCGCACCCATTCACACACTGTCTCATCTATTGTCATCTAACAGTAGCATCCCATTGTAACCACTATGGCAGAGTTAACTCCATAATGTCTTTGTGAAAAAATTTGGCGCACTTATTCCGAAAAGATGAATATTGAAAGTCACCCACATTAGTTTTGTGTGTGCATGTGTAAGTGTAACAATTTACAAAAAGCTGGAAATGTAGAGACACTGAGAAACAAATGCACTACAAATGAGGGACGATTCAACACCCTAGTTAGAGGGATGAAAGCTAGTCAGTCTCAATTCTAAAAGTGTAATTTTGTGTATAACTGCAGGCTGAGACAGAACAAAAGCCTGGAAACATGAAGGGGGAAGTTGATCCATTCAAGATTCAGAGAGAAAATAATCACAGTGAACAATGATATGCGGAGGCATAAAAGTAAAAAAATTATACAGCCATGCGCACATCGAACTACTACTAACGACATTACATATCCTGATAAAACAAATTGACTGACGACTGGTTGAACAACTTACAATTCAAAACATAACGTATAGAAGCAGAGACAAAAAGTATGACGAAACTAAACAGATTTCTAAGAGTTAGTTTGTAGAAATTTGATTTGTCTCCAGTTTAAGCACGGATTGGTATCAGAGTTAGAGAATCATTGAAAACCAGCAGGGAGTACTGGACAGTTGTTTCGTCCTAGTTTTGGCCTCTTCATCAGGATGCTTCCCACAGCCTCGTTAGAGGTCGAACCAGGGATCTTCAGGTTACGAGTCCAAACTCGTTTGTTAGTAATCATCAGAAGATCCTGGATTCGATACCTGCTAGGATCGTGGATACGTATTGCTGAAGAGCCCCAAACTAGGACGAAACAGCTGTCCAATACTTCCTGCTGGATTTCAATGATTCTCTAACTGATATCAGTCCGTGATCGAAGTTACAACGGACTTAATAAGAGTGGACTGTTGATTAACGATTGGTCGACATTTTCACAATCTTTGATTTGACCAATCCTAATTCTTTCCCCCCCTAATGCTATCCCTAACTAATGTTCCTTGTCAAAGAAAGTGGCATGAGTAATCAATAAAGCTCCCCCCTTACACACTAGGTCTAAAACAAAAGTCCCCCAAAACTGATAACACCTAGAGTTTATTCAATTCTTCATTTTTTTTAATTAGCGTTCACTGGCTTGACGTAGAGAGCGGCACATCTGCGATAAAATCCCTAAAATATGCTTATATATACGACTTACAATGAGGCTAAAAAAGGGGATGGTGGACAGGCAATCTTAGTTGACGCCTCTCAACATATTCATTGACATCGGCCACAAACAAGACTTGGAACAGAGCTGTTAATTTTTGAGTAAAGGCTTAAAACAACGCAATAATCTACTTATCACGTGTATTTCCCCTCAGTTAATAATACTGTAAATCTATCGTCTGTAGGAGTGAAACACCATTCTATGCGGTGGATTTTCTGTTGTTCACTAACCAGATCGGGGTGTTGCGATCGATGTTCACTCATCGGTGAACAGATTCCAACCCAGTGACTGAATGATTGACGTGGTCAATCCTAGCCTGGTGGGGTACGCAGTCCTGAAGAGTCCTGAGCGAAGACGAAACAGCTCCATAAGGTTTTCAATAATTTTCTCATCGGTATCGATTCGTGATGACATTTATCTATCACATAAAAGTCGATCGAATTATTCCAAACTCAATGACTAAAACAAAAACTTTTAAACAGCATTTCGTGTAGGATCTGAATTTTCGGCAATCGCAGAGATGACGACGACCCGTCGCCGACGTGCATGTTTTTTGAATTATGTCTCTTCTTCCCTATCCAGTTTAAAAGTATAAATGTGTGAATTAAGCATCTGAAGTGAAGACTAAATCGACCTAGGTAACTAAATCGTTATTAGTACTTTTGATTTTAGCAGTCAATTGGACAGAGAACAGATCGATGAAGACAAAGCGTAACCGACATATAGCTAGCTAGGCTATCATCCATAGAATACATTAGGAAGAATAAATCCATCCAAATAGTAGTTGACTCATAATAATCTTATGTCTTTTGAATAACTTAGCAAGCAACATGGCGGTTATTTTCAGCCATGATGAGTTCGTTCGTAAATCGATAACGTAACCACGACGACACTCCTAATGATTATCGATTTAAATTATTATTAACGAAGAAATAGCAGTAAAAGTAGGGAATATTTTAGAGAGAATCACTTTTACACTTTTCTAAGAACAACAATAGATATCAACCATATTAGATAGTTGGAGGCAATCGGCCACCTAGGTTTCGTGCTAGTTGGCACTCATCAGCAAGGTGTGTCTGCAGTCACCTCGAAGGAACTGATGTCCCTTCTGAGATTCGAACCCGTGTCACCCAGTGCCACAATCAGTCAGAGACAGACGTTACCACTGAGCTATTCGGGCTCGCAATTGACCTCCTCCTGTAGGACTGTAGTGGGTATTTTCATTGGACACTAGTCAGTAACTAGTGTGATGTGTCTAGTCTATCCTTTCTTTGGTGCAGACTGAATTCTATCAGTCAGTCAGGTATTTGCAATGTGGCCACCCTGCCACTAGGTAGCTCGCCATCACGGTGCACATTGATTTGATGATATTAGATAGTTGGAGGCAATCGGCCATAGGAAGCCTTGCCTGACCTAGGTTTCGTCCTAGTTGGCACTCGTCCAATGGAGATATCATCCATGTTTGCATACAGCAGTCTATTACTACTCCAAAGGTGAATTATTCCACCATTATCCTCAAAGACTAACCAACTAACTAAGTGAATTGTGGAAATATGAATACTACGACCTACATGGACATGGATAAGTCAAATCACAATAATCTCAATACAATAATAAAGGAGAAGAGATAGTTACATACATGTGATCTTAGGTATATAATGGAATAAATCTGAATACAGTTAGTACTACTTCTACTACTATACTAGTATACCAATAGTAGAGTGGTGTATACTGGATATGATGCTAAGTTATTCGAATGATAAGGTAAGTTATGCGTGAACTACTTGAACAGATTTATTCTAGTGTATTCGATCCAACTATCATCCAGCATGTCCTACGCTGACAGCCACCACCCTCACACTTTATTTAATGAAGGTTGGAGATATTATACATTGTGGTGGGAAGTTGACTAAATCAATACGTAATAATGCGTCATGATGTTCATACAATCATATATAAATGACAAAAGTTTGGGCTGCAATGAAGCCAAATCTTTGGTAAATTATACGACTGGTTCTCATGTTCATATACATATATCATTTCAATGGTTCGAAAAGATACAATACCGATGTAATATAATATAAATGAAGAGACTGACATGAAGTAAGGAAGCGAAGGGGTAGGTAAATGATTAGTGAAGTAGGGTGAGATGCACTTCCCACCATCAAGTAGGAAAGTCACATGAGGTGTACAAATTATAACTTTCTCTCTTACACCCACACATATTGAATGAATTCATTCACCTTACGTCCTAATGTTCATTTCACCATATCAGAAGTATTGTTACTACTACCACTATCGTAGTAACCAAGCCTATATAAACGGATTGAAAGGTAATTCAAAAATTCGACTGCTACTACTATAAGTGTAAACATGAGACACACAGTTGAATTGAATATGTATTTATATCACAATAAAGAAACGCTAAGTCTGACGCCCACACACTCTGGTCAAACATACCACTCACTACTTGACAAATCCGTTGAGTGTGAGACTCACATAGCCGTGTAGTGTAATTATATGAGGCCAATTTCATTATATAAATAGGCTTGTAATCTGACAATTTCTGTCTCAGTTGTGTTTCTGACATTAGTTAGCTTGGCTCTGATATAGAATAGTTTCTTATTCGAGGTTAGTTGTTAAACTGAACCCCTCTAAACAACGTGTCAGACATGAACAAGACTTGAATCGATTGATTCACAATCCCATGATTCTTGTGGTATCGATCGATCATACTGTATGGTAGGAAATAAGTTGAATATCATCACCTATCTCGGTGTCACAGTTTCTCTCTTCAAATCTTTATTGATTGCCTCACACATCTTGTTGATTTTTCTAAGAAAGATTTTTAGTCGATTTATTACAGCATAACATAAGGAAGTTGAGAATTTGTGGCATAACTCAACCCTTTTCCCTTACAATTTATTAATTCATGTACTCTGTCTATTATTCTGTATTGTTCCCCCTAGGTCTTGTCTTCCCCGGGGTTCCTCAGTGAAGACTACGCTATGGTTTTACGCAGAACTTTGAAAGCTGTATGCAGGCAGGGCTAGTGGTGTGCCTTTGACTCAAACAACTGGAAATATTGTAAATAAGCATTTGAATTGTTGAAACGAGTTGGCTAAAGTCATCCTCTCGGATACTAAACATCCTCTTAATTCAGACATCAATAAAACACAAAATAATCAAGCAAAGAATATTCTTTTCGATAAATTCCCCTTCCAGGCTCTACAATTATATACATGTTTATATACACAGAATATTTTAAATTAGTAGTTAATAACAAAATTAGCGTTTTTTAAATAATATCGATTTGTAAAGTATGATCAATGCTATTACAGTTCATTAAAGATGCTTAAATAATAATAATAATAATAATAATAATAATAATAATAATAATAATAATAATAATAATAATAATGATAATAATAATAATAATAATAATAATAATAATAATAATAATAATAATAGAGACATAACAGCAAATAGAATATCAAAATTAGGGAAATTTCACAAAACTTCTGGATTATTCAAACCTGGATGGCCAAGGTAATGATAATGACTGAACTAACTTCTTTTGGGTGCATAAATTAGGCTTGTTAATATGGATCCCCACAGCCTCAGCAATATTTAGTAGTCGAACTCTTAAAGCGAAATTGAGATTCGTAGGTATGCGGTAAATGACCCTAAAAGCATGATTAACGTCAATCTTGTGTTCTGTCTCCACAAGATGAGCCAGAATAGCGCTGCGAATAGATTTTGTTTGTCCTTTGCTTAACCGGGCAGGATGATGTTCGGAAATTCGACGCGAAACACGCCTAATTGTACGGCCTATGTAGCTGGCTCACTTCACAGGAGCAGTTAAATTGGTATATACACATGGAAGAGGCGAAATTAGGCAGTTTGTCTTTTATTCCCGAACTCAAAAGAGGAGTGGTTTTAAAGATACAGCGTAATTGAGCAGCAGGGAATGCTCCAGAATTTTTGTGAAATTTCCCTAATTTTAGTTGATATTCTATTCGCTGTTATAACTTTATTATTATTATAATTTAAGCATCTTTAATTAACTGTAATTCCATTGATCATACTTTACAAATCGATATTATTTAAAAAACGCTAATATTGTTATTAACTACTAATTTAAAATATTCTGTGTATATAAACATATATATATAATTGTAGAGCCTGGAAGAGGAATTTATCGAAAAGAGGAGATTCTTTGCTCGATTATTTTGTGTTTTATAGATGTCTGAATGAATATTTTTGCTATATTGAAATCCTCTTAATTCACAACTTTCCCCTTGTATCTATGTCTTCAGAGTAAAAATCAGCGGAATTTTCATCAGAAATTATGCCTGTACGATGAAATATAGAAATCCAACCATAGGTATATTAAGCAGGAGTTTTGTTTGAGGAGACTAATGTCAGAAGAGAACTACTCTTATATCTAATTTTTTTATCTGTAAAAAGACAGCAAATTATAACCAGCATTATTACTATTATTACTATTCTGTTGACTTTCAGATTTTGAGGTTTTATTGTTTTGACTATTTTATATATTTATTTATTTGTAAGAGGAGGTAAATTGTTACAGTATATGTACAGCGCCGAAAATTCCGTACTGTATGAAAAATTACTGCTGAGAATAATAAAGGGATTATTATTATCATTATTAAGTTGTCGCCACAACAAGTCTACCGCTTTTCGTCCCCACCTTCCTGATAGAACAGAACAGAGGTAGTAGTTGGCATTATGAGCGGTATGTGCTTAGGGGAATGTCGTAATTATATCAGATGTTACGTTAGGATGTTTAAAAGGTATTTTATTGACTTTTTTGTACACAACTGGGGTATCCATCGGTGTGTGTGTGTGTACCTGCACGCTATACAACATATGCGAAAACACCTCGAGATTACGCTTATTCCCACTTTTGTATTTAGCGCATCTGAGTGTTTATAGTAAATAAATATTTTTGAAAATGAAGTCGCGAACCTTTTAAAATGCCTTGACCAGAAACGTAAAATGCATAATGCATCATTAGGGATAAACAAAAGAATATAGTTGTATCCTTTCTGTTTTGCAAGTTCTTGTTTTTATATGTAAGGAGGGCACGCGTCTATCTGAAAAATGAATTCAATTGTGTAAGGTCCGCAGCGTCAACAACAAAATTCGGATTTTCAATACAAACGTCAAGTCAGTCAGTTCTTCTATACGGATCAGAAACTTGGCGGCGGGTCACAAAGAATATTTCCAACAGCCTGTTGCAGACCTTTATTAACAACTGTCTTCGCTGGCTCTATACTGAAGATCAGATGGCCGCAGGAAAGAATCACCAACAAGAAACTATGGGAACAAACAAAGCAAGAACCAATCGCTCAACAAATATGCAGGAGAAAGTGGAGATGGATTGGACACTCGCTGAGGAGGCCGCTGGGTGACATCGCGCGTCAGGCCAATGCTCGAGTGGAACCCGAAAGGGAAGTGGCGAGTGGGACGTCCAAGGGTGACATGGAGGAGATCGTGTGAAGAAGAGTTGAAACAGTATGGACTAACATGGATGCAAGCGAAAAGTACAGCAGAAGAGAGAGACGTGTATTTGAAGCCCTATGTTCCACTAGGAACCCAAGGGAACAATAATAATAATAAGGTCCACATTACATTTTATATTACTGAAACCATTAACCTACTGTTCCATTGTAGAATATATCACCCGCTTGTAATACTACTGTAGTGCACATTAGATCATAGGAATTATTCAAAAGACGGTTGCAGAGAAGATTTCTTTTTCGATGGAGTCAATCAGCTAGGCTTGTACATTCATGCATTCATAGCAAATAGGTGATTAAGTTCCAGTAATTATCGATTTTCTTATAACTATGTCTTTAATCACTAATTGTATTAAAAAAAAGTCAAGTTTTCCGGTAATTATGATCTTACTATGTTTGTTTTTTATCCGGTCTTCCTGTGTACTACACTTTGTAATTTTATCAGTTTGACCCTTGACTGGGAATAGTTCTGGAACTTTCTCACCTATTTACTATATAAATACACGAATGTACAGTCTAGTTGACGGTGATTTCATCGAAAAGAAAATACTGTAGCGGTAAATTAATAAAGTCGACTGACCAATCAATGTACCTATTAAGATCTCCATTATAAGAGGTCAATTGTGAACTAGATTGGCACAGTGATAACATCTCTGATTACAGTACTGCGTGACGACGCAGGGTGGAGTCATAGGGGGGACAAATCAGTTCACTTGATGTTGCAGATACGCCTCGGTAACGAGAGTTCAAGTCAGCACAAAATGTATGTTCATGGTTTCATGCCGATTGCCTCTAAACAGCATTGAAACTCCATTGCGTTCCAGTTATGGTTATTACTACATTATTATTATCATTATGGCCTAGTGGCTTGGGATCAATGTTTCAAGCTAATGAAAACTACACAAATATGTTTAAAATGATCAAAAAACTTAACTATCATTTCTTACTCCTCCCTCACTCAGTCAGAATATGCTGACACATGTATGTAAGATCAACTACGAGCTAAACCTATCTGTGTGATGACAAATGACACCAACTACTTCGACAATTACTTTTTTTCAAGTGTTGGTTTGTAGGGGTTTGATTGGTTACAGGAATTCATCATGAGCTGACATTAGTTAGAGAACCATTGGAAAACAACCTGGGAGTACTGGACAGCTGTTTCGTCCTAGTTTGGGACTCTTCATCAGTACGCACCCACCGCCACGGTTCAAAACCAGGACCTTCTGGTTACAAGGCTAGCGAGCTCGTATACCATTAAGCCACTGGGACCCGATCCAATGGCCCATGAATTCCAACTTCTACCAATTCACGACATAGTGCGACCCCTAGCCAATGTCTTCGGCGAGTATTTGTCCTCACACCCGACCTGCTGCACCCTACTGGTCACGACTTCTCACTAGAACCCCAGGTAACTACCTACCTGAATAGGGCAAGTCGCTAGTGAGCACCTCATTGATATTCAAGTGTTGGTTTGTAGGGATTTGATTGATTGGTTGCAGGAATTCATCATGAGCTGACATTAGTTAGAGAACCATTGGAAAACCTGGGAGTACTGGTGACCTATTTTTCACTGTACAAAAGATGACTACTCACAACTTGATTTAACTAAACTGCTTGCCACAATTGTGGCACAAAATGAAAATAAATTATAATATATCTCCATCGCAAAGTGCAACACACACCATATTTCTACTAGTTTGAAAAATGGAATCTTGTTTTCACAGGTATCAGTTATGTTCAAGATGGATTAATTAACATCATACGTTTGCAATGATTGACTTGATTGAGTTTCAACATAGAACTATGCACAATTGAAATTGTGCATCGATGGCACAGCGATTAGGACGCTCGTCGACCATGCGCACATGGTCCGGGGTTCGATCCCCTGCCGACGCACACCTGATATCTATGGTCAGCCTGCTAAATTTGGGCTACCGATATCACATGCTGAAAATTCCATACCTTTTCCCAAAAAATACGGTGTGGAATCAAGCTGTAATCGAAAATAAATAAAAACTTAGGTAGAGAGAAAAACTGTAATAATGATGAGCAAAACCGTACGTACGGGTGACAGAATAAACTACGCGGAAAAACAATAATGACTTAGTGAACTCTCAAAGTTTCCAAAAACTGTGAATGCATTCGCACCATTGGCGATTTTGAGACATATTCACTAACAGTCTGAAGTTATCGATTCTCAGCGTCCCATGGATCTCAGCCGGACAGACAGTCCACATCTCCATCCCCATGAGGCTGACTCAAACCAACAGTCAAGGACTTCATTAGATGGATTCCAAGTTTGGATTAAACCATCCGTAGGTCTTTCCAAGCCTGATCATCTTATGTCAAACAAAATATTGCTCGTTGAAGAAGGAGGGGTGGCTCGTCATGCATACATGTCCTAGTCAATTAATTCAATCGACATGGCTCCACAACCTCATCAAGTGACTTCCCCCTTCCTTACTTAACACTCTGACAACACCTGACTGCAATATTAATCATCATTTCATACATATTTCCAATACAACCAAAAAGTATCAATGACAAGAAGAACAATAACCGGAAGAAAATACCAACACAAAGGTCCTAAGACAAAAACAACACACAAAAGAATGATACATTAAGGAGGCACACATATTATGTTGAGCATACACAGAGTCAGAAGGCAGTGATTGTGATTAGACTTATTGTTATGACCAACACTTATTTGACATAAACATTACTACAAGTTTAAGCACGGATTGGTATCAGAGTTAGAGAACCATTGAAAACCAGTAGGAAGTATTGGAGGGTTGTTTCGTCCTAGTTTAGGACTCATCGGCAGTAAGCATATGTATATAACTCGAATAATATTGACAATTATTGAAATTTCAAAAATATCTTCTACAACTAGTATGTAATTACGGCTAAAATCTCCTTTACCGACTGATAAATCAGTTAGACAAGTATTGAGAACCATCGAGCACAGTGCTCACCAACAACAACAAGCCAAATCCCCCGCCGCCGCAACAAGGAATCAAAGTTAGGGCCGCTTCCAAAACATTACGAAGTGAACAGGCTACTCTATCCAACTATATATAAAATTCTATTATAGCTTCATTCCACACAGTATTTTTGGTACAAGTATGGAATTTTCAGCATGTGATATAGGTAGCCCGAATTTTGCAGGCCGACCACAGAATAGATATCAGGTGTGCGTCGGCAGGGGATCGAAACCCCAGACCATTTGCATGGTCGGCGAGCGTCCTAACCGCTGTGTCATCGACGCACAGTCAAATAATTTCATGTTGTAGATCATCGACAGGAAGCCTTAGGGATCTAGATTTCGTGTTTTTGTTTATCAGCACTCTTCACACAGCAATAGGGTGTGTATCTGAGAATCTAATGTAAGTTATATATATATATATATATATATATATATATACATAATATTAATAATTTGTTGATTCACTCGATTAATTCGATTTGCAATATATCAACAACAACAACAACAACAGCAATCAAAAGCACCCACTAAAAAACTTGTGTGGTTATTTGATTGATGAAAGAAAGAGAAATGTGTAAACTGCAGAGATATTTTACTTGAGTCTCCACTATTTTTTCTCTTCGTAAAGAAAAATTTTTGTTTTGGGCGGGTCCCAGAGAGAGGGAGAAAACATTTTGTTGATGATACGAAACTGAATATATATATATATATATATATATATATATATAATGCTTGAAAATAAAAGGACTGTAGATTATCTGTTACCCAACAATGAAAAATCACTAGTAAGATGGCTTACTAATCGTCATCACAAGATAACCAAAAGAACAACAACAACACACAAACACACATAAGGAATGAGATGAACTGGGAGAAATTTTTAAAAAAATCTGAGAAATAAACAACAACAACAGACAAACACGATTTACATTATTATTCTAGTGAATATAACAGTAGAATTGACTGCATATATTATTATTATAAGCTCTAGGCATAAACTCCTATTAATTTTCAGTTGTGTGTGTGTGTTTGTATGCGATTCAAACGCTTTTTTTATAATGTACAAAGTGAATGTGTCTAACGCGACAGACAGTAACAAATGAGGTATCAAACTGCCTATCATTAAAATGAAAAACACTATGTACCGAAATATATATATATATATATATATGGAATGAGTTAAGTGATAACTCCCAAAAGAAAATCGATACGGATCGTACACACGCTGAGGAGACAGTTGGATGACACATCACGTGCCATCCGGGCACGTCGTCAAGTGGAACCACAATGGGAAAGAGAGAGTTGGGCGTTGCTTAGACGGTGACAACATGGAGGAAACCGTATGAGGTGGAGATAAGAGCCTATGGGCAGTTGTAGGGCTAGCTAAAGAGGCCTTCAGAGAATAGGACAGAGTGGAGGATGTGCTGCAGAATCCCTCCATACACGTTCTACTCGAAACCCAAAGGAATAATAATTATAAATAATATTTTCTATAGGATTTCATCATGAGCTGACATTGGTTAGAGAACCATTGGAAAACCTGCAGGGAGTACCAAATCCCTACAAACCAATACTTGAATATTTTTTATAGTTTGGTTTGTAAGGGTTAGTTTTGTTTTTACGAGTTGATCACGGATTGATATCAGTTAGAGAACCATTGAAAACCAGGGAGTACTGGACAGCTGCTGTTTCATCCTAGTTTGGGAATCATCGGCAGTACGCACCCACTGGGGTCGCACTAAGTCGCGAATTGGTAGAAGTTAGAATTCATGCACTGGCCACTGAATCAGGTCCCAGTGGCTGAATGGTATACGAGCCAGCTTGCCTTGTAACCAGAAGGTCCTGGGTTCGAACCGCAGTGGGTGCTTCCTGCCGATGATTATCAAACTAGTTGGATGAAACAGCTGTCTGACAGTACTCCCTGCTGGTTTTCAATGGTTCTCTAACTGATATCAATCCGTGATCAACTCGCATAAATAATGTGATAATAATAATGATGACTCCCAAGAAGTTAAAATAATATCAGAAAATAAAAATAAGACATTTCTTGCAAAACCTCAAAATTTCGTCTTAATTAAAAAAAAGAAGCGTGTACTGGCTAATCAGTGGTTTGTGAAGGCTACATCGACTTAGATGACTACGATAGACCTGTTACGCATCACTTTCCTCGCGTCGAGTAAAGCTGTATCTGAAATAGGATTAGGTTGGAAATGAGTTAGGTGTGATCAAATCAAAGTCTGGAATCAATTCATGAAGACTTTGGCTGTTGGTTTGAGGCAGCCACATAAGGAGATGTAGACTGGCTGGCTAGTTGGAGTCTCCCAGACACTCTAAAAACCAATAGTTGGTATCGAAACCCTTCTCAGATGCATTTACTCTTCATAATCTCCCAGAATAATGAATTCATCATATTTCTCTATGTAATTTCTGCTCATTATAGCTGTTTTTCTCTACCTTAGTGTCCTACATGGTATGTGGCAATTTACACTGGTGTACTTTTGTGTGCATAGCTCCATATTGAAACTTAGTCAGTCAGTCAGTTAGTGCTTGTGAGGTAGTAACACTCGAGTGTAAAACCAATGCAGTTTATGTACTAAAGTATATATCCCTTCCATCAGCCTGTGACATACTTAAACATCATTTAATTACACACTGAAAGCTAAATTTTGTAGATAAAACTTTTGAGACCGAAAAAAGTTAAATATATTTCTGGATTTTAATTTTAATAAGTTAATTCTAACATTACTAAGACTATTTTGAAACTACAACCTTGATAGGTTAACGCTCATCCTGATCGTTGACCTCAATGATTGGTGTATCAACACACACACACACACACATGTAGATCACTGCATTAACAATCAAAGTGAGTTGTACTCGTTTCTGGTAGCCAATAAATCCCCCCCGTTTTAATATCACCAGTACTACTTATTCAATAAATGTAATTGACGAGTGACAAACTGAGTCAAATCGGTAAACTTGGGTTCTGTTGGTTGGTAACCAACGGATCGTATTGTTCGCATTCGTATGTCACAGCCATCCTCCAATCACAATCAGCTCTGCTGGCTAGGAAAATAGGACATGATCTCCACCAGATTCCTGTATGCTTCTTTGCCATCCTGATTAGGCAGTAGAAAGAGATCAACCTCAAAAATTGTGCACACACACGACTTACAAACATACACTGTTGGAGGTAGGGTTATTTGTTCAAAGATACAAATCTAAAAATTTACCGTCATTGAACTGGTAGCGTGAAATGCACCTCTCTCTCTTCTATGAGATGAATCAAAATTAATTCACTATTATGTTCCAGGTAAATCAAGGAGATATCGAATCTCATAATGTGGACAACTGGGAAATATCAACGGGTAGTTCATCCTTCTACACGCTTTGGTCGATATATAATCAGAATACAAGCTATTAGCTGTGTGTTTTATAGTCTAAGTGAACAATGGGACATTTCAAGATTAAAATAATTACTAAGACACGTTGCCGCAGAGATGGTGTTCGTACCTTCGTATTATTATTCCTACAGTGAATATCACTCACCCGCGATGTACCTATATCCATCCAGAGTTGACAAGTTCGACTAGAATGGAACATGTGTCTCTTAGGATCCAATGGATACTGACTGAATTGACGCAAAATAGAAATAACATTTTAATTGATCAGAGGGCACTGGGTTTGAGGCCTCGGTGGGAACATCATCACTCACTGGAGAATGCAGGTACATCCAGTGACGAGTCCCAAATAGGACGAAATGCGCATCTTGGATTCCATTGCTAGTCACCATCCACCAATTAAAAATTGTAATTGATCTCCTATCTTACTTAGATGGTCTACTTTTTTTCAGCAGTTAAACACGATTAATACACAGGAGGACAAAACAAGGAGAACTGCGGGGGTGGGGACCGGTTAATACTCCCATTCGATAGGTTAAATCTACAGTTAAGTAGAACAATCCAATAAAATAGTTACTATGCAAAACACCTGAAGTGAATAAATATATATGAGGTCAAGTGACCATAATAGAGTTTTTAGCTATACACATCAAGATAACGAAGAACTACGTCTCAACTCATCCAGGCCACAATAACTTGAACAGTTCGATAGTATTTTCACCTCTTGCATAGTCGGCAGAACTGCTGATTGAACCAATGGTTAAAAACAAGCAACCAAAATCTCATCGCTATCTACTTCATCCCTATGAAAAAAAACTTTGAAATCTCTCTAGAACTATCACTTTTCACCTACCTTACCATAAAAAAACGAAATTTATAGATAGTAACATTGAGGGATTTACATAGTTACCGACTAAGTAAAAATGACACAAACAGGTCATGCATAAATACATGCATACATGGGTAAAGTGAAACTGGGTATGTGTGTAAGTCGTCGCTCAAAATGTCATCAACACAAGAGTGATTCATCATACATGACAACAATACAACACATCGCGAAATTTAACATACATACATAAAGATCCTAAAACATAGTCTTTTTCCCAATACCCAACCGGCTGTATTCTCGTTTACTACTAATATATGAGTTACAATTTAAAACAAAATCAATAAAGAGTCCAGTTTATTTTTATTTACCAGCCTATTGGCTACATATATTCTATTGAAGCTTGATTATACGCTACTCACAAATGGCTCAGATTGAATTAGATCATCAATTCAAATCAGAAAAGCATATATTGTTCCTGTTCTGAAGTCAAATCACATTTTACGATGCCTTAGCAGATTTAAGACAATTAACTGACCTCACACAGACAAATTCTAATCGGTCAACTGAATGCGTTCAGCTGTCCGACTGATTAGATGAGATCATCATCTAAATCAGTCAGTTAATCAATTCTGTTCAGTGATTTAGATCATTTTGGTCAAACTTATCAATTGCGAAAGTCAACCTGGATGATTTATGACTTCACATATCGGTCAAATGTGTATTATTATTATTATCGGTTTACTATAACGCCGTAACAGTTGAATGTAAGTGACGCGATCATCAGATAAGTAACCAGAATTGACGATTATTGTCATTATTATTAATTATTCATTCTTTATGTTCTGAGTCGAAAAACACAAGGCTTCACAAACCTTGAAGTTTCACAGTAATGATGTTATTCTTTTTAAGGGGTGGGACTGCTAGCCCCCACGCTCCCCTTGTAAAAATTCCCTCTTTCCCGAGTTTATTATCCCCAAAATAAACCAGGTAACGTTTAGGAGTGCCTTGGTCGAGAATCGATGGTTCGGCGGTAGAATCCCCCCCCCAACTGCGAACGTGGTCCGAATTCGATTCCAAGTCGACGCACTCCGCGCAACTTCGAGTTGAAGCTAAATTTTCTTGGAATAAAAATCGTCGTCTAATTGACCCCCCCCCCAAAAAAAAGTGGGTCGAAGGGGTGGGTGGGTGGAATAGATATGATTTATCATAAGATAATCACTTTCACTGATTGATGAAGATATTTTTGAAAAGTACATAACCCCATTATTCAGGGGCTCGATAGAGTACTTTTTTGTTTAAGTATTACAGCCTGTGAATAACATATAAATGTGACATTTTGAACTACTGCTACTACTACTGTCCAAGTACTGTTCGTTCGCATCAGGTCAAAATTCACTTATTAAATAAAATTTACTCGACAGAAAATCAATTTTCTAAAGGTCAAAGATAGAAAATATATAACCTTGAGACCTATTTATTATAGTATTACAAAGTTATTTTTCTTAGAAAAGGGATGTTTATTTTCAAAATGATATGAAGGTACACTTTCTTAGTCAATTATATCGATTCATAAATATATATATTTATTAAAAAATTAACAATAACACTTATTTGTCTGTTAATTACACATTGATTGTATATCTATCTGTGTGACTGTAATTCAACTACATAGAGATTAAAGGTAACTGTCATAAAATAGGATGTAGACGATAGCAACTAAGTAGTGACCAACGCGCTCGGTGTGTCACCTCAGGGTCTCTTCCTTTGTAAGAAATGTGACTTCATTGGCTCAAGTGTACTCGACTTTGATCCAACAGGTGAACAATTCAGATCTCGCAAAACACTTCTCTCACTCTCGGCAAATGGATTACATCATTAACCTTCATAGAATGACTGCAATTGACCCAGCCTGATGGTATATAATGTAAGATTTGTTTCTGGGTAAATATGAGTTCCAATCAGTTAGGTGTCGACAACTCGTCAGATAATAAAACAATCATTTTTCTAGGGAAATCTTACGTTTGAAGTTCACTTGGAAAGTTTGGTCATGAGAAAAAAGATCACATTTGTAATACAAAAAGGGAAAACGAAATTCGTACACCTTTACAATCAAATTTTGATTTGAAACCTATAGACTAGGGGGAGGGGAATGATGAACACAAAGTTAGTTGCAGGTTAAAAATTTTGGGATCATTGAATTCCGTTCCACTAGCTAAATAATATACGAGTTCGTCCTGCACTGGGTCCGATTTCTAGTGGGTTCATGTGTGCGTACTGCTGAAGAGTGTCAAACAAGGTCGAAACATCTTTCCAGTACTCCCTGGTTTTCAGTGGTTCTCTAACTGAAGTCAATTCACTATCGGCAGTGTTTGTCAAAACTTAATTGGACAAGGATAACTGGTACTCTCAAATTTTCTTGTTAAACCTCATGAACTAGTGCATTGTGGAAACTACAGATGTAACCGTTGGCAGCTATTCCACTGAAACTTCAAGTAAATGAAAAGAAACGGATGCGAAATTGGCAATTGGCAAAAGAGAGTAAGCGAAAATCTCCTCGATAATTTAACATGTAAAAAATACTCATGTCCGAAAAATGTACATCCCCTGTTTTCCACTCAGCACATAAAGCAAGAGAAGAAATGCAAAATAGAGACAGTAAACAGAGATATGAGGCAAAAAGAATAGCAATATCGAAGAACAATATAGTCTCATTGGAAATTATTAGTCACAAGGAGTGGATACATCTGCGCCAGTCATTGAGAACGATTTTGAGCCATGTCACCAATTGTCTCCAGCCATTGGTGTTTAGCGTCCCGAGGACCCCAACCAGTCAGGAAGTCTACACCTTTCTACGTGGCTTAAACTAACTGTTGCGGATTTCACTGACTGATGAAGCCATGTTTTGGTTTGACCACCGCAGGCTCTTTTCCAACCTGACCCCATGTCAGCTGACATTGCCCGTTGAGGAAGGCGATCGATGGCTAGACACAAATGCGTAACACATGTCCTAACGATCTCAGTCAATGTAGCTTCACAGCCTCGTCTATTGATTTCTCCTCCTTACCTAGCACTCGACCGGTGCCTAACCTCAATATTGCTCACCGTATTATAACACTTCACATGGGGGATAGAACGCAGGCACCTATGATCAAAGACAGGTAGCCAGACTTTTCACATCTTCCAATTTCAATGGCCGGGTCTCACAGCCATAAAGGAGGACGGAGCGGACTACTGAGCAATACAAACGCCCTTTAGTCGATAGCCGGATCGATTGGAGATACTGACAGGATAACTGGTCTTTTGAAAAGACTATGATTTTAGGGTGGAATAAGGAACAGAATCAAAACTGTGAACGAATCGGTGAACACCATGGTCTGCGGTAATCTTTTTAACAACTTTGCGACTTTTATCACTCCTACATTCTAAACTAGTTGTCCAAGATTTTCCAGCAACCAAACCTGTGCGGGTTAAAGACATAGAATCTTTATCAAACCAGTTCTAAACCTACAACTTTACTTCAATAAAATAACCACATAACCATCGATACATACAGAAACTTCCCATATTAAGTCTTAAACAAAGGGGGAGTAAGAGGGAAGAAAACTTTTTGATGAATCATTTTTTAGGAGTTGCACAATCGTATTAATATTAGACAAAGAATTCATACGACCAATCAAATTCTAGTAACTATTTCTAGAAAATGTATTGCGTAATATATGTAATCTTGGAGATGACTAAGTAGAGATAAGATACCGTTTTTGGCCACCTCAGTGTGTATTTATCAGTTTGCTTGTTTCTGTGGGATAAAGTGTATCGGTTACACACAATATCAAGTCCGTGGGCGTGTTCTGGGACACCGTCCATCCTGGCTAGCCAGATGAAAAAGGAACACGAGTAGTTCTAACCTTAAACACCTTGCCAACTGTAGAAACCGGGTATCCCCATACAGTTGCTTCACAATGGCACACAGAGTCCCCAAATGCATCACGGAAGGAATTCGGATACACCATTTATGGCATAACCGAATCACCAGCTACTTGAAATTTGAAGCAGGACCTCAGAGTTTAAAAGCACTACACATACACTCACTTGCCTGCATTACCGTGGCCAGAGTAACGTTCTTACCATAATTTCGCTTCATTTTATATTTCGTTTTATTATTTTACGATTATTATAATTACTATTAAGTTTAGTAATAACTGCATTTTTCATCCAGACTCTACATTAACTTCCATTAACTTCAGGCCATTTTGTCCATTTAGGCTGATTAGTCATTTTTTTCACACTTATTACGCAATTCCAACTTCTATCCTTATTTTGTCTAATCTCCACTTAGTCATCCCCACCATAGTTAGATTACACCTCATGTTGCGTCATATATTTTCTAGAACGCAGCTACTAGAATATGATTGGTCTTATGAGTTCTTTGTTAAATAATTAAATTACACAGCTGTTGAAAATGATTCGTCGAAAAAAAAACCACCAATATGTCTTCGTGGTGCGTTGGGAAAGTTGACAGAATTACCTTTATTCAAGTTTTCTGATCACATTCAAGGATATTTGGGTCTCGAAATCCAGTTCACAGTGGTGAGTTTTCAAAAAATGTCATCTCGTTATTTAGCATCATGAAAAAAGAGTCGGTAAAAAAGGAATTCCCAGACAGATCCTAGCATACAGTAAAAAAAACTTATCTATCAATCTATATTTTATTTCAGTCGCCTGTTTATTCAAACTGATAGAGATTAATCATACAGAATCTTATAAGCTTCTGCTTGCACATGTACTACGTTATTCTCATAAGTCTAGCAATATTAACTGTCTCTTTGTATCTCCTCTGGGCTTCACAGCCTTTAAACTTTATATTTGGTTATTTATAAAATGAGAATAACTTGACCTACAATCTATGAGACTTGGTTTTAGGTAATCCCGCTTTATTCCTCTTATAATTAATTTATAAGCTTCAAGGGTAAGTGGGTTCCAACTGTTTTAATTTAACCAATCAGGCTTTCTGTCATTACATTAAACTTTGACTCACAGCATGCAGTATAGACTGAGTGAAAAATATACCCAATACATAACTATTATTATTATTTTGGAAGTAATTTAATAGATGGGGACTATCAATGGGATCTAAAATACACATTTCGTCCTTTTGGGACTCGTCATCTGGATATACCTTCACTGCCCATTGAGACTGTGACCCTGTACCCCTCGTTTCAATCGCCAAAGCGTTATCCACAAGACCTTTTTTAGCTAAACAATCGATGGTAAAATTAAAATTGACTTAAAACAAATATTGTTATTTTTGTGTCGAATGAAACTACGGAAATTCTCTCATTTTCAGATAAATTGAAGAATTTAATAGTCGTGAAAATTTTTTATAGTATTTACTATAAAAATGAAACAAATTAGCAACTACATATACGTTTGTAACTGGCCATGTAACCGCACCAGTTAAGCACAACCATGATAAGTAGATGGGGCCAGGAGTACCACCTGGCTATAGTAAGAAATTCTCACAATCACGAATTAAGTAAGGTATCATAATTGTAATACTGATAGGAGTTCATCAGATGAGGGGAAAAAGGCAACACTGCATACAGGCGAAAAACAGTTAACAACATAAGGCCGGTACCCACAGGACATTGTTTAGATGTACCCATGAACACTTACCAGGATGGTTGTCAAAAGGAGAGCACAGAACAGTCAACAGCTCAATTCTGGAGCACATTATCACTTCTGATCACGTAGCATCAACAGAGACCTCATTCACAGTCATATTTAAAGTATGAGCAAGTAGTCCATAAGAATTTCAGCTACATTTTCCTCATGCAGCCGAGGTTTTAGAAACCCACAAGGAAAAAGCTGAACTTTGTGTTGAGAAACACTCTCTCCAGCCTCTTCTATTACCGTGGGCCTTAGTGTCAATTTTAATTTTCTTGAATAGTTGTATACTAAACTCCATGTGGTCCTTTTTAGCATTTAATTTTATTCTTATCCATTATTCCCAAGTTATTATTCATCACCAGCAGAGATGACTAATAGGGAACTCGTGGAGAAATCTAAAAGCTCACTTCAACTTCAAATTGAAGTATGCGCTGAAGATGTTGCCTAGTAGGGCAGTGAAAGCTTCGCAAATAAACTGTCTACTTATTCATGATAATTAATTAGTTGTCAACCCTAATGATTACGTAAGACCATGCAGAATTTTTCAAACATCCTTACTACTTGTTGATTTCGATTTATTTTGTTACTAATATCCTTTGACCTCTGTCGTCAATTAATAATGTTGCTATGCGTCAACTCCGTGAATAACTGTAGTCTTAAAGTGAAGTTAGGCGAAGAGACCTCTTTGCTGTCGACTTATTTGACCTTAATTACAGGATATGGGGGAATTTTTTAAATCGAAACGGGATAAATGCGATCAAAATAAGCGTATATTATCTTGATGCCTATTACACAGTTGAACGGATAAACTATGCATAGATATAATAAAACCATATTGTAAATAAAACGTATATATATATATATATATATATATATATACAGTAGGAACAATTCAGTTGTTAACGGATCTCATATGGGGAAAAATAAAAGCAAACTCACTGAAGCACACGAAAAACAATCCATTCTGACAAATCAAATATACTCCGTAATAGCATCAATTGTCATTTCGTCAATCCATTAAAATTCTCAGGAAATATTATTATTATTATTACTTTTGGATATATACATATGTATGTTGATGTGTGTTTTAAAAGTCTGATCCCCTGTCATGCATATATATCCATGATATTACTCTGTAATATTATGACAATTGTGATAAGCCAGCAATAAATGTGACATGATTGGGAAACGAAACGTCACCGTAAATGTGACTACACTACACTACACACATACACACACGTGTTGCGTGGGCATTATTATATTGTCTAAATTTATAATAAAATAATACTACGAGATTTGAAAAAAAAAGTGTATATAAATAAACACAGTAACAGCCAATGTGTGTCTATCGAACGCTCAATATAGAAATTGACTAGCTGAAAGTGGATTGGTTAAAAGATTTGACCTCAAAATTCTATGCGTAATCACGATTGCCCTGATGAGGTGATTAGTGGAAAACACGTATAGTCTGATAATTCATCTTTATAACAGCAGTAATAACCAAATAACCAACTAACCAACTGACCCTGATTGAAGTCACGTGAACTGAACGAATAATATAGCACCTATTATTATTAGAATGGTATTATCAAATCAATTAGTGAATAACCTTGAGCTTGATAAATACCAACTAGACGGATCTTACTCAAGGTCATGTATGACCTTGCACGTATATATGTATTACTATTCGGAACATATAGAATTCTCCACATCAGAGTATCTAAGATAAGATTACAGCAACAGTCACAGGTTCAAAACGGTCTCCGCAATGACCTGATGTGTGGGAATTTACGTGATTAGTGCTCAGTGTACAGATAGATCCTAAAGATACTGAATTATAATTCACACAGATTCTGTGCTCACTAATACTTAGCAAGGCGCAACTGGAAGACTTAAAAAACACACTCCCGTGAGAAAAATTCTGAAGTCAGAGGTCACAATCGATCCGAACCGATTATTTTAGATTGTTTTGCTTATACAAATTGATCTGATTAACGAATGGTGGCGGATCGAAGTCCATCATTCAAAGCAGTACTATTATTATTTCTTTTGTGATAAAACATATATATATATATATATATATATATATATTAGTGTTAGATACTAGAGATCAGTCGGTAACTTGATCGATAAACTTTGATCAGCACTGACGATTTGGCGAATACATATATACATATATGCATTCGATATTCATCAGATGACCAGCTAGTATGTAAATATCTATTTTTGTTTTCATGAATGCCATGGCTACTGTGTGGTAGTAAAAAAAGAGAGTCAAATGCTCAGATTGGACATTGAAACAGTGTTGGTTTTTGTAATGTGTGAATTGTGTAATCAATTCTACAGTTTATTTAAATGAGATACTATTCACACTATATATACCAAGTGAAATTCACTTGTGGAATTGAATTCTTTTATTGGAAACTATACAGTCCAAGATGAGAGAGATTTCAGTATGGTTCACTTTGGAAACTAGGATCAGATCCAGATCATGAAATGGAACTAAAAAATAACAAGCAAGCATAACTCTTCAAACTGAGTGGACTCGCATACATCAATGTTGCGCCAAGCCCTCACTGAAATGACCGAAACTGCTCTCCAGTGTCTGATTAGTGAGCACTACAGTTTAACGTGAGTGTTGTTCAACTACTCATATCAATCAGTAGTATATACCGCTTTGGAGAACTCAGTTATAATTTGTAAAGATTATGTTGTGCATCCTAACAACTGACTTGTCCATCTGAATGGGGAATTTCATACATTTATTCCCTTTAATGAATTTGAACAAGGCAAGAACTACAGTTTTAGCAGAATAATAAAGTGGTACCATCTTTTATTTCGTTGCCTTCTCGTCAGATGCTTACAGGGCAAAGACATTATTAAATGTATCTACAAAAACAAGTTTAACATACTTGCATAGAGTTCATTTTAAACAAAAATCAATCGATCAATATACGCATACACTAATATATATATATATATATATATATATATATATATATATATATATAATATTGAACACAATTCCGAGCAATAATAATCATACACAATGGAAACTTTTCAGCATTTCGCATTCGGATGAAAAAGAGATGAAAGATATCCAGTTACCAGGACAAAGAAAGACTGATGACCGCTTCTTTCTGGACGCATAAATCAGGTTTCACGCGCTTGATGGAAATGGCTTCAGCAAACTTAAGGAGAATTAAACTCTTTTGTCTATTGATAATTTTGAACGACTTTTCGACATACACCTCATGACCCGTGTCAAGGAGATGCCTGGCGATGGCACTGTTTAAAGCATTTGTTCCCTTTAGACGTAAGCTTTTTTTGGGACATGTTCAGAAAATCGTAGATATTTATCGATTTTTGATTGCATCAAAGAGCAAGTTGTTCGATAGACGGGAACGAGGTTAGCTGCAGGATAGGCTGTGGTTAGTGATGTGCTCAGCCTTCTGCTGATCATCGCTGTAATGTTTTCACCTCTATAATCAAGCTGAAAGTAGATTGGCTTTTTTCCTACTGTGATTTGTTATACATTTGTGACTTCAGATCTTCCATACTTGTTGATGAACCTTTCGGGGTATCCATTGCTCTTCAATGTCTTTTCAAGAAACTCAAATTCTTCCTGTAATTTCTCTATAGAGCATATTCGTCTTGCTCTTGACTAGACCACGTTTAAAGCTATTTGAACAAAAGCTATTAAAATGTAAGTATTGTCCTTTCCATGTGGGCTGAATGTGGAATTCCAATTCCAATTTGAATACACATGGTAGATAATATTCATTGAATAGGACGTTACCGACTTATATAAATATATATATATATATATATATATGCGTTATACTGAACTGTTATACTATACGTAATTATATATTATTATTACTACGCTTATTCACTTGGGTTACTGATGGAACATAGGGCTTCAACAGAAAATCTCCATCTCTCCATGTTCCCAACAGTCGTCTTTACCTATCTCCACAATTTTTCATAGACTATTATTTCCTGCTTACATGATCTCCTTCATGCAACTCGTCGTTTCCCTATTTGTATTCTACTCAAGGGTCTGGGGCATGGCTTTATTCTATTGTCTGTTCAGCGTGTGTCCAATCCATCTCTATTTTCTCCGGCATATCTGTTGCACGACAGGTTCTTGGTTGGTTTGTTGCCTAACAGAGAGCCCTGTTGCTTATGCTATCTGGTCGGTCATCAAATCTTCGATATTGTCAGGAGAAGTCAGCTGTTGATAAAAGTTTTGCAGTATAGCCTGCTGCAAATGATTTTAGTGACGTGCATCCCAAGTCTCTGGACCATGTACAAGTATTGACTGACTTGACATGAGTGTTCTTTATGATGATCGTAGCAGATTCCCATACTGATTACAGAGAAATGAGTGCCTGTCTTGCTTTTCGATGAAGATTGTACGTGAACTTCTTGTATATTCGCAAGTATAACAATCATTATTGATTTTTTTTCTGACTCACTATGTGGTACAAAAATCTAAAAGAAAACGAAGCAATTGTATCATTGATACTTATATGGATGTTCCAATTAATTTCCTAATTACTGCCCTTTTTTCCGATTTGTTATTCATTGTTCTGAAATTTGTATATCTCCTTTTGATTTAATCGTTATTATTATTATTTTTCAAGAGATGATCTGTAAGGATTAAATTTGTTTTTACGAGTTTAACCAAGGATTGATATCAGTTAGAGAGCCAATGAAAACCAGAAGGGAGTACTGCCAGACAGCTGTTTCATCCTAGTTTGGGAGTCATTGGCAGTACGCACCCACTGGGTTTCGAACCCAGGAACTTCCGGTTATAAGGCAAGCTGGCTCGTATACCATTCAGCCACTGGGAACCGACTGAATGGCCCATGAATTTCAACTCCCTGGTTTTCAGTGGTTCTCAAATTGATATCAAACTTGTAAAAACAAATTTAATCCTTACAAACCAATTCTTGAAAATTAATCTGATGCTCGCTAGTGACTTGCTACAGGATGGAGTCTCCTGGAGTTCTAGTGAGAAGTCGTGACCAGTTATTATTATTATCATTCGTCTTGGCTTTTAGTGGCTACTTATTTTTAATGCATCTCTTTATTGTTGTGTGGTAGTGGACTGCTGATAATCACGTGTTGTTTTGCGGCTGCCATTTTGTTTGAATGAAGTCAAAGTCACGATGTGAGGTAACTGCTTGACCCTGGAATGCTTGTAGGAAATATGTCTTATTCTATTTTATTCTTACAGAGGGAGTTTTGATCTCACTTTATTGGGAATATTATTCTTGATTCTCGAGTATTATGAGGTTCGGTTTGATCAATTAATTTTGTTATACAGTACGTGTCTCGGAACTGAGGGACGTTTTGACTGCATAGCTGCTGGATGACATTGTTGAGGGTAGTTCTCGTTATTTTTGATGTAGGTTATTACTGTTGAATAGTACTTTATCGAAAATGCATACCCTCGGAAGTTCATATTAAAATATGGGAAAGAAAGACCACCTAGACCGAAACCCGAAATGATTTATAAGAAGCCAGTTTTTATCTGCCTAGCTTACAAAGACAAGGAAGTATCCATAAGAACGGAAAACAGAATTAAAGGTGTATTAAAAGGAACATTTCCCGCCGCTAAACTCATTCCACTTTACAACACAGTAAGCTCGTTAACCTAGTCAAAGGTAGATAAGTATCCTGCTGTACATGTCAACTCCAACCGTATTTACCAATTCACCTGCACTTGCTGCTACAAGTGTATATGAAGGACTGAGTGGACAGCGTCTACTAGATTCCCCGAGAATATCCCTAAAATTCTCCGTTTGAAAGGCAGCAGTGTATTCTCAAGCGCATTCGCCAGACACCTAATGGACATGGGACATACGGTGGAAATTAGTCAGGCTTTCAAAATAATCAATCAATACACAAAGAAAAGCATGGTTACTTCGGTTCCCAGAAACCATTGGCATCAAAAGACTTCGACTCAACCTATGCATACAGAAAGAGAGCGTGACTAATCTCTCACCACCCGGGTAGCCATAATTGCTTTGTTGGTGTGGTTTGTGTTTTGTTCTGTTGCATAACATTCCACTTAATCTTGATTTAGACTTTCACTTACTGAGTTGAATTCACCATTTAGGTTTCAAATCCACCTACTAAATTAAATTGTTTTATCTATTTTATAATTTTACTTCGCTATTCACCCCCCATTTTCCTGAACTCTCCATCATAATGTGTATAAATTAACTATTCTGTCTTGATGTTGTCACTGGTCCATCCTTGTATCTAAGAGAAATTTGAATTCCACTCCTTTGTCTAATTGCTATTTATATAGTTGCTCTTTTTTATTCCTTTACATAGGGCTTCAAGCTAGAGGTTTGAAGTTTCGATAGCACAGTGGTATCTATTCTTACGGGATGGGATTGCCAGTCTCATGCCCAACCTTCCCTCTTTACCAGTCTTATTACTGGCTTAGTGAGGTAAAAGTATGTTCAGAAATTTTGTAATGTATAATTGATTTATTTAGGATGTATGCAGTTGAAGAGGATCCACGGAATAAAACAAGCTCATAGTATCCTGGTTCTTTCTTTATTCAAACTAATAAAAGGGAACCCGTTGTATGAAAAACCACTACTATTGTTGAAATATAAATTTTGACTGTGTGTGACTCTTAGAAGTTTAGCAAGCTGTACAAAAAGATGTATCGATTAGTTTCCTGCGCTCGAAGCGAAATAACTAGGTTTGAGTCATTACAGATATATGAATAACCACCTAGGGTATACTATCTCCAAAGTAAATACGTTTGAAGTCTAGCATATTTCTTTACAGGACTGACAATTCTTTAACAGTTAACCAGTACTATCAGCTCAGCGGGATTATGCAGTACATGAAGAAATTGGCAGAAGTTAGAATTCATGGGCTGGCCATTTAATCGGGTCCCAGTAGCTGAATGGTATACGAGCCAGCTTACCTTGTAACCGGAAGTTCCTGGGTTCGAATCCCAGTGAGTGCGTACTGCTGATGATTCCCAAACTAGGATGAAACAGCTGTCTGGCAGTACTCCAGTGCTGGTTTTCAATGGTTCTCTAACTGATATCAATCCGTAATGAACTCGTAAAAAATAAAACCACTCCAGTATGTTGAAATCAGTGAAATCATAACCCTAAAGCAAAAGCAAAACACAATTTTTCTCAGAAGTAACAGATTTTAGGCAGTGTGTAGATGATCAGAATCCCGTGAAACATAACGATATCATTTTTAAGAGTTCAGTTTTAGGGATTTGATTTATTTCAAGTTTAATCTCGGATCGATGTCAGTTAGAGAATCATTGAAAACCAACAAGGAGTACTGGACAGTCGTTTCGTCCTCTTAGTCTGGAACCAAATCATTAGCATTACTCACTCACCTATCGGGGTTCGAAACCAGAAACTTCCGGTTACTAACTAATCTCATAGACCATTAAGCCCCTGAGGGACCCGATCCAATGGTCGATGAATTCCAAACTTCTACGGACTCGTGATTTTAGCCCAACTTCCAGCCAATATCATCAGGGAGTATTTGTCCATACACCCGACTTCTCACTAGAACTGCATGCAACTCCATCCTATAGCCATTCACTAGCGAGCATTAGACCAATGTTTGAGAGTTGATTTGTAGGGATTCAATTTGTTTCAAGTTTGTTCACGGGCTGACGTCATTTAGATTTGCCAGAATTTGCAGTTCATTTGCAGTCCATTTGACCTGGTCCTAGTGTCTGAATGGTCTACGAGCTTGCCTTGTAACAGAAAGGCCTTGAACCCGAACCCCGGTGGGTAGGTACTTCTGAAGACTCCCAAATAAGAGAAGAAATAGTGCTGTTCTATAGTTTTCAGTAATTCTCTACAGTGAAAATAAATGAGGAAATAATAGCTAATAAGGTTTATAAATGGAGATATAAAATACATAGCTAACCAACCAGATTCTTTCAATTTAGATTATGGATTGATCTTAACTAGCGGACTTCTGAAAACAAGGGAGTAATGGACTGGTGTTTCGTCCCAGTTTGCGACCCATCAGTCTACTTCTTGGGATCCCAGTCGGAAAAATTTAGGTTACTCAGGGAGCCCAATGACAAGATTCTCTAGTTTCTTTCGATTTGAATTCTCCTGTTACCAGTATCTGGTAGAACTAATTCCATTTCTTATTTGACACTATAGAAGAATGGAAAGAAAAACATTATGCTGAATGTATTCCACCGACTGTCAGTATGTCAGTAACAATCAGTGAGCCTCATTTTCACTAGGTACTGATGATACCTTCATACTTGCTTTGAACTTTTAATTATGCCTATCCATTTTCAGGATGACAGTTCACTTTAAAGATCTATGCAATATAAAGCCTTCGAGGAAATAGTAAGTTCATTGTTTCTCCTATTTAGAATACTACCACAACTCAGATTTCCATTTCTCCTTCAGATAACATTCATCACATCAGCCGTAGTTTTCTAATCGAAGAGTATCACAGATGACCTTATCAACTGAAAATCAATAACGTCTATGAATAGCATTATTTGGTTTTAAGTTCATGTATAATCTTTAAAAAAAACTGTTATTGAAAGAACTCTGTTATTCAGTCAATAGTACTTTAAAGGTGAGTCATTTTCAGAACCGTTTTTAACTCAATTTTAGATTAGTATTTAATTTAATTTGAACTTTTCCGTTAATTGATTGGACTTAAGTTTTCAGCCTTTGTGGTGACTCTTTTGATCCAAGTGGGTACTAGGCTCGAGCCTCAGTGGGGAACTCGCGTACGTCCAGATGACGAGTCCCAAACAGGACGAAATGCGCATCATAGATTCCACTGTTAGTCACCACCATCTGCTAAATTACTTCAGTTTTAGATCCCTTAGGATTTTTAATTAATTCAGACATAAATTTCATTATGAAACGAGAGTCATTGAATACTAACAGTATTCGACAATTATTTCACATTAGTTTGGACACTAACAACTCCACTTAGAATGGAGCCCACGACGAAACGAACTCTTCGACCATTCACCATTGGGTTAGAATTCTAACTTGTGTTGTTTCAAGACATACAGCCTCAGTCAACCGCTGCTGTCAATGAGCGTCGGCTTCACAAAATACATGGTGTCTCCTATGGACCATGGCTTCTGTTTACGACTTAAGGCCATGCATGCGTAAGGCACTTATAAAAGGAGATTTACTTCCACAAATATTAGAAGATAGAATTCATAGGTTATTGTCTTAGTAACTTGAAGATTTTAGGTTCCAACTTGGTTAGAGTCTTTAATGTTCACTGTTAACAGTTAGTTAGCATTTCTAAAAAGAAAAGTTAATAGTGAAGTTTAGAAGACACTGAAACTTGAATCCAACACTCATCATTTTAAATACAAAATATTATTCTATTAGATTACTTAGTAAAATGAATTATTTTTATTCAATGAATACCATTCATTGACCGACGTGAAGAACCTAGAAGACCTGGATTTCGCGGATGATTTATGTTTGATGTCACACAAAATCGAAGACTTACAAGCAAAAACTGACAAACTGGTCGAAGAAGCAACAAAGACAGGACTCCAGGTGAACATAGACAAGACGGAGGTTAGGAAAATAACAAACCAACAACAACAACAACAGCAGTAGCAACATCCAGCGCCAATCACCATCAACGGGAGGGATTTGAAAGAGGTTACTTCATTCACTTATCTAGGGAGCATTGTCTCAACTACAGGACGAACGGACGGACGAGGATGTCAAATCGAGAATCGGGAAGGCGAGAAACACATTCATCAACCTGAAACCAATCTGGAAATCTTCGTCACTCAGCCTGCATCAACAACAAAGTGATTCGGATTTTCAATACAAACGTCAAGTCAATCAGTTCTTCTATACGGATCAGAAACTTGGCGGCGGGTCACAAAGAATATTTCCAACAGCCTGTTGCACACCTTTATCAACAACTGTCTTCGTTCTATACTGCAGATCAGATGGCCACCGGAAAGAATCACCAACAAGAAACTATGGGAACAAACAACGAACAAGAACCAGTTGCTCAACAAATATGCAGGAGAAAGTGGAGATGGATTGGACACTCACTGAGGAGACCGTTGGGTGACATCGTGCGTCAGGCCATTGCTCGAGTGGAACCCGAAAGGGAAGCGACGAGTGGTTCGTCGGTGCAAGGGTGACATGGAGGAGATCGTGTGAACAGGAACTGAAACAGTATGGATTAACATGGACGCAAGTGAAAAGTACAGCAGAAGATAGAAGCAAGTAGAGACGTGCAGTTGAAGCCCTATGTTCCACTAGGAACCCAAGGGAACAATAAAAATAAGTAAATGAATACCATTTATCATCCATTAACATTTGTGTTAATTTCATGTAATTGTTTTAACTAAAGTCATCACTGGTTCAGAGGAAGGATGCAGGTCAGCTATACAAGTAGTCCATGTTCGACTTCGGGCCAATGCACCATTCCTAAACTTGATTGATAGAATTCAGTCTGCATCAAACAAAGGACTAGATTTGTGATACTAACTACTAACTAATGTCCAATCAAAGTACCCAATACAGTCCTACAGGAGGTCAATAGCGAGCCCGAATAGCTCAGTGACAAGGTCTCTGACTGAGGCACAGGATGACACGGGTTTGAATCTCAGGAGGTAGATGAGTTCCTTCAAGGCGCCAGATATGCACTGTTGACTGATGAACGCCAACAAGCATGAAACCAAGACTCCCAGCAGAATGTCTCCAACCATCTAATTACTGCTAAACCTCGCCTACCCATCAGTAAGCACCGAAAGGAGGAATAGTTGGGCATGAGGCTAGCATATCCACCCCGTAAAAAAGCAACACGCACACACTAATGGAACTCCAAAGCAGGAAACCTCAAGTTGAATGTTCCACTTAAAAAGAAGAGGGATGAAATTAAAAAAAATCGTTTTGGCAATTGCATGTATTTATTTTGGCAACAGCTGATTGATCAGTCACTTTACGGCATTTGTGTTCTGTGAAAAGGTGTTGCAACCAAAACTGACTTGTTATGGTCTTGGCGCAGGAAACTGATTTCTGCGTCCCACTGTATGCCTGACGAAACACTTCCGTGAGATCCACGCAGTCGCAAAACGCTCCAAAGACAGTAAAAAGATGATTATTCTTGAATAATTACATCAACAGTGCTGCTAGGCAGCTATACACTCCATTCTGAGTGCAAAACGAGTATTTAGAATCAAGCAGAATATTCCCAACAACCTGGCATCAAAACCCTGTCCACAAGAACCACACACACACACACACACAAATGCTTCTCGCGAACACTCCAAGGTTAAAATGATCTTCATTCACTCAAACAAAATCACATCGTGCAACACATTATCAATATTAGATAGTTGGAGGCAATTGGCCATAGGAAGCCTTGGACCTAGGTTTCGTGCTAGTTGGCACTCGTCAGCAAGGCGTATCTGCAACATTATCAATATACAGACAACCACAAAAAGCGAAGCATTACAATTAGAGAATAAACATGGGCAAAGACAAATGACAAGGAACAAATTAACATGCGATATGCAAATGTCCAAATAAGGATATACATACAGTCTAGGAGAAAAGAAACGGATGATAATTACAACGTCAGCTGAAACGTCCAGATAAGTATAAATGTTGTGATTGCATCATCCAGCGTCCAGGAGGGATTTTTTGAACAATCTTTCCGTTACAGATGTCTCGCTCGATATTGTTCTTTGAATCCTATGGAGAAGCTGCCATTCAAACACACCTATAAAAACTCTATCGATATATATATTTTCCGATAACAAAATGCGTAAAGAATTCCTCAACTTCGCTCTTCCATAGTGTTATGTACTACTGACTAATTTAAGTAGTTGGTAACTACTGAAGTCAAACAGTAATACTTGCTAGTCAGGCCGAAGTGATCTGAATGCCAGGCAGTCGATTAGGCTCGAGTTAATCAAGCAGTGTATTAGGTCCACTTCAGACTAGAGAAGAGGATGACACGACAACAACAGAAGGTAAGACACGGAAACCAAGTATACTTTTCCATTAATCAAACCACTGTTTATTTATATATCTACAGTTTATATTCGTTAACCAATCAATCACTGAATGTGTCATTTCGGTTTACATCAAACGACAAGAAATAGAATGTTCTGTAGCCAATGCAGTACTGAACTTTGGCAACATATGAGAATAACATTCCGTTGGCACGCATTGTATGTATCACACCACCACTACTTGATCATGCCGTAAAAATTGAACACCACTGCGCTACCGAAACTTCAAGCCCAAGCTTGAAGCCACCCTATGTTCCACCAGGAAAACAAAATTTGAGATCATAATGCATAGAATCAAATTTTTATTGATTTGCAAACTACACATTTCGAGGTGAAAAATCTACTATGCCCATGTTCCTTGGAGGGTCCGTCTGTTTTCGACATAGAACTTTGCACCATTGTGCAGCAGTTCAAGTCGCCACACTCCCTCCTTGTAGCACACAAAGTAGGAGAAATGCATATTAGAGACAGTAAACAGAGGTGTGAGACAAAGGAATAGTAATAACGAAGAACGATATAATTTCATTTGAAATTATAAGTCACAATGAGTGGATGCATCTTTGCCAGTCATTGTGAACGATTTTGAGCCATGTCACCAATTGTCTCCAACTATTGGTGTTTAGCGTCCCGAGGACCTTAACCAGTCAGGAAGTCTACACCTTCCTACGTGGCTTAGACTAACTGTTGTAGATTTCATTGACTGGTGCCATATTTTGGTCTGACCACCGCTAGCTCTTTTCCAGTCTAAACCTATATCAGCTAACATTACCCATCGAGTAAGGCGATTCCCAGGCATACTTAACACATGTCCTAACCATCTCAGTAGATGTAGCTTCACAGCCTCGTCGACTGATTTCCCCTCCTTACCTAGCACTCGACGCCTTGGAGGGTGGGGAATAATGAGTGAGTACTGATGAATAGTCCCAAACCAGGCTGAAACAACTGTCCACTACTCTTCGAGATTTTAATGCTCCTCTAACAACTCGTATCAATCCATTTTGTTAACATGAAATTAAGAGAGTAGATTTGAGTCAAAAATGAGCTTAAAATATACATTCCATTGATTAAAAATAGAAAGAATTTAAAAAAAATTCTGCAGAAAGAGAAAAGAATGCATACTTTACCAATGAATACATGCAGATTACGTCATAATAATGTAATGGATTCGCTGTTATTGTTTTATCAAAACAGAAAAACACACATATATTGTGCATTCAGACGTGTATTGATGAAGCCAATCTCATCATCTAGTGTCTGACAGTAGTAGCCTTGATTGTGAAATGCAAAGCACTACACACACATTCACACCCACACCAACAAAGTTATATATATATATCTATCTTTCAAATTGTAATTCTTCTCCAGTATAAAGCTTACCCTCAAATAATTATTAGATTCAAACTCAAGAAGTTTAGTTTTTTGCATGTTAGAGATGACGCTAGTATCTCGGGGATTGGATGTTTGCAGGACATTCGTATCTCCTCAAACATCCTATACTATGAATGAATGCCCTAATGAAATCGATGTTGGATACTATTTGTAATACTTGATCACTATGTATTTATTCTTGTCTGTAGTATACGTCATTCCATCTTAATTTGCATGTATGTTTTTTTTTTGCAGTCACAATGGATGAGTCATCTGTCGCTTTTCAGTCACTGTGATCAATATAAAACAAGATAACTAGCGGTAGTAGCTAGGCGACTCAAAGATACGAGTAGAGGTTAGGTTAGAGAACAGATTATCTAAGGACGACATGTTGTGTGAGGGCTGATGATAATACTATCGAGTTTTATCGGCTGAAGGAGATAGACAGGAGTTCGAGCTCAGGACCTGTTCCAACATGTATACATCAGATTTATGTTCAAGTGCTGTTTTCGTAGGAATTTCATAATCTGATCTCTACTTTAGATCAAAAACTAACTTTAGTTTTAGAGAACTACTGAAACAGGAAGGAGCTGCCGGAATTTCTAGTGAAAAGTTGGGTCATTCTATCTGCTGATCTCTCCTGGTTGTCTCATATCTTGGCGATTTCTAAGAAAATATTCCGACTTACCTTTTACATCAAGAAGTTAAAACATTCTGGTATAACCCCACCCTTACTCCTACAATTCGTTAACTCTTGCATCCTGCCTATTATTCTCTATTGTTCCCTCCAGTTTTTCCCGGGCTACTGAAGAAAGACTATAACATATTACGCAGGATATTAAAGGTTGTCAGCAGGGTAAGCAAAGTGCCACTTAACCAGCTTGGTAATATTCTGGTTGACAGGCACATGGACTCATGTGAAAAATGGGCTAAATCCATTCTGTCTAACTCACACCACCTTCTTCATTCACAACTCTCCCCTTGCATCTCATCAGGCAAAACCAGAAGCCTATATAGAAAACTATATGCTCGCACCAGCAAGTACAAAAACTCAACCATACCCTACTTGGCTCATGTTCTGTGCGATAAAGAAAGCATTAGGCGTGACACCTATAATTCATTAAATAGTCAGTAGAACAACTGGACCTCGTCTTTCCAACTTATATCATTTATAGGTACAACGTTTTCTTTCTTATTTTTCCTTTTCTCTTTTTTTGTTGTTATGTGCTGCTTTGTTTCTTTCTCTCGCTTACGCCAGTAAATATGATAGCACCTACTTTTCTAACACTATCAAACACTGTTCAGCGTTGGCTTTGCTACCGACATGCCAATATGTTGTTGTCATAATGAACTGAGATTTCCTTAATCTATGTTGAATTCTATTTATTGATAATGTACTAACTGGATGCAATACTGTAGTAAAAATGCTGAGAATTCCATTCTGTATCACAAGTACTGTTTTGAAATAATGCAAATTATTATTATTAGTAGTAGTATTAGGGTCAACCAAGTTGAGTGTGGGAACAAATACTCTTCGATAACACTTGCTGGCAGTCGTGCTGCCAGTTTATAGTGATTGAATGTTCAACAGAGGTTCACCTAATAACCTGAAAGTCCTAGTTTCGATCCCTGGAGGTTGAGTGATGGGTGTGGTGAACTACTGAAGGGTGGAAAACAAGAACGAAACAGCCATAAAGTACTCCCTGGTGTTTTCAGTGGTTCTCTAAATGAATGAAGTCAGTTTGTGATCCAAATTGGAATTGAAGGCAGGTGTTCATTATTATGAAATCAGTGTGGAAATTCACTAAGCAGTAAGCATAAAGGACAAGACTCGGATTTTCAATACTAATGTCAATTTACTGATTCTATGTAGTTCAGAGACTTGGTAAGCCCGTCACCAAAAGCATTTCCAAAAGGCTACTTTCATCAGCAGCTGACTTCTGTTGACGATACTGAAGATCTGATGGTGGGCCAGAAAGTACTGGGAACGAACCAACCAAGAACTTATTGCTCAACAAATATGTCGAAGGATACACGCTTAGGAGACCACAAGTGGCATCGTGCAGTAGACTTTCGAATAGGAGCCGAATGGGAAGCTAAACGCTGGGCCTCCTATAGCGATTTGAAGGAAATTGTGTGAGAAGGAGATGGGAGAGCTTATGCAGCAATCGTTGAACCAGCTAAAAACGACTGCAGAAAAGAGGATGACACGGAGGTGTTCTTTTGAAGCCCTGTCTCACTCGGAACCTAACGGAATAGTAATAAAAGCAACAGATTATATGTGAACTTAAACTTATACACAGTTATGTCAAAACAAAACATAATTATATCATTTAGTTAACAAACTGTCTATCCAAGATTGTTTACTACTCACCATACATGAAGTAATCTCACAAATAAATAGAAGAAGCTAGCTCACAGTGGAAATCCAATTCGCACAAAGTATTCAGATTCTGCTGCCAGTTGTTTTTTTCACTTTTAGCAATTTTCTTCATTCCCTTTTGTTCACAAATCCATCTTTAGTTGCTCTGGTGAAGATTTTACAGAAAATACGTCAAACAGTTCGATATTGGACTATCTGGTGCAAACTGGCCACAAAGCCAGCGTGGAGGAATCCTTCTCTATAATCTACCGGGTGCCTAATAAATTTCCAAAATCATCGAAACACCGCATGCTCCAAACAGCAGAGGCTATTGCAATTCGCCTCAAACAACCAGTGCTCCGTGTTCAAAATAGGCAAGTTCAGCCAGCCACTACTACTGCCCTCGCCTTCAGTAGAGACCATAAATTCATGAATTTGTAATATTATCTTTCCTAATTTTTCTGACATTCAGCTTATTTTATGTTGATGCTGTTCAGCTGTAATTTATCAATATTATTGATTTGATGTTATTTAAACAACATTAATGTTGTTCATAACACTAATTCATTCATCCATTCACTATTATGTAAATATAATTGTAGAGCCTGATGATGAAGTTATCGAAAAGAGTACTCTTTGTTCAGTATGCATTCTTTTGAAATACGCCAATGTTTTTCAA
Organism: Trichobilharzia szidati; assembly: GCA_944472155.2. NCBI lineage: Eukaryota > Metazoa > Platyhelminthes > Trematoda > Strigeidida > Schistosomatidae > Trichobilharzia > Trichobilharzia szidati. The sequence continues at coordinate 47,981,743 of OX235276.1, read as the reverse complement.
GTGTTGGTTTGTAGGGACTTGATTGACTGGTTACAGGATTTCACCATTAGTTGACATCAACTTGAGAACCATTGGAAAACCACTTGGAAGTACTGGACAGTCAGCTGTTTTTCAGCCTAGTTTGTGACTCTTTACAATAAGCACACACCTCTACGGCTCGAACCCACAACCTTCTGGTTACAAGGCTAGCGAGCTCGTAAACCATTAAGTCAATGGGACGTGACCCAATCCAGTGGCCAGCCCATGAATTCCAACTTCTTGCAACTCACGACATAGCGCTACTGAAACTAGTTAATGTCTTCGGTGAGTATTTGTCCTCACACTTGACCTGCTGCACCCTAGTGGCCATGACTTCCCACTAGAACTACCTACGTGAATATAGCCATTTGCTAGTGAACAACAGATCAATTATCAAATATTGATTCGTAGGGATTTGGCTGATTGGTTATAGGATTTCATCATGAGCTGACATCGGTTAGAGAATCATTGGAAAACCTGGAAGTACTGGACCCGGCGGGTGAGTACTGATGAAGAGTTTCAATGTAGGGCGAAACTTATGTCCAGTACTCTCTGCTGGTTTTCAGCGTTTCTCTGACTGAAGTCAATTCTTTATCTAAGTCAAAATACATTAGATTATAAAGAAACTTGAATTTGGACACAACTATCTCAAGAAAAACATAATTATATCATTTGGTTAACAAACCGTCGGTTCAGGAAGGTCTGCTGCTCACTAGACATGCAGTAATCACACAGATAAATATGACAAACTCATAGAGGAGATGCAGTTTGCACAAAGTATTCAAATTCTGCCACCGACTGGATTTCTGTTTTACTCCTAACAATTTTCTCCACTCCTCTTTGTTCACCAGTTCATCTTTCTTTGATGGGTTGAAGATTTTTTACAGAAAATGCAATAATGTTTGTTACTCACAAGTTTTTTATCAATAGTACATAATACACCGTCATTTCTGAATAGTAATAAGTTACGTAACGAGAAGTTATGTTACCAGCTGATGCCTTCATAACAGAGTTATGTAGAAGTGTCATAAATTTTCAAGATAAAATCTGTTTTACGCAATAAAAAAAGGCATTAATTCATGCAAAACTTTGGTATAAGTTACATTGTTTTATTTTTGTGTGTAAGTAAGTCAGTATGTGTAATCAATCTGTTCCGACTATACTTACTTACTTACTTAAGTTATTTAAGACTATTTAAGATCGATTTCTCTGTACAGAATTCCAATATTGCAAATGATCAATAATATAAAGCCAATTGATAATGATTTTTGCTTATTTTTATTTATTGATGGATTGGACTGGTCGTTTACTATTGACAGATATGTTCGGAAGTGTTGGCCTGTAGGGATTTGATTGATTTTAAATTAGCTGATGATGATCTGATATCAATTAGTGAGGGACCCTTTGAAGATCAGGTAGTACCGGATGTCAATTTCGTCCTGGTCTGCGACTCTTCAGTACCACTTACCCATGACCAACCGTTCTCAGAGCTATTGGAAGAAGTGCCTTGAATACTAGTGAGCAGTTCTGATCAGCGGATTCCACAGAGTAGGGCATGATGACTGATAGACATTGATGACAACGGATGGCGGTAGTGACATACGTTGAGAATCGGCAGAAGTTCGATGTTCATAGGTCGGTCATTGGATTCCATCCCAGTGACTGAATGACTAACTGACTCGCGTTGTAACCTGAAGTTCCTGAATTCGATCCCCAATGGGGGTCGGTTGAGCCGTTCAACTTAGAGAACACAACCACACTAAAGAAAATAACCCTTTGTGTCGTTTAACACAACTGGTATTTTATTAGGGTCTAATTCTAAAGATACTTTATTATTATTATTATTGTTCCCTTGGGTTCCTAGTGGAACATAGGGCTTCAACTACACGTCTCCACTTGCTTCTCTCTCCTGCTGTACTTTTCACATGAATCCATATTAGTCTATACTGTTTCAATTCCTCTTCACACGATCTCCTCCATGTCACCCTTGCACCGACGTCCCACTCGCCGCTTCCCTTTCGGGTTCCACTCGAGCATTGGCCTGACGCGCGATGTCACCCAGCGGCCACCTAAGCGAGTGTCCAATCCATCTCCACTTTCTCCTGCATATTTGTTGGGCGATTGGTTCTTGTTCCGTTTGTTTGTTCCCATAGTTTCTTGTTGGTGATTCTTTCCGGCCGGCCATCTGATCTTCAGTATAGAGCCAGCGAAGACAGCTGTTGATAAAGGTGTGCAACATGCTGTTGGAAATATTCTTTGTGACCCGCCGCCAAGTTTCTGATCCGTATAGAAGAACTGACTGAGTTGACGTTTGTATTGAAAATCCGAATCATTTTGTTGTTGATGCAGGCTGAGTGACGAAGATTTCCAGATTGGTTTCAGGTTGATAAATGTGTTTCTCGCCTTCCTGATTCTCGATTTGACATCTTCGTCCGTTCCTCCTGTAGTTGAGACAATGGTCCCTAGATAAGTGAATGAAGTAATCTCTTCCAAATCCCTCCCGTTGATGGTGATTGGCGGTGGATGTTGCTGTTGTTGTTGTTGTTGGTTGGTACTTTAGTCTCTCGATATTGGATTATATAGAAATGAAACCTTCCCATATCTTGGGTTGCATCGAAATGAAACCAAGTGACCAACACACACCACAATCATTGTTTTATACACTTAAACCTTGTAATAACTCTAAATATGTAGACTAATTATTGCGCCAATGGTACAGGGGTATAATGTTCGCCAACCACCCACGTGGCTCGGGGTTCAATCCTTGGCCAACGCACTCCTAAACCTCGTTAAGCCTGTAATAAAACCGGTAAAGGGGGAAGGTTGCGAGTGAGGCTAGCCACCTTACCCCAGTGAAAACAAACACCACTGCTACCAGAATTACAAAGCTCTAGATTGGAGGCGCCCTATGTTCCACTGGGAACGTAAAGGAATAAGATTAAACAGAAAAAACAAAGATTAATTATAGCTGGATTATTGGGAGAATATCGATAGAATAATTTATCTAGATATTTTAGAGTAGGAAAGGGCGGGTTACTCAGCTGGAATGTGAATATTTCACTGATCCAGGAGTTTTCCATCACTTATGAGAAACGAATATATAACGTGTTATAGACAATACAAGACTTTAAGAACACAATATTCAGCTAAGAGACTCTTTTCAAGAAATTCATTATCAAGCTGTACAATCAATCGTACATATATATATATATATATATATATATATATATATATATATGATTTTTAAGAAATTATATCCCATAAGGAAATTTGAGCAAAGGTGTGAATACATAAAATAATAATAGTAATATGAAATGCAGTTAAAATTAAAATGTTTATGATTATAATTATAGTTAAATATCAAGTGTCAAAACAAATAATGTCATACATAGAATAGGATATACAGATGTTGGAAGGGTTAGTAGGCAAATATAAAACGTTACATAATATGGTGTGAAATTTGATAAGATAGAATTTAACATTGCAAAAACAATTTTGATTTAGAATGACAAGTGAGACAAGTGAAATAACACTGGAGACAGTTCAAAGTGAGAATAGTATTGGTAACAATAATAATATTGATAATAATAATAACAATAATAATAATCGTAGTAATGTGGGAAAGGTACATTGTTTTTTGTTTCCTTCACGTTCTCCCGTGGAACATAGGGCTTCAAGCTAGTGGCTTGAAGTTTCTGTAGCAGTGTTTATTTTTACAGGATGGGGTTGCTAGCCTCATGCCCAACCTTTCCTCTTCACCAGCATTATTTCTGGCTTAGTGAGGTAAAGAGTGCGTCTTTGGCCGGGGATCAAACCCCGGACCCTGTGCATGGTCGGCGAGCGTCCTAACCGCTATGCCAACGACGCACATAGACTAACCAAATAAATTTTTTAAATTTATTTTTGGTTACAGCTTGATGCCACACCGTATTTTTAGTACAAGTATGAAATTTTCAGCTTTGATATCGGTAGCCCAAATTTTGCAGGCCGACCATAGATATCGGGTGTGCGTCGGCAGGGGATCGAACCTCGGACCATGTGCATGGTCGGCGAGAGTCCTAACCACTGTGCCACCGACGCACAGAAAAAAGTTAAAAATAAATAAACGATTTTTTATCCCTCTATGGTCAAGGCAGAAATAGGGATTGTACACACTCCCTTGGTATACAAAGATCTGGCTTAAGTTCACGAATGGCCAAGGCCTCAGACGTCTTTAGAAATTTATAAGGTAGCAAACGCGTCATGCATTCGACAGATGATCCTAAAATCATTATCAGGGCTGATGGGGGTGATAAAAGTCGATCAAGTGTTCTAGAATAGAGCTTCACACACTCTTAATTTCTTTCCTTTGTAAAATCATACTGGAATATGTTCTCGTGTCCGTGTGGAATGCGTTTTCTGGCTGCGGCCAATGTGCTCTACTCCACAAGAGCAGGTGAACTGATAGATGCACATGGAGGCGGCCAGAAGAGGGAGCTTATCTTTTACACAGCGAGGGGAGAACAATTTACGGCTGGTGAATGTCATTTGTAATCTTGTAACAAAGAACGCCTTACTGACTGATTTAGACAGACGAGTTTTGAGCATATCTGAAGCTTGATGATCACCTTTGAATTCCAAATTCATGAATATGGTTTTATTCGGAATTGAGTCGGTGACCAGTTTCGACTGCATATCTCTCGTGTTTTTGTCAATAAATCCGCTCAGGTAATCGTTTTCTGAGTCAGTTTAGTCAGAACTACAAACGTTTTTAATCCTAAAGCAGAGCGAGCGAATTAAATTCCTTTTCCTGAAGGCAGGTATCCATCTATAAATGTTAGTTAGTTATCCATTCCATGTACATTTTCGATGGATGGATCTTTTAAGAGATCCATTACTGCGTTTATGGAAGCACACGTCAAGAAAAGGAATGCTTAGTTCAGATTCCTTTTCTATGGTGAATTGAAAAAACGATGGCAGTTATACACTTGTCCTGAGGAATCACTCATTATTTTCCTACAGTCTTAAATTTCGCTTGTTACATGTTTTCACTTCTTATGAAATATGTGATCCTGAAATTCAATGAACTGCAGGATAGTAATATATTCAGCGTACAGAATCATTGAATAGTCTGTAACTTAGCTACACTAGTTTCTATTCAACAAAATTTAAAAAGTACACTTGTTAGGAGAAACAGTTTTTATCAGTACACAAAGTCTCTTCTGAAAAGACCTGACATAAGGAAGAATTGACCATTGTTGAATATTGTCTTTGTGATAACCAGTGTCTACATTTATTCATAGGTGTAACGACAGAAGACAAAAGTCAGGCAACAGATCGTTTATTGGGAAAGTCAAGAGATATTTATAGATTTTTATGTACATTATTATTAGCGTTATTGTCATCAGAGAATCAACGTCTTCTGAATGGTTGTTTTCTTTCTGAAGATTGTTCTGTACTGCTTGTGACCGTTTCTTAGAAAGTTAAGCCATGTATCTGCGAATCGTATTTGCACACACGAAGTCTGATGTGATTGGTTGTTGAGTTCCTCAAGGTTAGGCTTTGTTATTGTTTTTTCTCATGACACCGATTTGGGACGTAAACACTGACGTAAATTGTTGTCTACAATTTCGACTTGCAGACAGCTGTCACCGCATAGGTAGACACTATTATATCTGCTAATTTGTAATTCGATACTCATACTCATTACCGATTACTTATAAACCCCAAAGTTTACTCAATTCAAAAGGATGGAAGACAGATTGGTTCGTGCAGGTGAGAATAATATCCTACACTGAAATACAAAAGCACATTATATACAAGTGTTACGTGGCTCGGAAAGTTACGCCAACTATTAACCAATAAAAGTGGTCGTTCAAGGTCTGGCTTTAAGGCTGTCCAATAGCATTGCAACAAATACTCTGCCTCGAGTCACTGGTTCATCTATTCAGGCTTTATTCTGTCTGAGCCTGTTTTAGCTAGTTTTAGCTGTTGTCCACCAAACCAGGTCTTTTCACCTTATACACTTTAGAAGAAAATTGTCTTGAAGAGTACAGCTCCTCCAGCAAGGTCAACTATAGAATAAATATCCCGTTGCTTTTTCTTTACTAAATGAATTACTTACTAGAAGAATTTAATATTGATATACTCCTCCTTTCAGGGTGCATCAAATGTCACCTTGAAATACATATACAGATTTACACGTAACTGTCAAATCCAGCACATTCAAAAGATATACAGACAAAGATGCAGGGAAAGAGAATATTTCAAGAAGTGAACAGCTGAATTATACCCATACCTTCAGATATTCTTTTTGTTGCTATCTAATCAGTATTATAGCTGGATATACCTGCATCCATATTGTGTAATGGTATTTCTGATTAGATTTGAACCTAGAACTCATTACTTCAAATACAAAAGCGTTATCCACTAGGCGACTAAACCATTAGAGTCATCGCTTGTTATTTATTTTGAAATTATTCAGAATTACATGTTGAGTAATTACATTGACCTGAAATCCCCAGTTTCTATTGACACAGTGGCTCCGAATACGAGTGCTTCAATTGATTGCTTCATAGTGCTACACAGAGTTCTCAAATATCACACGAATACGCCATTTACACACAGCTGAATCATTGGGTATTCGGGACCAGAAACCTGACATCTGCTTTCAAAAGCACTACACATACTCACTCGCTATACCGTAGTTAGAGTACCATTGTTACCATAACTATGCTTAATGTTGGTGCGTTTATTTTCCTTCACGTTCCCAGGGGAACATAGGGCTTCTATGTACAGGCTTGAAGTTTCTGTAGCAGTGTTTATTTTTACAGGATGGGGTTGCTAGCGTCATGCCCAACCTTCCCTCTTTGCCAGTTATATTACTGGCTTAGTGAGGTAAAGGAGTGCGTCTGTGGCCGGGGATCGAACCCCGGACCATGTGCATGGTTGGCGAGCGTCCTAACCGCAATGCCACCGATGCATGGTGCATAGGTTATTATTATTATTTCACTGTGCTCTAGTAGGTGTAATCTAGAATGGGATGACTAAATGATGATTAAATATCACTTCTGGTGATATCAGTGTGTATTTATCAGCTTACTTGTTCCTGTGAAGCAAACCATATTGGCATGTACACAAAATCAAGTCGGCGAACGTATTCTGGAACACTGTCCAGCCTGGCTAGTCACAGAAGAGAAGAAGGAGACGAGTAGTTCTTTCCTTGAACACCTTGTCAACTGTGGATGTTGGCCATCTCCACATGACCGCTTCATATGGCTACACAGAGTTCTCCAAGATTTCGTGAAGGGACTTCGAATATACCACTTATGCATAGCAAAATCACTGGCGATTAAGGACCTGGAAATGAACTCCAGCGTTCAAAAGCAGTGGATACACTTACTCGCTTACCGTGGCTACAATAACATTCTTACCATAGTTTTTTTCATTTCTTTGTTTTTATTATTATTATTGCTTATTATTAACACTGGATTTTTCTCGCAGATTTTGCAAAAATAACAGCAACAACACTTTATCTTATTTCCATTAACTTCTGGTCATCTTGTCCATTTGTACTGGTTAGTCATTTTTCACACTTATGACATAATCCCAACTTCTGTCTGTCTGTTTTTTGTCTAATCTTCACTTAGCCACCCCCACCACAGCTAGATTACACCTCATATTACGCAATCCATTTTCTAGAACACAGAGTTACTAGAATCTGATTGGTTTTATGAATTCTTTGTTAGATATATATTAAATGCAATTGCACAATTCTTGATAATGATTCATCGAAAAGAAAATTTTCTTCGCTGTCTATTTCTGCCTTTGTTTATAACTTGACGTTATTTTATTTGGTTGAAAGCAGTTGACAGTGGAATCCAATGAAATGCATTTTGTGACATTTAGGATTCATCAACTGGACGTGTATCTGTAACTACGGAAACCGATGTGTTGTGGTCTGAAAGGAGGAAAGTAAAATCTTTGTGTTCTACTGTATAGCTAACCAGAACTTCCTTGAGTTAGCCGCTGTACAAAAATGCTCTGACGACAGTAAAAAGACAGTTATTTGCAATAAAATCTCAGGCATTACTGAACAATATATACAAAATATACTGATCCAGTTCCATCTCAGCTACAAAACAAGTGTTGTACAACTAAAGTATTAAAATAAATCAACCGTCAGAAGAACCTGAGAGTCAAGGAGAACATTTCCAACAAGGCGGGATCAAAAACTCTGTTCACAAGAATCACGCATCAAACACTTCCCACAGACAGTCCAAAGGTCTGAATTATCTTAACTCGCTCAAACAAAATTGTAGCCGTAATGAAACGGTAGAAGACGGAAACTCAGTAACGGAATGTAGGGGAATTGGTACCTCTATACAGACCTGTGGTAAGAGCAGGCTGCTAGCCAAAGTTGGTAGACAGTAAATGACGTCACTGTCTATGTCCCCAATATTGGTGGTGAGAAAATGAGAACAAAGGCTTTGCGTAGGCGGATACAGTTAGCATATGGATGATCTGACACAGCCACAAAGAGATGCAAGGTTAACTTTCTGTGAGAAACAACCAATCAGAAGACTGTATTTTCCAATAACAATAATCTACAATAATGTACATTAAAATCTATAAATATGTGTTGATTTTCCTTAATAAACGATCTGTTGCCTGGTCCTTGTCTTCTGTTGTTACAGACCGATTATGTATAACTAATCTAAAAAGCACCATTTGTAAGGATCCTCATGTTATGATACTTCTGAACTTCATATTGTGTTTCCTTGTGTTCCTTTCATTTTTCCCATGTATCTGCACAACGCTGTATCATTTGCTTTCTATGAAATCTCCCTGTTATTTGATGTTTTCTATACCAATGAGCGTCTCTTTATATACTACTGGTCAATCTTATCAGTAGCACTCGCCACAGTAAGATAAAACAATAAGAATATCATCGGGCGACCACAAAGAGAAGCATTAAAATCAGAGATTAAATAGGAACGAAGACAAATAATTAGGATCAAATCAACATATGATGTCAGAAGAATGATATCCAGTCTAGTAGGAAAAAGGAAAATAATTGCAAAATTCGGCTACAGGATTTCGTCATGAGCTAACATCAGTTAGAGAGCCACTAAAAAACCTACAGAGAGTACTGCACAGTCAGCTGTTTGGTCAGCCTAGTTTAGGACTCTTCAGTAGTACTCACCCAACCCCACGGTTTGAACCCAGGACCTTCTAGTTACAAGACTGATGAGCTCGTAGACCATTAAGTCACCGGGACCCGATCCATTAGTCAGCCAGCCCATGATTTCGAACTTCTGTCAATTCTCGACATAGCGCGACAGAATTCATGGGCTGGCTGGCCATTGGATCGGGTCCCAGTGACTTAATGTTCTACGAGCTCGCTAACCTTGTAACCAGAAGGTCTTGGGTTGAAACCGCGGGGATGGCTGAGTACTACTGAAGAGTCCCAAACTAGGCTGACCAAACAGCTGACTGTTCAGTACTCCCTGTTGGGTTTTCCAATGGTCTCCCTAACCGATGTCAGCTCATGATGAAATCCTGTAACCAATCAATCTAATCCCTACAAACCAATACTTGAATTACAAAGTTCGTTGAAACATCCAAATAAGTATCAGTATGCGGTGATCAAATCGTTCAGAAGGAATTCCCCAAATAATTCTTCCGTTACAGTAAACTGCATCTCCAGCGGTTCATCATGTACCCAGTGAAACTAGAACCCAGAGCATGATTACTCAAGCTTTAAAATTTACTTTTATAACCGAAGTGGAATTTATTGCGTTTCTTTGAAGCGTAAAGAATAATATGGGATTATCATAATTTTTCATGCTTTTCTCGCTAGGTTGATTTACTTATTACTTTACGATTACTAGTTTTTCATGATAAGAGTTTATATATAATGCACATATATCAGAATCATCATGGCTTTGTACTATTATTTCATATTTTCAGGTCTAATATCTGATTTGTACTCACCTTTTTTCCCTCCCTCTCTCTCTCTCCTTGTCTCATGTTCATTCATATTCTTCACATAATGAATATTGTTGGATCTTTTTTTTCCCTATCTGTCTGTATGTCTGTGCTTTTTTTGTCTAACTTTCTTGCTTATTTTAGAATGAATTCTTGTCCAGTTTTTCTATAAATAGGCAACTTTATCAATAGGCATCAATAGGCTATTGCGTAATAATAATTTTCCCCAATAAAAGTCAGCCTACTTTTTTTTCGCCATTCTGATTAATTAAAGTGCGTGTGAATCTAGTGTGTTGTTGTTGTTGTTTTTCTTTTTCTTCTTCTTTTCCTTCTTCTTTCTGGTAGATTTCGACACTGGACTCTGTCTATTGCGTTCATAATTATTTTTGTGACGTCATTAGCTAATATATAGCACCAATGGTTACGCAATGAATTCAGCAAACTATACCAATAACTAACTAATTGGTGAGATTTATCAGTTCACATTTTGCTGTTTCTTTTTTGGTTGAACAATGATTGGATTCTTATCTTACTGTTAGACAGTAGTACATCAGTATGTAGTGGGAAGTCTTCTACTGCTTTCATTACTGTAGCCGATGCCCTTCAAGGTGATGTTCTTTCTCCTTTTCTATCTTCTTTCTTCATACATGATTTGTCTCATCCAAGTGAAACTAATTTAGTTAATTATGCCTATGGTTTGATTGTTTCCGTGCCGGGATGGGATTGTTAAAAAAAGAATGGCTTTTTTTTATCAGATATTCAGTAAGTGATCTTTGTCGAATGGTTTTAACGAGTTTGAGCACGGACTGATATCAGTTAGAGAACCATTGAAAACCAGCACTGGAGCACTGGACAGCTGTTTCTTCGGCATAGTTTGGGAATCCTCGGCTGTAAGCACCCACTGGGGTTCGAAATCAGGACCTTCAGGTTACAAGACAAGCTACTGGGACCCAATTCAATGGCCCATAAATTCTAACTTCTACCAATTCGTGATTTAGCGCAACCACCAACTAATGTCATCGGTGGGAACTCCATCCTCACACTTGACTGGTTGAACCTCACTGGTCACGACTTCTCACTAGAACTCCAGGAAACTTTGTCCTGTAGCAAGTCACTAGCGAGTATCAGATTAATTTTCATATCAATCTGTGGTCGAACTCGTATAAACAAATCTAATCCTTACAAAGCAAACTCTTGTTAATGGTTCCAAGCTAAATCAGTTCAAATGTTAGATTGTTACTTTTTTCGTTTTTGAGACATAAACGTGATGATTTACATGAATTGAGTTGTTCCCATGGTTCTTGTATCATATAGGAGGCACTGAAGATAAAGCTAAATTGAATATTAAATCACTCAGATTATGTCTTTCCTGGTCCTCCCACATCATGTTAATTTCTACAAAGATATTTTGTCTAACCTTCCACGTAAGGTAGTTAAGGCAGTCTGCTATTATTCAGTCTCTACTTGTATTCTACCCATTCTTTTCTACTACTACACCATAATCTTGTTTGAGGTATTTAAGAAACAGACCAATGAGAGTGGAAGACATGAAAAGACTACCTGTCTTTGATCATAGGTGTCTGCGTTCTATCTCCCGTTTTAAGTAGTATAGTAGGGTGAGCAATACTGAGGTTAGGCACCGGTCGAGTGCTAGGTAAGGAAGGGGAAATCAATAGACGAGGCGGTGAAGCTGCATCGACTGAGATGGTTAGGACATGTGTTACGTATGCCTAGCCATACCTTCCTCAACTGACGGGCAATGTTAGCTGACATGAGGTCAGGTTGGAAAAGAGCCAGTGGTGGTCAAACCAAAACATGGTTTCAGCAGTCAATGAAATCTATAACAGTTAGTTTAAGCCACGTAGGAAGGTATAGACTTCCTGGTTGGAGTCCTCGGGACGGTAAAAACCAATGAAGGCTGGAGACAACTGATGATATGGCTCAAAATCGTTCTCAATGGCTAGGGTAGATGCATCCACTCCTTGTGACTTATAATTTCCAATGAAACTGTATTGTCCTTCGATATTATTATTCCTTTCGTCTCATATATCTGTCATCTGTCTCTATTATGCACTTCTTCTATTTTCTTCTCTTGCTTTGTGTGCTACAAGGAGGGAGTGTGGTGACTTGAACTACTGCACATTGGTGCAAAGTTCTATGTCGAAAAGAGACAGACAGATTTAAGAAACACTTTGTTACACTTTGAAGGGCAATAAAAGCTCTCGGTAGGATGAGTGGTGTCCAGCTAAACCAACTCATCAAAACTGTTACGGACAGATGACTGAACTCCTACAAGAAATTGGTGAATATCATCTTGTTAGACTCTGACCACACCTCTTTATATACAACTCTCCCCTTGCATATCATCAGGCAGGAGCAGAAGCAACTACAGAAGACTTTATGCTCGGATAACTAAGTGTGAAAACACAACAATACCTTATTTAGCACATAATTTGTGTGATGAGAAGAGTGTAAGGCATCAAACTGCTAACTTATTGTGAAACACTAAGTAAGCCGCCCTTTTTATTCTTTCTTTCAGTAATATATTGTTGTTGTTGTTGTTAAAATTTCTACTTCAGCTGTAATTTGGAATAAGGCTATTATTACTATTATTACAACTGATCCAGTTTTACTTGCGAATTACAAAACTACAATATATCGTGAGTAGATTAAAAGTGCTATTTTAAGACTAGTAAATTTAAGCCGAGTTCTTCAGAACGGCAATATACTAAGTAGCTATTAAGGGAATGAAAGTTAACAGTCACTGAAATCCGAAAAGTCCTGAGGCTTGTCAAAATTAAAATCAGCATTTGTGTCTCTAGTTGGATAAATGAATCTTATTGGACAGTTGGGTGTCACATGCATCCAATCAAAATGAGCTGTTATATCGTTGACCTTGTGCAATTTTATTTCTATGAGTAGGCGTATATATGTTATATTGTATAAATTTTTATTCAGTACAGGAGTTAGTATAATTATTCACATAGTTGAGATTGCACAATACACTCTGCGTGTTAGCAAAATTTCCTTATGAAATAATATCATGATAAGAACATTTAGTGCAACGATGAGGCATCTACAAAACAAATATAAAATTAACCTAACAACCATCATATATGACAAAACGCATATCCTAGATTCTACTTCTAGCTACCGACAAAAAAATTAATTTTTCTATTGACTTGTTAATCGATTTCAACTGGGACGTGGGGGGGAAGCAACTTATACTTATGAGGAAATATAACCAATCACTGTTATAGACTCAACTTACCGATGAGTGTTAGTGACGAATAGGCTATCGCTGTTTGAGTTCGTTAACTTCAGGGAAATTGATATGGGTTGATGTGTCCATCACTAATATTTAGTAATGCTGCGATAAGGGTTCGATACAAGAAGGCAATAAGTAGCTCATCTTAAGGTAAAGTGCCAATACCTATCTTTAATTTCTCCTGATCGCGGGATTCACGCAAATAACGATAAAAAGATTGACTGATTTAGGTCGGTGAAAATAAACAATCTTTATAATAACAAGTATTAAGTACCTCGGAAAGTTAAGCCAGTAAATGACTAATTTAGTTGGTTTTATACGATTGAGCTTGAAGCTTGTCCAATCGGCTTAGTGGTTTATTCTGTCCACACTGACTTCAGCTGGTCGAATCATGTTTTATTTGGTTTCAAGACTAGGCAATGAGTGCTAGCTAACAAGTGAGAAACTTAGATGAAGGATATTCATACTCCATTTGTCTCAAAAACTACATCATTGAGCGCATATTCACTCAACAGAAAATGGTTAACGGGCTGGTCTAATTAACCAGAGTGTCCTAGGTCCGATACCCGATACCCGAAGAGTCCTGAAATCAACCAAATCCCTGAGAACCAGTACTTAAGGAGAGAAATATTTAGAACAATGTATATATAGCATCATCTGTAAGCTAAAGTTAGTTTGTAAAAGTGATTTAGGCATCCCTATATTTCATTGTGTACTCATTTCAAGGACATTTTAATCAGATTAGCAATATTACTTACTATTAGATGCATTAATTATTACTTTGTATTTTGTCATTTTGAGTATCATATCCGGTTCAGATGAAAATATTGTTTAACTGATATATGAAGATGAGAATTCCAATTCACTGGGAATATTGTTGTGTGTTCGTTGAGCTGGACTGATTGAATTGTGAAGCTTTCAATGACTTTTTGAAGTGTTAATTTGTAGGGATTTGACTGACTTTAATTTTTGGCATAGATTAACATCAGTCAGAGGACGATTGAAAACGAGGAGGAGGCATTGGACAGTTGTTTTGTTCTAGTTTGGAACTATTCAGCAGTCCCCCAACCGTGACCCAAACTTAAGGAATCGAACTCAAGACATCCAGGTTACGAGACGATCTCGTTGACTATTCAGACATCGGGACGGAATCCAATGGCCAAACCATCAGTTCTAACTTTTCTAGCTAATTTCTGGATGACAACATTTTTGGTGTTAACTTCAGAGTGAAGTCGTAGAGTGGAATTACCGTTTTTTCTGCTTGGGGAACTTGACTACGGTTGGTTGTTGTTTCCTGAGGTCAAAACCTAACACCGCGCGAAATCAATATTAGTCCGACATATCTAAATCTTCTCCAGTTATTTCAAAAGAAATAATGAATAGTGTTCATTTTGGTGGTGTTTAGTATTCACCTTGAAAGGTTAAGGATGGTAACAGTAATCCGCAGATCTGAATTCAAGCAACACATTGCAAATAAATCAGTTCAGCAATAAGGCGAAAACTTCTTATGATGCAAGTGAAAGTGAATCCTCAGACAGATTGAGGGTGGAGTGCATGTCATTATATACATACATATCCGCCTCACCGCTACTAAAAATCCTTTTAGAGGAAATCATATGCAATATACTACCTATAAATCGTTGTCAGTAGTAAATTGCAGTGGAAGAAGAAAGTGTAAGTTCTTTCAGAGAAAGTTTGACTGTGTATAAATACTAATGATTAACATGAGAAGTAGGGTACCACTCACATTTAACAGTAATGCTAGCTATACAAATTAAAGTCATCCATATATCTTCGCCCATATGACTGAAAATTCCGACCTGCTGCACCCTACTGGTCACGACTTCCCACTAGAACCCCAGGTAACTACCTACCTGAATAGCGCCAGTCGCCAGTGAGCATCTCATTGATATTCAAGTATTGGTTTGCAGGGATTTGGTTGATTGATCACAGGATTTCATCATGAGCTGACATCGGTTAGAGAAGCATTGGAAGACCTGGGAGTACTGGACAGCTGTTCCGTCAGCCTAGTCTGGGACTCCTCATCAGTACGCACCCACCAGGGTTCGAACACAATGCATTTTTGTTACAAAGCTAGCGAGCTCGTAGACCATTAAGCCACTGGGACCCGATCCAATAGCCCATGAATTCTAACTTCTGCCAATTCATGATATAGCGCAGCCGCTGGCCAGGTCGGATGTGAGGACAAATACTTGGCGAAGACATTGCATAGTGGTTGCGCTATATCGTGAGTTGCCAGAAGTTAGAATTCATGGGCTGGACACTGGATCGGGTCCCAGTGGCTTAATGTTCTACGAGCCCGATAGCCTTGTCACCAGAAGATCCTGGTTTCGAACCGTGGGGATGGAGTGCGTATTTTGAAGAGTCCCAAACTGGGGCGAAACAGCTGTCCAGTACTCCCTGCTGGTTTTCCAATGGTTCTCTAACCAATATCAGCTCATGATGAAATCCTGTAACCAATCAACCAAATCCCTACAAACCAATGCTTGAATATTATTATTGTTGTCGTTTCCTTTAGTTCCTAGAGGAACATAGGGCTTCAGCCGCATCTCTCCATTGAGTTCGGTTCTCTGCTAACGTTTTCATCATCTGGCTCCACGTCTGCCCATATGCTTTCATCTCCTCTTCACGCATGACCTCCTCCATGTCACCCTCGCACTAACGAACAACTCGCCGCTTCCCATTCAGGTTTCACTTGAGCGATGGCCTGGCGTGTGATATCACTCACTTGATGGTTTGTTTTCTCAGAGTATGGCCAACCCACCTCCATTTCTTCCTGGATATTTGTTGCACTATCGGTTCCTGTTTGGTTCGTTCATGGCCAGAGATCCCTGTTGGTGATCATTTCTGGCCGGCCATCTGATCTTGAGTGGTACTGAGGGAAAACAGCCGTTGATGAAGGTCTGTAGTTTGTTTGAAGTGCCCTTCGTGACGCGGCTCCAACTCTCTGATCCGCATAGTAGCACTGACTTCATATTGGAGTTGAAAATCCGCAAATGATGACTTTGATATTTGGTATTCATAATTTCCCTATATGTGTATATCAAATTACAAATAAACATTTCGTTATCAATCAGTCTCTCATTCTTCCCCTTAACAAGTCTACGCCTGAAACTGTGTAGATAACAGATTGAATTTCACTGGAATGGACACACACGCCGAGGAGACCGTTGAGTGACATCGCCCACCAGACTAGTCACCGACAAGGAACCCAAACGAGAGTTGGGCATCGCTTCGAGAGTGGCATGTGGAAGATTATGTGAGAAGGAGACGAGAATTTATGGGCAATCGTGAAGCCAGTGACAGAAAACTGTAAAAAAGAGGATGAAATGGAGATGCGCTGTTGAAGCTGCATGTTCCACTCGGAACTTAAGGGAATTATTATCACAATAATACCTAAACAGACAGTATTAATTAACGTAATAAGTAGTGTGACAGAAGTTGAATGATGGCTGGTAGGGTTGGAACTGGAGGTCTATGGGCGGTCAGCTTGGTGCTATACTAGTTAAAGAACTATTTATTATTATTATTGTTCCCTTGGGTTCCTAGTGGAACATAGGGCTTCATCTGCACGTCTCCACTTGCTTTTCTCTTCTGCTGTACTTTTCACCTGCATCCATGTTAATCCATACTGTTTCAATTCCTCATCACACGATCTCCTCCATGTCACCCATGAGACGTCCCACTCGCCGCTTCCCTTTCGGGTTTCACTCGAGCAATGGCCTGACGCGCGATGTCACCCAACGGCCTCCTCAGCCAGTGTCCAATCCATCTCCACTTTCTCCTGCATATTTGTTGGGTGATCACTTCTTGTTTTGCTTGTTCCCATAGTTTCTTGTTGGTTGTTCTTTCCGGCCATCTGATCTTCAGTATAGAGCGAAAACAGTTGTTTATAAAAGTCTGCACTAGGCTGTTGGAAATATTCTTTGTGACACACTGGCCAAGTTTCTGATCCGTATAGAAGAACTGACTGACTTGACGTTTGTATTGAAAATCCGAATCATTTTGTTGTTGATGCAGGCTGAGTGACTAAGATTTCCAGATTGGTTTCAGGTTGATGAATGTGTTTCTCGCCTCTCCGTTCCGTTAAAGAACTACGTTCACCTTATATCTTATTAGGTCATCATTTCACAGTCAGTGTTACTCAGTAAACATTCTATATATATATTGATTATATAAAGTAAGATAAGCATAGCAAAGGGAATACAGAGAATTATGTAAATATATAATCGTTTTTCTCTCCTTAAATTTTCTCTTATTGATTTTATTACTTTTATTTATAAAATTAACTCTTGTTAAATTTTAAAGAAACAGGAAAGAAATTTAATATTTATAAAATAATATAACTTCACCAATAAGAGAGGGGAAAGTGAGATGCAGAGGCAGAGAGAGTGAGTGAGTGAGTGAGTGAGATAGGTAGGTAGGTAGAGGAAGCTTATTACGTAACAATGGATTATAAAATCAGAGTTGGTAGTCTTAACAACAAGCAATGCACTCATCGTTGTCATAGTAAATAATTCTACACAATAAGTAGAGTTATTTTGTAAATATACGATGAAATGATTGAAGAAAAAGTTCAATTATATTTCCCTTTCTGTATTTCCACCTCTCTCTTTCCACGGGATATGCATATACAAAGATTAGGGATGATGGGATAGGAATGAATATCTTCGGATATAATTTACTAAAGAAAAGTGAACTAATTTTATAAGATTGAAAGGTATAAGAGCATTGGAGTGAATAAATGGGCGGCACAAGTGCATAAATTTATTAAATCTAATACCGGTGTGTGTATGTGTGTGTGTGTGCGAGTGAACAAGTCAGTGAGTGAGTGAGTGAGAGGGCGGAAACCAATAGCAACCGGGAAATTAGTATTACCGTCCTATTATTATTAATATTATTATTATTGTAATTACTGAAGTTTACTTTTTATCTTACACTTTATTTTGCTGTTTGTATGACAAGAAATGCGCATTTCGGTTTGCGCATAACACAAGTAAGTGGATATATATATAAAAGTGAACAATGTACACATATTATTCAATGTTTCCAATGGTTGTACATTTGACATTAGTACTGTGGGTATTAAGGTAGAGAGACAAAGAAGACAAGAGGCTTGGCAAGAGACACTTTTACTAAGGGAAAACAAATCATATTTATACATTTTAAATCACATTAAGATTCAGCATCAAAAATAAGATCCGGATTTTCAACTCCAATGTAAAGTCAGTGCTACTCACTATTCGGATCAGAGACTTGCACTGCGCGTCATAAAGAGCATCTCAAACAAACTACAGACCTTCATTAACAGCTGTCTTCGATCAATACTGAAGATCAGATAACCGGCCACAAAAGATGAGCAACAGGGATCTCTGGGAACCAGGAACCGATTGTGAAATAAATAGGCAGGAAGAAATGGAGATGGATTGGCCATACTCTGAGAAAATCATCAAGTGACATCACTAGACAAGCCATTACTCGAGTGGAACCCGAAAGGGAAGCGGCGAGTTGGTTCTCAGTGTGAGGGTGACTTGGAGGAGGTCATGTGAAGAGGAGATGAAGGCGTGTGGGCAGACATGGAGCCAGGTGAAGACTCTAGCAGAGAATCGAACGCAATGGAGACGCACGGCTGAAGCCCTATGTTCCTCTAGGAATTAAAGGATAATATATATATATATATATATATAAGATTCAGCTAGGTCAGCGGATGATAAACTGTTCTGATTGGCTGACGATCAGCTCAAGGTTAAACAATCAGACAAAAAGTTGTCCAATGAGATTATTTTTCTGAATACAACGTAAACAAAATCCAGATTGGAGGGATATTTACTTCTACCTACCTCTGCAGCTATTGACTTAAAGCGTTGATTTCAGTTCTGATCACTTCCTATCAATCTGCATCTGTGTACTACTCATAAATCTTGTCAGTGGAACACACCACATTTCCATTAGCTTCTGTCCATTTATATTGATTAGTCGTTTTTCGCACTTATTGCACAATTCCAAATTCTTCCCTTTTTGTCTAATCTCCACAAAGCCATCCCCACCACGGTTAGACCACACCTCATATTACGCAACACATTTTCTAGAACACAGGGTTACTAGAATATGATTGGTTCTATAAATTCTTTGTTAAATGTGTTGAATACAATTGCATAGTTCTTGTAAATGATTTGTTGTAAAGAAAATTTTCCATCTCTGTTGTTTTATCCTATGTACAAGCCAATTAACTACTGTAGAACCCGACGAAGAAGTTGTTGAAGAGACCATTCTGTGTTCCTTAATCAGTCAACCTCACTGACCGGAATTCAGTAACCCGTTCATTATAACTTCTGTCAAATTGTTGATTGGTGGCAGTGCTGGTGTTGGCTTGTGACGAAATTTACACTGAAACAGACCACAATTATTATTAAAAAAAGTAATAATATGAATATTCTTAATATATTATGGATCTTTATCTATTGAATGGTCCAAATACTCATCAGTCACATACTTGACCAGCGGTTCGACTCCCAGCAGATGCACTCTTAAGACACCTACTTTACCAGGCGGTAGTAAGCCTTAAAAAGTGGGAATTTCATCTGTGAGGCTAGCAACCCCACTCTGTAGGAAAACAACACCGAAGCTACTGAAACTTCAAAAGCTTGAAGCCCTATTTCCCACTAGGGAAAGCAAAGCAATATATATATATATATATATATATATATATATACTGTCACAGACTAGCATGAACTCTGAAAAAACCGTCCAAATCAATTCTTCATAACAGTTTTTATTTCTTATTCACGATTTAGTGTCAAATATCTGAATAGTTTATTACTTATTTCATCACGTGACCAACTCACTAACATTACGATGAACGTTGTAATTAAGGTATCTTGTAAACCCACTCATAATTTTTACACTCACCCGTTCAAAATTCAATAAGGCGGGGAATTAAATTTATTGTAGGCCAGTAGAATTATAGTGATATAACTGATTTTATCAGAAATTAAGTAAACTTTGTGTGATAATTTTTAAAATTATTGACATTTTTAATAATCAAAGTGGTAATAGTGTTTTTGGTATACATTATGGGATTTTCAGCTTGTTTTATTATTGTAAGGTGTTTACGCCTCACATAGGCTCTTTAAGTGAAGAATTGGTTTTTTTGTTGGGTTTCAGTTTGATTGGTCGGAGGATTTCATCATGAACTGACATCAGTTAGAGAACCTTTGGAAAACCACCTGGGAGTACTGGACAGCCAGCTATTTAGTCAGCCTAGTGTGGGATTCTTCAGAAGTACGCAGCCACCACCACGGTTCGAACCCACAACCTTCTGGTTATAAGGTGAGCGATCTCGTAGACCGTTAAGCCACTGAGACCTGATCCAATGACCAGCCAGTCCGTGAATTCCAACCTCTGCCAATTCATGAGGTAGCGCGACCACTTCGCAATGTCTTCTTTGATGAGTGACTTCCTCACCTCCAACCTGTTGCACCCTAGTTGTCACGACTTTCCACTAGAACCCCAGGTTAACTGTCTGAATAGGGCCAGTCGCTAGTGAGCATCAGATGAATTTTCAAGTATTGATAATATATCACGTGATAACACAGTATCGGATAGTCTGAGAAACAACTCAACCCTCCTCGATATGAAATCCTTCATTTCTTTCAAAAAATACATGGCAACTGGTGGTGGGTATATAAGTTGCGGTTAAAACGGAATTACCTCCCTAGTGTTTTTGACGTCTTGAATGAATAGAAGAGTGGCGGTCACTTACTAACTATTTGAATTTCTTAAGGTAGTTGTTCTTTTGTGAGATGTTATATTAGGTGCTTAGATGAATTATGTAATCATATTAAGACGGTAGAAGACGAAAGACTTGGTAGACGGATGTTTGTCGAGAAACTGGTATCTCTATATGGTCAGATTATGTATAACTTATCTTCAATGCACCATTTGCATGGATCTTCATGTTATGGTACTTCTGAACTTTATATTGTGTTTCTTTGTGTTACTTTTACGTCTCCCATGTATCTGCACAACGCTGCATCATTTGCCTTCTCTGAAATGAAATGCATCCCCCTGTTATTTGATATTTTTATATGCCGATAACGGCTCTTTATTTACTACTGATAAATCGTGGCAGTAGAACTCGCCACAATATCAGATATTAGGCTTAGCTATTTAAAAGATGTTTTATCGACTTTCTTTTACACTGCTGTACTATTTTTTGTGGTGTTCGCTATACTGTGAGGGAAAAAAACATCGCAGTTACTTTTATCCTCATTCATATTTATGAAGAAAATAAAAGTCAAATTCTGCGGAGGAAATTTTCTTTATCGACGAAATCATCTTCACAGGCTGTACAGTCATACTTATATTGATAAAAAATGTATAGTAGTCCATTATTGAGTAATATTGGGAGACATAATTGATGTAATTACTCGGAAAGGGCTTTAGAAGTCAAAAAAAGTTGTAAATTACGTGGCACTGAACGGCACAAAGTTAGAAATTTGATAAGGTTAAAATATCTATTGAGTGAGAATAAAGGTGGTAGTTGAGCGTCAATTTAACAAGTGTGAAGAGGGTGTGAAAATGTACAAAAGGAACATATGAGAGTGATAACAGTGAATTAATTATTAAGGCAAAGGCAAACTAAAAGCGAAATTGAAAATAAAAAAGAGAAAAGAATAAATCAAAATTTTTTACAGGGAACGACTAGTGATGAGGTTAAGACCAAGGTAGAATAAGAGACTGGACAAACGTTTTCTGTATACATATTTCAGGGTTGTATTGATGATGCCAGCGCCTCCGCCATAAACAAAAGCCGAAATCTGAGGCCTTTTCTACCATTTTGCCTCACCTTGTAGATAATCTGAGAAAGACGACTCTGGTGGAGCTACGTGGCTTGAGTTCACCAATTGCTCCAGAATTGAGCTAGTAACTGTCTTGCATTGTCCTTTTGCTAACCATGCCGCATAATGTTCAGAGATGCGTTTGGAAAGTGTGCGCTTTGTACGGCCAATATAACTAGCTCCACACGAGCAAGTGAATTTATAAACACACATTGAGGTGGCCCAAAGCGGCAGTTCATCCTTCACATATCCGTTGATCATTAGTGGGCTGTAGAAATTGATTCTTAGCTCAACCATAAAGAAGGCTTTCCTCAGTGATCTGCATACGCGATTCTTCAGGATCTCAGCTGCAGTATCACCTTTAAATTCAACTCTCATAAATAGCAGTTTCTTCGGCACCGTCTGGGTTCTTTCAGGCTTTTCCCTTAACTTCATGTCTTTCGCGATAAATCTTGGAGGATATCCACTTTCTATGAGGATTTGTCTGAGTCGCTCCAGTTCCCCGTGGATTGTTCACTGGAACACATACTTCTTATTCTTGAGGATAAGGAGTGGATCAGGTTTCTCTTTCTTCTCAAAGTGACTTAACTATGAAAATTCGTGTATTGACCATTCCATGTTGGTTTCCTGTTGACCGATCTTTGAAGAGAACCATCAAATCTCCTTTTTAGAAAAACATCCAAAAAACGGAATTCCGAGTTCATCTCTGATTCCGACGTGAATTGGATGGCATGATGGCACCTGTTGAACTCTTTAGTTATCAATTCGGTGTCGGTATTCTCGTCACATATGATGAAACTATCATCCGTATATCTTTGGTACAAATGGAAACTATCGATAGTAGGCCGTAACATGGTATTCTCCAAACTTGCCAAGAAGCAATCTGCAAGTAAAGGACCCAATGGTGACTCCATCTCCTTGTCTATAAAGCATGTTGTTGAACTTGAATCGGACATTCAAAGTGCACCTCAATAGTAGTTCCTTTAAGTAGTGAATCGGAACACACACGTCTACATTATTATCCTCAATGAATTCGCATATAAAGCAAGTAGTTTCAGTGAGGGGAACATCGGTGAAAAGGGAAGTAACATCCATGGATGCCATTTTCTTCCCGGATACATTAGCATCACTTATTGAATCAACGAATTCAAATGAATCAGAAACACTATGCTTGCAGAGGTTATTTCTGATAGGTAGGAGGATTTCTGCGAGCCATTTCGTGGTAGCATGATATGGGGAATTTGTCCTATCCAAGATTGGACATAGTGGTGCGTTCTCTTTGTGTACTTTCGGCAGACCATATAAACGGGGAATCATGAAACCTGAGGGTCGTATTCGCTCAAATAATTCAGAGCTGATAATTGATTCGTTCTTCATCTTCTTCAGCATTTGTGTTATCTTTCCTTCAATTTGTTCCGTTTGGTCTTTCTGGCTACTTTCTTCCTTCATGAAAACTAACTAGCCCAGTGATTTAAACAGGCCACCATTGCATGAAAGAGTACAAATTTATCAAATCTGATATAGCACAACATTCAACAGACTGGTAAACTCTTGTCATTTTTTCTACAATATGAGTAGTAGAGTAAAGCGTTTCTGATGTGTGTTTTTTCTCTCGGTATCCACGATACCAACCAACTGTGTTTTAAATTCCGCTCTCCGCCGCGTACGACAAACATCTTTATCATCTATTGGACTATATTTTCAAAATTCATGATAGGCTGTACTAATATGCATCATTTTTTTTCTAAAATAGTCGCTCTCAATACAAAAAGTATTTTAAATTGTCTTGATCGAACCATGTTTTGTTGATCACACATTTTTCTCTCTCTGTCTGTCTCTATCACCCTGTATTTCATTTTATTATTTCTGCTCACCGTTTGAAATACGTCTTAACTGTAACCAGTCAATCAAATCCTTACAAACCAGTATTTGATAATTGATCTGTCGCTCACTAGCGACTGGTCATATTCACGTAGGTAGTAACCTGGGGTTCTAGTGCGAAGTCGTGATCAGCAGGGTGCAGCAGGTCAGGTGTGAGGACAAATACTCACCGAAGACATTGACTAGTGCCAGTAGCGCTATTTT
Organism: Trichobilharzia szidati; assembly: GCA_944472155.2. NCBI lineage: Eukaryota > Metazoa > Platyhelminthes > Trematoda > Strigeidida > Schistosomatidae > Trichobilharzia > Trichobilharzia szidati. The sequence goes on along the minus strand of OX235276.1, from coordinate 47,957,542 downwards.
GTGAATTGGCAGAAGTTGGAATTCATGGGCTGGCTGGCCATTGGATCGGGTCCCAGTGACTTAATGGTCTACGAGCTGGCTAGCCTTGTAACCAGAAGGTCCTGGTTTCGAACCGTGGGGTGGGTGCGTACTGATGAAGAGTCCCAAACTAGACTGACGAAACAGCTGGCTGTCCAGTACTCCCTGGTGGTTTTCGACTGGTTCTCTAACCGATGTCAGCTCATGATGAAATCCTGTAACCAATCAATCAAATCCCTACAAACCAATACTTGACTATTAACTGAAAACTCTTGAACTGTCAAATGGTTCAATGTACAATTTAAACAAAGCTATTGAACACATTGAATGTACAAATAAAATTAAAAAAATAATAAACCATTTCATCAAATAATATTATATATGATACATTTATGTTAAAATCAAATTATTACTATATACATATATATGCACAAGGTATCAATTTCAAAAAAATAAAGAAATATATTAAAAATTCGCCACAAAACATAATCATAACAACAGTGAACGCGCGCGCGCGCGCGCAAGAGAGACAGAGAACAAAAAGAGGAGTGTAGCTGCTGTTACCGCCCAGATGTGAGTCTAAAAATTTTTGATGCCTATCAGATAAGCATAAAAGCAATAATCAATAAAACTTTTCAGCAAGGAAAAAAAATTCTCTCAAAATTTTACACATATTTATTATAATAGATACACACATAGAATACCAAAAAAAATGCTTTTGTTTTGATCAGTAGAATGTTGATAAAGTTGTCCGAAAGAAATAAGTTTGATATGGCTATTTTTATTATTATTATTTGACTTGAACATAAATCTGTCAATGCATTTGTATATGTGTACTTCAGTGAATGCTACAGCATATCTTATCTCAGATTTGTTGATTGTGGTGGCTGAGTTAAAAAAAAAACTTTAATCAAATTGTCCATCGATTGATTAGAGATGATTTTCAGCATTGTAGATGTTCCTCAGTTAGTGTTGTATGTGTATTAGTGTGCGTTTGTGTGTGTGTGTGTGTGAAACAAACATCAGTAGAGTTTCATCAGAAGATGTAGGTTCAAGTAAGATCACGAAGTCATATGGGTCAGGGAAACACTGAAAACTGAAAGAGTCTTGGACAGCTGTATCATATTGTAGTGTAGAACTTTTTGCTACACCGCTAGTGGTTGAACCCAGGACTTTTATTTCAGGTTGTGAGGCTACCCCGCTAGCCATTCAGTCAGAGAGAAGGAATGCAATCGCCAGAGCATGAAATCTAACTTCTGACAATTTGAGAAATATAGTGTCAATAATTTAATAATTTGACCGCGAAGTAATTTGGAAACTACTCGAGTACTACGGCGTACCCCAAATATTCACCAACCTTATTCAACAGCTGTACGACAACGGCACATGTCAAGTGATCCACAACGGAAAACTCAGCGAGGCGTTTGGAGTAAACACAGGAGTCAGACAAGGGTGCTTATTATCACCAATGACATTCCTTATTGTGGTGGACTGGATTATGCGTCAGACAGTGGGAAACGAGAAGACAGGGATATCCTGGACCGACGTGAAGAACCTAGAAGACCTGGATTTTGCGGATGATTTATGTTTGATGTCACACAAAATCGAAGACTTACAAGCGAAAACCGACAAACTGGTCGAAGAAGCAGCCGGTGAAGACAGGACTCCAGGTGAACATAGACAAGACGGAGGTTATGAAAATAACCAACCAACCAACACCAACAACAACAGCAACATCCAGCACCAATCACCATCAACGGGAGGGATTTGAAAGAGGTTACTTCATTCACTTATCTAGCTAGGGAGCATTGTCTCAACTACAGGAGGAACGGACGAGGATGTCAAATCGAGAATCGGGAAGGCGAGAAACACATTCATCAACCTGAAACCAATCTGGAAATCTTCGTCACTCAGCCTGCATCAACAACAAAATGATTCGGATTTTCAATACAAACGTCAAGTCAGTCAGTTCTTCTATACGGATGGATCAGAAACTTGATGGGTCACAAAGAATATTTCCAACAGCCTGTTGCAGACCTTTATCAACAACTGTCTTCGTTCTATACTGAAGATCAGATGGCCGGAAAGAAGAAGAACCAACAAGAAACTATGGGAACAAACAAACGAAACAAGAACCAATCGCTCAACAAATATGCAGGAGAAAGTGGAGATGGATTGGACACTCGCTGAGGAGGCCACTGGGTGACATCGCGTGTCAGGCCAATGCTCGAGTGGAACCCGAAAGGGAAGCGGCGAGTGGTTCGTCGGTGCAAGGGTGACATGGAGGAGATCGTGTGAAGAGGAGCTGAAACAGTATGGACTAACATGGATGCAAGTGAAAAGTACAGCAGAAGACAGAAGCAAGTGGAGACGTGTAGTTGAAGCCCTATGTTCCACTAGGAACCCAAGGCAACAATAATAATAATTTAATAATTCCCATTGTAGCATCAAGAACACAATATTCAGCGAAGAGACTCTTTTCAACGAATTTATTATCAAACTTTACAATCGATATATATATATATATATATGGGTTTTAAGAAATTATATCCGGTGAGGGAATTAGGTCAAACGTGTGAATACATGAAATAATAATAGTATGAAATGCAATTAAAATATTTGTGATTATAACCATAGTTTAATGTCAAGTAGCAAAATAATTAGTGTCGTATATAGAATAATACATAAGGTGTATCGAATTTGGGAAAGGGGTACATAATTATATGATTAGTAGACGAACATAAAACGTTACATAACATGGAGTGAAATTTGATAAGATAGAATTCAATATTGTAAAAATAAAAATATAAAAATTAATAATTTTGGGTTTAAAATGTCAAGTGGGTCAAGTGGAAAAGATTCAGAGTGAGAATAGTAATAATAATAATAATAATGATAATAATAATAATCGTAGTAATGAGGGAAAAGAATATAGATTAACTAAATAAACAAAATAAATAAATGTCTATCCCTCTACGGCCAAGGCAGAAGTAGGGATTATACATACTTCTTTAGTACACAAAGGTCTGGCTTAAAGTCATGAATTGCCAAGGCCTCAGCTGTCTTTAGAAGTCTGTACCGAAGAAAACGCGAGAAGTTAGCATGGATTCTATATATGATCTTGAAATCATGGTCAGGGTCGACAGAGTGACAGAAGTCGATCAGGTGTTCCAAAATAGAGCTTCGCACACACTTCCTTTCTCCCTTGTAAAACCATGCTGGAATATGTTCTCGTATCCGTGTGGAAAGCGTCCTCTGACTACGGCCAATGTACCTTGCTCCACAAGAGCAGGTGAACTGATAGATGCACATGGAGGCGGCCAGACGGGGGGAGCTTATCTTTTACAGAGGTAGAGAACAACTTGCGGCTAGTGAACGTCATATGTAATTTTGCTGCATAGAACGTCTTACTGACTGATTTAGAGAGACGATTTTTGAGCATATCTGAGGCTTGATCACCTTTGAATTCCAAGTTCATGAATAAGGTTTTCTTTGGAACTGTGTCGGTGACCAGTTTAGACTGCTTATCTTTCATGTTGCTGTCAATAAATCGGTTAGGGTAACCGTTTTCTGCGAGCGTGGCTTTTAAGAAGTCAAGTTCCGAGTCAACGGAATCAGAACTACAAATTTTCCTTATCCTAGAGCAGAGCGAACGAATTAAGTTCCTTTTCCTGGAAATAGGCACCCAACTGTAAAAATTAGTTAGTTGTCCGTTCCATGTACGTTTCCGGTGGGTAGATCTTTTGAGAGATCCGTCATTACGTCTGCTAAGGCACACATCAAGAAAGAGAATACTTAGTTCGGACTCCTTTTCTACGGTGAATTGTAAAGAAGGATGGCAGTTGTTGAAAGCAAACAAGACATCATCAAGAATTATGTTTTTATCGCAGATAACGAAAGTGTTGTCTACGTATCTTTTATCAATGTTAAAATGACCGATGGTTTGACTAAGTGGAGAATTTTCAAACTTTGCCATAAAACAATCAATATAGTGTCATCGCTTAACATTAGTGGATACTTATCCTTATAACCGACCACACTCAATGGATGTATAACGAAAGATTAATGTAGTATTTGATATAAAGGATTGCCAAAAGAATTGTTTAGATTGCAATATGAAGATTCTGTGATGATTTGCCTCCCTATGAGTTTTAAGCATGTGGGTTTTATCGAATAGATACAAATCGACAGAATCCTAGTGTAGGCTATTACGTTCAGTTTTGTCGGTGGTTCCACAGTAGAATGCTCGCCAGCCACACACACACACACACACACAGTCGAGGGTTAGATCCGCGGTCAATGCACCCTTAAGACTCTCTTGGCTGGTAGTAAGCTCAGTAAAGAGGAAAGGTTTGACGGGAGACTAGCAGCCTCGCTATGTAAAAAAACACTACTGTCACTGGAACTTTATAGTTCAAGCGTGAAGCCGTATTTTCCACCCGGAACGCAAAGGAATAAAGTAAAACTATGGTCACATATATGGTGGGAACATGTAGGATATGAGGATGGCTACCTACCAATAGTATATCATCAAAGGTATAAGTCGTGAGGAACTGATCTAGCGACTGAACTTTACTGCGATCACTGATATACTTGACCTATCTCGGCTTTCTTTTTGTAGGACTTAATGAACAATCCTTAAAAATATGACACGTGGAAGTTTCCTTTAGTTGCCATTTTGCTCTATTCAATGACTACTTTACCCTTAGTGTGTCTCACTGGTGTTATTTAGTTAAATTATTTATAAATCAGAAATATCCATTATAAACATCAAAAGACTGCTCTGTGAAGAGGAGTTTTGAAGGCGAAATCGCCTTCTTGGATGTCGGTCTCACAAGAAGACCAGACGGTAATATTAAAAGAAATTTTCCTAAGAAAAATACACGGATAGGACGGCATACATATCTCCACAGCTTTATTTATGTCTAATGAAAGAGAAATTTGGTAGATATTCAGGTACAGGGTCACAGCTATTTCTTTGGAAGATGTGATCGAAAATGAACTTAAAACTGTGTCTGACATCTAAACTGAGAATAGTTAATAAGGAGACGCAGCGAAGAAAGCCGATAAGACATGTTCTGAATTCGTTAAACAAGAAGCCTTTATATATGAGATTGCTATTTAAAAGTGAAGCATCGAGTGAAGTATTAATCAAAAAGTTAAGAAAATCAACTCAAAGAACTTTTAATGCCGGTAGCTGCAGCTCACATTTTCCACACGACCGGTTGTAATCCCAAAACTGAATGACGAAGTACCTAGGCGCTAGCCACACCTATCAGTAGCCATCAAGTCAAAACTCCTGTTTCATCCTAGTTTGGGACTCATCAATAGTATGCACCCACCGGTAGGGTTAGAACCCAGGACCTTCCAGTTACAAGGAAAGCTTGTAGACCATTCAGCCAGTGGGAGTCGACTCAATGGCCAGTTCATGAATTATAACTTCTACCATTTCGTGATTTTCTTTAGTGCAACCGCCAGCGAATGTCATCGCCTGCGAGTATTTGTCCTCACTCCCTGTGGACCCCACTGGTCAAAACTCTTCACTAGAACTGCAGGCAACTTCGTTCTGTAGCCAGTGACCAGCGAGAATCAGATTAATTTTCAACTGTAAGTTTGTAAGGATGCGCACTGGTGATGAGTCCCATACCAAGACGAAACAGATGTTCAGTACTGCCTGTTGGTTTTAGTGGTTCTCTAAGTGATATCAATCCGCGGTCAAACGTGGAATAAATTAAAACCCTACAAACTAAAACTTCTTGAAAATTCAACTACTCTTGTGAAACCAGTTATGTATCGGCCGTTGCTCTCAGTCAATGTGTAGAACTTAGGCACTGTGATACAATATAATTCAATGTTAGTTAAGTTTATTTTACAAAGAGCACAACAATACAGTATCGATAAGTGGATTATATTCAGAGCACAATTGATTGCTGCTCATAATCATATCAGTTTATTCAAACGGCTTTAGACATTTTCTCTCTCCCTCCTGTTATTCATTCTAATTTTCCAGATATCCGGGATAGGCATTGCGCCATTTCGATTGTACTTGCTTGGTGTTGATTCCATGAATAAATATTCAGTGGTTAACCTCTATCTCTCTCTCTGTGTAACTGCATTACTCATTGTAATAAAGGTTTTTGAATTTCCCAATGAATGAAAAACAAAACGATATTGTTTTACTGACGTTTCGCTATTTAATGCTAGCAGCTTTGTCAAAGTATTATTGAACCGGAATTTACAAAATCTCAATATATATATAACAAAGAGTTAAGAGGTGAGAAAATAGACTTAGGTCAAGTTAAAAGGACATACTGAAAGTCAAAATAACAATGAAGATCACTAAACCAAATAACAAAGGTAATAGTACGTCTGTTATGATATCAAAACAAAGTTTACTAACTTGATCATCGTTCGTCAGTATGGGGTCATTTTTCGTTGTCAAGTTGGCCAATTGGTAAAGATAACAAAACCAAGTGTAGATTGTTGGATTTGATAAGTGTGTAAAATTATAAAACAGCGTGTGTTTATATAATGATATTGCTTATCACATTCGTGTTGATTTTGTCACTTCATGGGGGATTGGGTGTTGTAACCAGGTCAGATTCTGTTTTAGTCCATCATTCCTATTCAGACAATTTGGATTCCACTTGATATGAAGTGCTTCTGATATTAGACATTCTTTGTGATTTCTGAAATTTTTCTGGATTATTTCAATATTGTCAAAATCAATTTTATGACCTGATTCTATAGCATGTAGACCTATGGCTGGCTGATGATTTCTCAAGCTTTTCTAGTTCAACTGGATTTCTTGGTGGTCGAACAGAGGTGGTTCCAGGGTGTTCATTTCTTCTGATTTTGATTTCTCGAGATGTTTGTCCGATGTATATCGCATCACATTCCAAGCATTTTATTTCATAGACACAATTAGATAGAGAATCTTTAGGGATCTGGTCTTTTATATGGACAAGGTTGTTTCGTAGTGTGTCTGATGTTTTGAAGAAAACTCTAATGTCGAGCTGATTGAGTACTCTTCTGATATCATCTGACGTCTCTGCTCTATATGGAATGACGACTGTTGAGGTCCATGTTTTCGGAACACCTTTTTCGACCATACTTAATGTCTGTGTTGATTTTGTTGATGAAGTTCCTTGCCCAAATTTTTTCAAACTGTTAAAAGTGAACTCGGTTCGGACATATATAACTGCATTACTTCTTAATACTTTCATCCTATCTCACCCTACCGTGTGATTACACGTAATGGTCAAGTTTTTCCTCGGTTATTCCACTTAGCTGGGTCGATCATTCTAGCACTACCTTGGCTTCTACTTTCTGATAGTCTAATTTGTTTTGTTTTGATTGTAGCTTGATTCCACACCGTATTTTTGGTACAAGTATGGAATTTTCAGTATGTGATATCGGTAGCCAAAATTTTGCAGGCCGACCATTGATATCAGGTGTGCATAGGTAGGGGATCGAACCCCGCGGACCATGGTCCCAATCTACTAGTGGGACCTATGTAGCTCATCTTACAGTCATAGCATGATATTTGAAAGGATTATATTATTTTTCTTTAATTGGATTTATCAGGTCATTAAGCCAACAAAATTTTAAGAAAAAGACGTAAATAGAGAAGAAAATTTTCTTTTCGACGATTGATTTTCATAAGCTGCTGTACAATCGTTATTATATTTAACAAAGAATTCATAAGACAACCAATCAGATACTGGTAAGATTTGTCCTCGAAAACGTATTACGCAATGTAAGGTGTAGTCTGGATAGGATGACTAATTGGAAATTAGAAAAGGGAGCAGAAGTTGGCATGACGTAATAAGTGGGAGAAAATGACTAATCAATAAGCTTGTGTAGAATGGACAAGAATAAGTGGAAAGACGATAGAGTGTTTTTATAAAATCTGTATAAAAACGCAATGTTATTGATAAACAGTAATAGAGTGGTAATAAAATATGGATGATGGGATAATAATGATAATAAAATCATAGTAGTAATAACAATAATAATAGTAAACTTATATAATAAAAAGAAATAAAGTTATAGTGAGAACGTTACTCTAGCCATTGTAGGTTGGCGAGTGAATGTATGTGGTGCTTTTGAATGCAGAGGTCCAGCTTCTGATCCCGAATAGCCAATGATTCATGTATATGCAGATGGCGTATTCGAAGTCGTTTCGTACAATATTGAGGGATTCTGTGTAGCACTGTGAAACATTAATGCGGGGATGCTCGGTGTTTAGAGCTGATTAGGTGTTTGAGGATGGAGCTGGCCAGTTAAGCTGGTTAGTGTTCCAGAATACGTTTGCAGACTTGACGTTGCGTATGGCCGACATACTTTGCTCCACACGAGCAAGTAAACTGATAAATACACATTGAGGTGGCCAAAAGAGGTATCTTATCCTTAACGTTAGAATGGATTAACTGTCTGCTGGAGAATGTGATGCGTAAGGTGACTGCTTGAAATGTCTTCTTCAGACATTTAGAAAGACGGTTTCTAAGGATTACTGCTTCAATGTCGCCTTTGAATTCCAGGTTCATGAGGAGAGTTTTCCTAGGAGCAGGTGTGATTTTTGGCCACATAGGTTTTTCTTTCATGTTTTTGTGTATAAATCTTGGTGGATACTTATTCTCGAATAGGGTTTCACGTAATGAATTTAATTCTTTCTCTATCGCATCTTCCGAACAGATTTTTTGAGTCCTTGGATTGGTGGGACGAAACTGTGAAAGCTGGTAAAGTGTCGCGTTCATGTTGGATTGCTATATATTGATCTTTGGGTAGTGCAGTCTTGTCTCCTGGTAAGTAGTACATCCAGGAACGGAAGTGTGATGTCTGACTCACGTTCTAAGGTGAATTTTATTGATGGGCGTGCAGTGTTGGCGGTTTTGAGGAGAAACTCTAAACCAACTTTTCCATCACAGATTATAAGCATATCATCTACATATCTCCTATATAAGTGCAACTGACTGATTAAAGGATTGAGGATATTGTTTTCGAGACCCACCCCGAAGCAGTCAGCCATTAGTGGACCGAGAGGAGATCCCACAGCTACACCATCTTTCTGAACATAGAATTGTTCATTGAATTTGAATTGGATATTAAACGTGAATCTGAGTTTGTCTGTGAGATAGTTGGTTAGTTTGAATGCCACCCTAATGCTAATTTCAGCCTTATTCATCTAGTAATATTTTCTTTATTTGTTTAATTCCATTATTTAAAGCTTCAGGGGCGTCGGTGGCATAGCGGTTAGGACGCTCGCCGACCATGCACATGGTCCGGGGTTCGATCCCCGGCCACAGACGCACTCCTTTACCTCGCTAAGTCAGAAATAATGCTGGTGAAGAGGAAAGGTTGGGTATGAGGCTAGCAACCCTATCCTGTAAAATAAACACTGCTACAGAAACTTCAAGCCACTAGCTTGAAGCCCTATGTTTCACTGAGGAACGTGAAGGAAAAAATAATTTAAAGCTTCTGACTTCCTAGTTTGGTTCCTGCCTCGATTATATAATGACTTAACTAATCTTAAAACTCTACCTAGTATTTATTGTAAACAGTAGAAGCCATTGTGATTTGTTTAAAACAACTGGAACTCTAAGTACAAAAGCTACAAGTCGTCCCGTGACCATTGCTATGCTGGCTTTCTGTTACACCTATAATCTCATAAACCCTGCATTATTTCGCTTAATTTTTCTGATACTCAATTTAGTGTTATGTATATTATCGCATAGACGTGTGTTTTGAACAGTAATCTATTGATCCTATTGATTTTATGTTATCTAAAAAAAACAACATAAATGTTGTCAATAATAATTATGCCTTAACTATTATGGATATATGACGACTACTGTACAATCTGATGAAGAAATTATCGAAAACAATATTCTTTTTGTAAACTGATCACAGTTTTTTTGAAATTATAAATCCCCGGATTTTTCAGCTTGTTACATAACTACCTAATCCAGTCTTAGTTGTTTTCTTCATACTGGTCGATTCCTAGGATTTCCTAGGATTTTGTCGGCGAAATTCGCATCATCATTGTACATCCATACCTTTATTGATTTTCCAGGTGGAATATCCACACACTCCTTCAGGATTAAATGTGTTCCCGAGTAGGCATGTGCATCTGACAAGATCTTTTAAGTGGAGTACAATGTACTGCCCCCCCCCCCTATGAATATCTAGAAATGGACAAAGTTTCACACAGGAGAAATGAAGGCCAGTGGTAGTGAATACAGAAGACATTAAAATGAAGGAGGGGGGAGAGGAAGGGAAGAGAAGGAGAGTTGAAATGCAGCACTAAGTAGAACACGAATAGTTAACACAAGAGTTATTTCAATGCATGTTATCCTGGATTCCATTGCTAGTCACCATCCACCAAATGACTTCAAGTTAAATAATGAGACATCAATAGGGATTGGTAACAGGATTTCATCATAAGCTAATATTGGTTAGAGAACCATTGGAAAACCCACCAGGAGTACTGGACAGCTTTTTCGTCCTAGTTTGGGACTCTTCATCAGTACGCACCCACCGGGGTTCAAACCCAGGACCTACTGTCAGGACCAGGACCAGTGTCAGCTTATGATGAAATCCTTTAACCAATCAGTCGAATCCCTATAAACCAATACTTGAATATCAATGAGATGCTCACTGGGCACTGGCCATATTCAGGTAGGTAGTTACCTGGGGTTCTAGTGAGAAGTCGTAACCAGTAGGGTGCAGCAGGTCAGGTGTGAGGACAAATACTCGCCGAAGACATTGGCTAGCGGTTGCGCTATATCGTGAATTAGCAGAAGCTAGAATTCATGGGGCCATTGGATCGGGTCCCAGTGACTTAATGGTCTACGAGCTAGCTAGCCTTGTAACAGAAGGTCCTGGTTCGAACCGTGGTGTGTCTGTATCCAACTAGATATATCAGTATCCATTGGTACTCTAACTGATGTCAGCTCATGATGATCTTCATTAATTCGGTCCAATCATCAACGGAAAGTCAAATTGAATTAATACTACTACCTGTTGCACAAGAGGTGGATATTACGGTCCAAGTGGTCTAGTGGATAACGCTTAGGCGTTTGCAACTATGCGCAGTAGGTTTGAGCCTCACTGGGGAATGCAGGTACATCTAGCTGATGATGAGTCCCAAACAGGACGAAATGCGCGTTATCCTGGATTCCACTGCTAGTCGCCATCCGCCAATTTACTTCAATGTACAGTTGTGGTAATTTAACAGTACTATGTATAGTTCTAGCCTGAAAAACAAGTTCTTAGTAGTAATTCTTGTGCGTCTTGATTACGGTACCAGAGGAGAATAATCAGTATTCAAGACGTAAAAGGACTCATGTTTTGTACAGGAAAATTCTGGATTCCCTACTTTAAAGGCACTTTAATAGGAGGACAGTCAGCTAGTGAGACTTTGATTATCATATTGCACATATGTTCTGAGAGTGATTTCTTTACTGCTTTGTATTCCAGGTGGAATGCTTTGCTCCAAGCTTGGGCTTTCTGAGGTCTCAGAAGCGGTGGCGTTGATTTCACGGTTTGAGTCTGCTAGCCTCACGTCCAACATTCTCTAGTTATCGGTCTTACAACCAGCTAAGAGAGGTTTAGCAGTGGTGCACTGGCCGAGAATCGAACCCAGACCATACCTGTGGTTGCCAAGCATTTTACCATTGGACTACCGAGGTACTTTGAGAATAATAAGTCATCAGAATACCTAGCATAAATTTAAATGTAGCAAGTGAATGTCTAGAGAGCCTCAGATCGACCTTACACCTAGAAGAGTACCGATTCAGGCAGTATCTAATCACTACTATTCATATTGTAAAATCATATGACATGGCATACACAAATGCTAAAAAGAAACACTAAATAAAGAAGTCTTAAATTCACTGATATTTTCATGTTTTGCTTTTCAGGGAGATTATACTACTCATAAGTAGCTTAAGTAAGCTTTTATTTTACAATATTTGTCTAAAGTTTGATCACAAACTGATATCAGTTAGGGAACCATTGAAAACTGAGGAGTACTGGACAGCTGTTTCGTCCCAGTTTACAACTCTTCATCAGCGATCACCTATGACTCCATCAGAGACTTTGATGCATTTCACGACAGAATTCGTCAAGAATTGACATCATATATAGATTCATTCACAGCCATAGGGTATTTGACAACATCAGCATCGAGCTCAGGGATTTCAGGTTACACGACCAACTCCGTTAACAATTCATTATCTGGGTTGGAATTCAATAGCTGGCGAATTCTAACTCATGTCAATTCGCAGCAAGGTGTTTGCATTAACCAATAACGTTAATGATCCCTCGACTCACTCCTGACATACCGAAGCCTATAGTCCACGATGTCTTGTTAGATCTTCAGACCACCCGTCCTACAGAGTGACTAATTAGCAGGAGTTGTTGATGTTGACTTCTGAAGAGTCACAAACCAAGAGGAAACAATTGTTACGTGCTGATTGGTTTTCACCAATTCTCTAGGCTTGTGATGACACGTGTTGTTATTCACCTCCTGCTTTTGTTTCGTTGTTTGAACAGCGAATTTGATTAGTTGCTTATGCTTGACCGAAATGTCCAGTTTATTTTAACATAACGCATCCCATTACCTGACGCTTCAGAGACGTCTCAAGTTCAACATGATGTTATTTCTGGTTGATGACGACTAACAATGAAATACAATTTGTTCATCTTCTAATAAAAGCTGATACCCGCTGCATATGAGATGGTTCTCCCAGCCCTGTGATCTAGGACATTTGAAGCGATGGGTGCAGGGGCCCACTCCTTGTGAGGACCCCCACTCACTGAGGAATTGTAGGTACATCCATCCATCCAACGAGTCCGGAATTGGACAAAATGCACATCCTGGTTTTGTGACAGCTGTTGCAAAAAGAGAACACTTCGATATGTAGGCTGAATGTCAGTGGTCATGCTGAAATTGCACCCATTCAAGAACAGCAGCCTTTATTGTCATTTTTAATGTCTGAACTTAGTTCTCATAGTGGCGATTGTGAAGTATGACTTTGAGTGACTACCACACATATTATCATGTATTTTAGAGCACAAAAATCGATGATCACCAGCTCCAATGTATGCGGACAGCTGATTTGCATATAATACAATGCATAAAATTACTATATAATTTTAAATTTAAACGTCAATAAACCACTAACAGAGTGATTCATTTTATCAATTGAAAAGTAAGTAGAATTAATTTTTGATCCAATTTAGTATAAGATCTGAATATAGAACATGAACTAGAACTCTGTTCCATATAAATGATCTATGCTACAAAACTTTGGTCAGTGAAAGCCAGTCTCTCATAACAACAAACAGAAAACCTTGCCAGTCAGATTTTGATGCTGGTTATAGCACTCAATATGGATTAAGGTGGTTTGTACTGGTTCATCTGTCTGATCTGGTTCACTTTTCATAAAGTACTGATGACCTAGATGTCAAAAAAGAGAGAGATAACAGTTTCAACATTAGCGAAGATCCCCATTTCGATATTGGCAATACAAAAAGATTTAGTAAGAGATATTCATCCCAATACCTTCCTCATCAGGTTCTACACTTACACATACACATAATATCCAAAGAATAACCGTTTTTGACAGCAATTAAAGCGTAGAAGAATAAGATAGTTGTACAACAATAACAACTTGTAAAAGGCTTACCAGAAGGAGAATTTACAACACTCAGACAATAGAGCAATAGTGAAGTGGCCAACGGGAGGAAAGACTGCCGTACAAATTTCTCCTCAGCACATAAGTCCAAATTCTTCTTCAGGTGAGTCGTGATGCTTTCGACTAAGTGTAGAAAACACACTCGTAAGGCAAAATAAGGATTAGTCGAATCACAATAGATAAACACGTTAAATGCCTTGTCAAAGTCAACTTCGTGTCCACCATCTACAACATGGGCTAAAACAAACAGAACCACGAATAATCCTCGTTTGTCCCTTGCCTAACCAATATTCAGGATGATGTTCAAAAATCTGATGATGAAGATGTGTAGTTGTACGCCTAATGGAACTAGGTCTATGAGAACAGTCAGACTGGTAGATATATGTGGAGGAGGCGAAGTTGGGTAGTTTGTCCTTATTTCCTCAATTATCTGAAGGATCCCTTTTTCCTGAAAGTACAGTACCTTGATGATATTTATGTATGGATAAAATCTTTATTCTTTGTGATAACGAATAGGAACACAATAATAACTCGATTCAATGAAGTACATTCTACTATGAAATTCACGTGCGAGGAGGAATCCCAGAATAAAATGGATTGACTTCCTAGATGTCCTCCTTACAAGAAAACGAGATTGTAGCATAAAGAGAAATAAGCATAAGAAAAGCACACGGACATGACAATATACACATTTTCATAGCTTCGTTCTTCTCCAGTACAAAAGAAATTTAGTATGGAATCTCAACCACAGGGTTAGAGCTTTATGCTCAGAAGAAGTAAGTGAAGGTGAACTAAAGATCGTATATGATACCTTGATTGAAAACAGCTATCCAGGCAAATTCATCAGGAAACATATGACTAAGAAGAAGCCTTTATACATACTAATGCTATTCAAGGGCAGTATACCCAGCGAAATAATTACGAAGAATTTAAGAAAATCGGTTCAAAAAGCTTCATATGCTGGCAAACTAAAAGTCTTATTTTCTACGCGACCGAAGGTGATTCCTCATTTGAAAGATGAAGTACCTAGAGTAGCCACTTCTAATTGTACCTACCAATTCAACTGCGCTTGTGAGGCGAGTTATATTAGCCGTTGCTCGGGAACATCTACCTGTGTGGCTGAATAAAGGTGCAGTAGAAACCATCAACAATTCGATATTAGACTACCTGGTCCAAACTGGCCAGCCACAAAGCCAGCATTGACGAATCCTTCTCCCTCATCATCTACCGAGTACCAAATAAATTGCCAAAAACCTTAGGGTACGCATACTCCAAGCAGCCCAGGTTATCGCGATTCGCCCTAAACAACTAGTGCTCTGTGTGCAGAAGAAGCAACTCCAGCTAGCCAATACTACTGGCCTGGTTGGCCTTCAGTAGGGACTATAAATTCATGAATTTGTATTATTATTTTTCCTTATTTCTCTGATATTTGGTGTATTGTTATGTTGATGCTATCGAACTGTAATGCATTGGTATTATTATTGATTTGATGTTATTTAAACATTAATGTTGTTAATAACACTAATTCACTCACTTTAATGTGAAGATGATGAAGACAGGTTATCGAAAAGAGTATTGTTTGTTCAGTAACCATTCCCATAGAAATTTTATTGGGCACTTTCAATCAGTTGATAGGAGAATGCCTAAACAATGAAGTGAAAATAGCATTCAATACAGCACTAGAACACTGTCTCTTCACGGACACACTAAATTTTCGTTGAGGAAGTAAGGACAAACTACCCAACTTCGCCTCCTCCACATATATCCACCAGTTTGGCTGTTCTCATAGACCTAGTTCCAATGGGCGTACAACTACACATCTTCATCATCAGATTTCTGAACATCATCCTGAATATTGGTTAGGCAAGGGACAAACGAGGATTATTCGTGGTTCTGTTTGTTTTAGCCCATGTTGTAGATGGTGGACACGAAGTTGACTTTGACAAGGCATTTAACGTGTTTATCTATTGTGATTCGACTAATCCTTATTTAATCTTACGAGTTTGTTGTCTACACTTAGTCGAAAGCATCACGATTCACCCGAAGAAGAAGAAGAGATTGGACTTATGTGTTCGGGAGAGATTTGTGCGGCAGTCTTTCCTCTCCATTATTGCTCCATTGTCTGAGTCTTGTAAATTCTGCTTGTCCTAGACCTTTTACAAGTTGTTATTGTTTTTCAACTGTCTTATTCTTCTATTCTTGAGCTGTCGCATTAATTTTCAAATGCATATTATCGTATACATATGCTTTCGAACTGTAATCCATTGAGCTCAAATACTTGTTAGTTATTAGTCAAGAAACATCAGTTTTGTCGAAAATAGCTGTATATTTATAATTGCTAACCAGATCGGAGTGATCTAAATGCCGGGCAACCATTTTAGTCATTTAGGATCGAGGTCATCAACGGTGTACGTGGTTTGGCTTAGCTCAAACAGCCGAATTAGTTCAAATTGCCCTATTTCTGGCTAGCTACTTGGGTGAGCTGGTAATACCATCAAGCAAATTCGCAGTGTTCACAGTTTGAGGTGTCATTCCACTAGAATTTTCAATTGGAAACCGAAATTACTCAGATCACAGTATGTGGTCGTCTTGACACTCTCTGAGTTAAGTCAAACGGGTACACAGCTGATGAGCTTGGCGGCTAACGAGTGCGACCACTGTTTGGTGTCTAGATCACTTCAATATGACTGACTAGCAAGTACTATTGATTGATGTGAATAGTATCCAATTTCTTATCCCAATCAATTTGTAGCATTATAGTTTCACCCAATTATGTTTACTTTCTTAATTAGCACTTATGGCATCTACCAGATCACATGTTGTGTGATCTGAGTAATTTTGTTTTTCAAGGCAAACTCTGTTGGAATATTTATCTTGAACTGTATAAATTGCGAATTATTTGGCAAATTTTATTTACTTTCGAAGTTCTGTCGGCATTTTTAAAGTGTTTAAACAAGCCCTAGAACTTAGTTGTAGTCGAGCCTGTAAACCGCCAGATTAGTAATCCTGACTTGTATCAGGGCTTTTAACTACAACACTACTACACTTCAGTTTACATTTTTAGGTGTGTTAATTTCAAGAAAATGTTGTGCTCCAATGCAAAAATGCCATGCACTGTGTTATGCCTTGAAAATAGGAGTGTGGATATGGGGGTGGGGAGAGATGTGAGTTCTATTATTTCGACTAGATTAGTGTAGTGAGTGGAAAACAGAATGAACAAATAAAAAGTCTTAGTACAGAAACCTGTTGGGATTATTTTAAGTGTGTGTGTGTGTGTGGGGGGGGTCGAATATTCGACATAACCCAATGAATGTATAGGAATTCTATTCGAGTATGCATGTCTAACCAAAGTAATCATTTTCGAGGCTAGAGCATTGTGAATTCAGTCGACATTTTATTTCCAAACCGCCTTGAAATAACCATGTGCTCCGTGATGGCGAGCTACCTAGAATGGTGGCCATATTGCAAAACCTGACTGATAGAATTCAGTCTGCACCAAAGAAAGGACTAGACACGTCACACTTGTTACTAGTGTCCAATCAAAGTATCCACTGCAGTCCTACAGGAGGTCAATCGCGAGCCCGAATAGCTCAGTGGTAAGGTCTCTGACTGCAGCACTGGGTGACGCAGGTTCGAATCTCAGAAGGGACATGAGTTCCTTCGAGATTGGAGATACGCCTTGCTGACGAGTGCCAACTAGCACGAAACCTAGGTCGAAGGCTTCCTGCCGATTGCCTCCAACTATCTAAAATCATCATAACCATGATTAATATCATTGGTTCATGTATAATAAGTAGGTGGAATCCACCCACATCAATAAGTTGTGTGTGAATCAGTCACACTCAGGTGATCCAAGAGAATTGCATAACTCTTTCACTTAATTATGCCTGCAATCGTCAACTCATGCAGACGAATCAGTTAAAACGCTTTGGGTGAACTGATGACTCAATTACTTAGTCTCACTGCAATTTCATCATTGATGTTAATTACGACACAGATGATGTCACGCCCATTCTGTCAGCGTATGACTAACAAGTGAGCTGTCATATGATTTGGCAAAATTTATCGCGTGTAAACGCCCACCAGCAAAGGACTGATTGCACGTTTGTTATGCTTTTGTCTATTTCTGTTGTTCAAACCTAAAACTTTTGTTATATAGATTTGATCACGAGCTGACATCAACTGCAGAACTGTTGAAAAACCAGGGAGTTCTGGACAGCTATTTCGTCCTAGCGTGGGACTCTTCGTCGGTACACAGGAAGTTGCAGCCAGCGAGGTTCCTGAAGTTAGATAAGAGGACAGTTATTCTGGCGTTTGTGCTGCATGTCGTGAATTGGTGGGAGTTGGAATTCATTGGCCAGTAACTAAATAGTCTACGAGCTCGCCTTGTGACAGGAAGCTCCTGAGTTCAAACACCGGTGGGTACCAAACTAAGACGGACAGCTGTCCAGTGCTCCCTGGATTTTCAGTGTCTCTTTAAATGATGTCAGCTAGTGGTCGAATCTACAACCAATCAAATCTCTACACACTTTTGTGTATTTCACAAATGGATAAGGTTTAATGACAAGTCATCTGTACTCTAACTATAGCTAAGCCTAAACTCTATATCGTCAGTGTTTACTGTAAGGATCACCGAATTCCGTTTCGAAAATCAAATGCTAAACTTGTTATTTGACTGCTCATATCAGTCTCCATTGCACTGTCGTACTGAATATTTTATTGGCTTTCGTGATATCACTTTTGGTGTCAGGTGTTCATGATGATATCAGGAAACCAATCAAATTTAATTGGTGGATGGTGACTAGCAGTGGAATCCAGGATGCGCATCTCACCCTCCTATTTGGGACTCGTCAATCAGTCGACGGGAAAATCTAAAATTCAATTAAATTAATATGACCCGTTGCACAAGAGACAGTGGCTCTCGTGGCCCAAGTGGTCTAGTGGATAACGCCTTGGCGTTTGAAACTATGGGCACTGGGTTCGAGCCTCGGTGGGAACATCATCACTTACTGAGAAATGCAGGTACATTCAGTGACGAGTCCCAAATAGGAGGGTGAGATGAGCATCCTGGATTCCACTGCTAGTCACCATCCACCAATAAAATTCTAAATAAATGCCCAGATATCATCGAAGCATCTGCACAAGAAGCGGACATGTCAACCTGAGACCGATCCAATCAATCGACGGGAAAATCTAAAATTCAATCAAACCAATCAAATCCCTGCAGTTCAACACTTTTGGTGTTAATTTGGTCATATATTAATATTAAGTACACGATATTTAGCGAAGAGACTCTTTTCAACGAATTTATTATCAACCTGTACAATCGTATATGTATGGTTTTTATGAAATTATATCCGGTGAGGGAATTAGGTCAAACGTGTGAATACATGAAATAATAGTAATAGTAATAATAATAATAGGGAATGCAAATTAAAATACTTGTGATTATAACCATAGTTAAATGTCAAGTAGCGAAATTATTGGTGTCATATATAGAATAATACATAAGGTGTATAGAATTTGGGAAAGGGGTACATAATTATAGGATTATTAGGCTAACATAAAACGTTACATAATGTGGTGTGAAATTTGATAAGATAGAATTCAATATTGTAAAAATAAAAATAAAAAAATCAATAATTTAGGGTTTAAAATGTCAAGTGGGTCAAGTGGAAAAGATTCACAGTGAGAATAGTAATAATAATAATGATAGTAATATTAGTAATAATCGTAGTAATAAGGGAAGAGTACACAGAATAACTAAATAAACAAAATAAAATAAATGAATGTCTATCCCTCTACGGCCAAGGCAGAAGTAGGGATTGATTGTACATACTTCTTTTGTATACAAAGGTCTGGCTTAAAGTGATGAATTGCCAAGGCCTCAGCTGTTTTTAGAAGTCTGTAACGAAGAAAACGCGGCTGGCAAGTTAGCATGGATTCGGTAGATGATCTTAAAATCACGGTCAGGATTGGTAGAGTGACAAAAGTCGATCAGGTGTTCTTGAATAGAGCTTTGCACACTCATTCTTTCTCTTCCTTGTAAAACCATGCTGGAATATGTTCTCGTACCCGTGTGGAAAGCGTTCTCTGACTACGGCCAATGTACCTTGCTCCACAAGAGCAGGTGAACTGATATTGTGGTGAGAGCTGTCTACTAACCAAATTGGTAGACAGTAAGTTACGTCAATATTTACGTTCCCAAGATTTGTCGTGAGAAAATGTGGACAAAGATTGATTCAAAACCGACCACAGCAGACTTTGCGTAGGCGGATGCAGTTAACATATAGAGGATTTGACATTCAAGAAACAGTCACAAATAGATGAAAGATTAACTTTACGTGAGAAACAACCAATCGGAATACTGTGTTTGTTTGCTTAAATATCCATAGTAATGTACATGAAAATATATAAATATGCTTTGATTTCCTTAATAAATGATCTGTTGCCTGACTCTTGCCTTCTGTCGTTACAATATATGCACATGCTGGTGGCCTCTGAGATTGTGAGGGGAACATAGGGCTTCAGTAACACATTTCCATTTCATCCCGTCCTCTGTTGTCCTTTTTTAGTTAGCTCCCCTATTGTCCATAAGCTTTCATCTCCTCCTTACACGAACTCCTCCATGTCACCCTGTACACCCAATTTATCTAGCTCTCCCTCTATTCTAGTTCCACTCTAGGGTCTGGCGTGTGATGTCTCGCAAGGGTCTTCTCGGAGTATGTCCATTCTATCTCCATTTCCTATTGCATATTTATGAGGTAATAAGTCCTTAGTTGATTGATTACCTATCCGAATTCCTTGTTGCACACCTTTTCTGGCCGGATAATTGATCTTTACTGTCTATCCAGAGAGTGGGATAGCTGTTGAGGAAAGTCTGCAGTTGGCTGTTTGCAATGCTTCTGACGATGTGCGCCAAGTCTGTGAGCCTTAAAGAAGCACTAAAATAACATTAGTATTAAATATTCAGAAGTTGTTCCCTATGCTAAGTCTGGCAGAACTCCCTCCAGATTGATTGAAGAGTAGTGAAGGCTGGTCTTGCTTTTGCGATACTGGATAGTTTTTATATCTCCAAGCGTGCAGCCTGTAGTTGAGATGATCATGCCCAGGTCAGTGAAATAGGTAACTTCCTTTAGATATCTTCCGTTGATGGTCATATATTATAATTTAAATATTTCGGTCCCTCAGAAGGCACAAATTGAAGGGTAGCGACCAGATCACGTTGAGCAACAAATCAGATTTCTCTTCTTGATCCCGGGCTACACCCACGTTTCTATCTCTTTTTTCTGTTGGTTTTGGCTTTTGTGGTTGGGATTAGGTAGGGGAACAGCTCCCATGTGGAAATACTGTATCCGATTCTTTATTAAGTGACTATCCTGACTATACTTATTATAGTGACACAGTGGGAAGCGTTGGGAAGTCAGTGATCTTGTTCTTAGAGTACCTGGTACAGGTATCGGTGTGGCGTGTGCTACTGGTAAGATTTATCAGTAGTATATGAAGAGATATTCATCGCCACAAAAACATCAAATAGCAGGGAGATCGATGTGACGTCACGTAGAGAGGAAATGAACCAATGTTGGGACAAAACATGAGAGACACGAAAAGAAGAAGACAAAGAAACACCATACAAAGAAAGGGCAGAAGTAGCACGACACGGAAGATCTGTGCAGATGGCAATTTTAAGATAAGGTGTAAATAGCTTCGCTCTCTGAGTTGAGTTACACCGCATACATAGCTGATCAGCTTGACCCCAAACGAGCGAAACGGTGGTCCGGTGTATCCACTGTCGGTTGATATGGGTGGTATGCGACCACTCGTCCTAAACAATCAGTAGTACATAGTTTTATGCTTTAATAACTCATTCGTTTCATCACATAACTATCACAAACAACTCTAGGAGGCGTATCGCCATTTATTTAAAGCCTTGAGTTATCTAACATGAACAAATCAGACAAAATTTTTTGGAAGAAACACAATCTTCTACTCTACTTGTTATAAATTTCTTTAGCCATAAACTGTTTTACCCTTTAGACTGTTATATATGTGAGTAATCGATGAATCATTGTAACATTACAAAAAAAGAAAATTGAGTCATAGCAATTAGCTAGTTGTTTTCTTTTTTTTTATTATATATTATTAAGATTGAAGATGGTGAGACAAACATCACCACCTACGCAATGACCTTGATTTGAATTGGTTTTTCTTTTCTCTATCTATCTATCCTTTCTCTCTCTTATTGCATTGAATTAATATTGTTAAGTCATATAGGATGAGTTGGTCAGCTTAGGAAACGTGTTTAAACAGGACTATCGAATCACCACGTCCTGTTTCTTAATTATGCCTCATAAAATTTCAGTGGGAAAGATAAAATGACACACAGAGGTTAAGGAAGTATTACAAAAAATAGTCTAAAATCCAGGCTATGTTAAAAGTTACATTGTACTAGGCGAAATTACTGACTGACCTGAATTTATTGACACGGGTATTAGGCGAAAGGGGTGAAGGATTCTAGTTGAAAATGAATAATTATTTGTTGAGTTTTATCGATTAACTATTGATATTTAAATAGCAGTATGAAATAGGTGGCTTGAAGACTGTGATAAGCATTTAAATCTATAATGTAAGGTAAAATCATATAATGCAATAATGACCAATTTGAATTGAAGACAGGAGTAAGAGAAGGATGCCTACTGTCACCGATGATACTCCTGGTTGTGGTGGACTGGATTATTCAGGGAGCACAGGGAAAGAGAGAATGGACAAACGTTGGACTTACAAAAAGACTCTTGAAGATCTGTTCTCCGCAGATGACGTATGTCTAATGTCAAACGAACTCGAAGACTTACAGGCAAGAAAGAACAAATATTTCAGAAGGGATAGACAGTTAAGATAGAGTGGACGTAGAGAAGGAAGATGTAATGAGGATGTACACACACAAAAAAAAAGGGATATTTTTCCGGTTAAGGAAAAACGTGGAAAAAAGCTTTAAATCATTGTGGAGATTTACAGCCACTAGTTTAGTGAACAAGTCCCGAAATTTCAACACCAATATCCGTCGGTGCTTTTCCGTAGTTAAGACAATTCGGGTGTCACTTAGAGCATTTTTAAAAGGTTGGAAACTTTCATCAAGAGAAGCTCTTACCATCTCGATCCTAGAGATCAGATGACTGGCTAAAACCGATAAACACATAGAAATCCTGCATACAGTGATCCAGCCAACAACTTATTAGTACCTAACAGATATGCAGAAGGAAGTGGAAGAATTGCATTAGACATATGCTAAGGAGACTTATAGGCTCCAGGCTCTCAAGTGGAACCCGATTGGGAAGTGAAGAATTAGACATGGTTAGGTGAAATGGGTAAGATCATTTAAAGAGGGTATAGGAGCTTGTGGATAGTGGGGGAGCCAGTTGAAAAAGAAGGCAATGAACAGAATACAGTTAAGTTGTGCTACTGAAGTTGTATGATACACTCGAAATCCAAGAAGTGAATAATAATGATAATTATATTGCCATTATGACTGTATTAGAAATGTCTTGTTGTCATTTCTGAATTCTAAACTCTAACGATAGTTTATTTTCTTCCAGCGCAAACTTCTTCATGAACTAACTAACCTCTGTTACAGAGACCATTGGAAACCATGTGTATTGGACAGCCGCTTTGTCCTTTGTTTTGAACTCTTCATCAGTGCACACTCATGACGCTGCCAGGAATTGAACGTGGGACCTTCACGTCAAGAGACTAAGCTCGTTGACCATCCGGATGCTTGGGACGGATTTCAGTGTTGGTTCTTGACGGAATATACATTGAAACTAATCCTTATTGCTGCATAAACCCATAATCTCCGCTTCATTGATGGCTACTGGATGGATGTCCTGAGGCCAGTGGGGTCCACCATGTCAAGGAGAATTGGATACTCACTGGAAGCACTGGTTGAGGGGAGCTTTATATCACAAATCGACAAAGTAAGAATTCAGGAGTCATTGAATTATGGCCCAAGTGGCTGGATGGTCAACAGGCCCGGTCTCGTAATCTGAAGATCTGCGGTTCTATCCCTTATGGGATGATAGGCGTGAATTATTGAAGAGTCCCAATATAGGACGAAATATCTATTCAGTGTCCCCGGTTTTCAGCGGTTTCCCTAACTAATGCTGTATCTTGACGAAATCTACATTTAAATAAGTCAAATCCCTAACTGAAAGTCACTGACTGTCTCTCTAATCTACTCAGTATTTGTAAATTGAATTACTAGTGATGTGATCTATATTTTCAGGTGTCAAATAAAGTCAGTTAAACTACTTCGGTCACTAGGGCGTAACAAGTGTCATACGCCTAATCCTCGGTGTTGGTGCAGACTGAATTCTATCAGTCCAGTTTCTAATGTGGTCACCAAGCTAGACGGCTCGTCATTGTAGTGTCGGTCAGTCGGTTTTCGACATAGAACTTTGCACATATGTGCGGCAGTTCAAGTCGCCACACTCCATGTAGCAAGAGAGGAAAGTAGGAGAAATGCATAATATAGACAGTAAGTTGAGGTGTGAGACAAAGGAATAGTAATAACGAAGAACAAAACAGTTTCATTTGAAATCATAAGTCACAAGGAGTGGATGCATCTGAGCCAGCCATTGAGAAAGATTTTGAGCCATGTCACCAATTGTTTCCAGCCTTCATTGGTTTTTACCGTCCCGAGGACCCCAACCAGTCAGGAAGTCTACACCTTCCTACGTGGCTTAGACTAACTGTTGTAGATTTCATTGACTGATGAGGTCATGTTTTGGTTTGACCACCACTAGGTTTCTCTTTTCCAGTTTGACCCTATGTCAGCTAACATTGTTGTCGAGGAAGGCGATCACTAGGCATACGTAACACATGTCCTAACCATCTCAGTCGATGTAACTTCACAGTCTCGTCTATTGATTTCCCCTCCTTACCTAGAACTCGACACCCAACCTCAATATTGCTCACCTTATTATACCACTTCACGCGGGAGATGGAACTCAGACACCTATGATCAAAGATAGCTAATCTTTCCATGACTTCCACTCTCAATGGCCAGGTCTCAGCCATATAAAGGAGGACGGAGCGGACTGATGAGCAGTACACCGGCCCTTTGGTCGATAGCCGAATAATCACGTTTACGCCAGAGACGGCGTAAAATGGCATATGGCATATGCCCTCTGTATTGTAGTGTACTCTGAATTGATGTTAGACAGTTGGAAGCAATCTGTAGACAGCCGTGGATCTAGGCCTCGCACCCGTTGGTGCTCGTCAGCGGAATCACATCTCAAACTTAACTGGTGGAATTCATTTCGCACAAGACGAAGCACTAGATGAATGACATTAGTTACCTGCTACCTAGTGTCCAGTCAAAGTACTCATTACACTCCAACAGGGGGCCATTCACCAGCCTGAGTAACTCAGTGATAACGTCTCTAACTGCAACACTGGGTGACACATGTTCTAATCTCAGAGGCAACATGAGTTCCTTCACGGGTACGGATACGCCCTGCTTATGAGTTCCAGGAAGCACGAAACCTGCGTCCAGGATTTCGCACACTAAAACGTACGTGGATGTGAGGTCGGAAACCACCTTTCAATCGAATTAGTTGCTGAAAGAGGATATTTAGTAAAGAAAGGAGAACCCATGTTGGATAGTAGTGTTCCGTCTTCATCTTGGCTAGAAATATGATGGGAAATACGCATTTAAAAAAATCTACTTATCATATATAATTTTGTAGTGACAAATTACCATTTTTAAGTTGAGTCATGTGATTTCCTTGATTGATTGATAACTGCATGAATATATTTCACACTTTCTTGTAGTCATACGCGTTACATAGTTCAATGAAATCTGATCAACTATCAACATCTTTGAAATCAGTGATACAACAGGTAACAAGAAGCGGTTTTCGAAGATATCACTACAGCTTCTTTCATCCGTTTACAATTCCTATATGTTGCCTGTTTAAATCATTAGGCTACAGCAAGATCGAGGGTTACTAATACCAAGTAAATTTACTTAGTTACTCCTTTCGTGACGGTTAGCAATGGAATACAAGACATGAGCTTTCTTCTGCTTAGGATTTGTCAACTGGATGCACTGAAGTTCGAGTCTAGGACTCATCTTTTCAAACGTTTAGGTGTTACCCACAAGGCTAGCAAACTACAAGAGTTGCCTTTTGTGTGACCTGTATCATGTTAGATTATTTATGATTTCTGAGTGATTCTTCATTATGACATATTGGCTAGGATGCCAGACCACTAGTTGACAAGTTCGAAATAGGAGAAACACATACTGTTATCCAACATCTAACACAGGGATTTGCATGGTTTCAAGTTACATTACAAGCTGATGTCAGCTGGAAAACCAACGAAAAGCAGGAAGTACTGGTTAGCTGTTTCGTCCATACTGAGGGCTCTTAATCAGCATTACGTACAATGGCCCCACCGCTAGGGATCAAACGTATTACCACATGGCTGGCATTATTTTTGGAAAATCTGTTATTATATTAGTGTATGGGAGTTGTTGATAAGATACTAATTGACAGAGAATATATATATATATATATATGTTCATTCAGTTTGTCAACTTGCTTTTAAATGTCCAAATTTATTATTATTTATTATTGCTTCCTTTAGTTCCTAGAGGAAAATAGAGCTTCAGCCGCACGTCTCCATTGTGTTCGGTTCTCCACCTAAGTTCTCACCTGGCTTCACGTCTGCTCACATGCTTTCATCTCCTCTTCACGCATGACCTCCTCCATGTCATCCTCACACTGACGAACAACTCGCCACTTCCCATTCGGCTGGGTTCCACTTGACAGATGGCCTGGTGTGTGATGTCACTTGACGGCTTTCTCAGAGTATGGCAAATCCACCTCCATTTCTCTCTGCGTATTTGCTGCACAACTGGTTCCTGCTGGGTTGGTTCGGTCCCGGAGGTCCCTGTTGGTGATCTTTTCTGACCGGCCATCTGATCTTGAGTATTGAGCGAAGACAGCTGTTGATGAAGGTCTGTAGTTTGTTCTAAGTTCTCTTCGTGACGCGCAGTGCAAGTCTCTGATCTGAATAGTGAGTATCACTGACTTCACATTGGAGTTGAAAATTAGGATAATATTTTGTCCCCGCAGCTCGATCGTTGAACATTTGATCGACTCTGGACACCAAGTCAAACCACAAATAAACTTCAAGGTTATCTACAGAATACAAGGCAGTCGTGCTAAAAGTGTACGGATCAAACTTCTCCACATCTGCTAAATCCCGAACTCTGAATACAAAAGAAATCCGTTCATTCATTAAATCTACTGTGGACGTAATCTTTCTTAATTTCATTCTTACTAATTGTATTATTTTGTCTTTTGCATTTTATTATTTCACATCTTCATTTGTATTATTCTCTACCCCACCCTCTTGTAATCTCTACCCTCATTAACAATGTTGCTAACCCGACCCACGTCCAATTTCTAGTCAACTATACTACGTCATCCGATTAACTTACTTAATTTTCAACTGTATTATTCTCTACCCTCACCCTTATTTAATTTTAACCACCACTCATTAACACTGTTGCCACCCTGACCTACTCTGAATTCTACTCAATTGTATTACGTCATCCAATTCACTTAATCAACTTTATTTTATTTTCTATCTAATTAACGTTTGTTTCCAAGCCAAATAATACTTATATTACGTAATTATCTAAACTTTATAAATCTAGTGTACACACACACAAACAAAATTGTATAAATATGCGATTGTACAGCTCAGTGAATGAATTCGCCAAAAAGAGTCTCTTCGCTGAACGCCTTCTTTTCTTTTAGATGTATAACTGTTGGCGGCATCCCGCAGTATCGAAGTAGTTGCCGAATCACCACTCGATCGACGCTGTTGAAGGCCTTTTCAAAATCTTGGGATGGACAGGAGCACAATTCTGCGCCAGTTCTTGCATTGATCTACGTCCCCTTTCTTTGGCAGTTTGAATAAGTAGCCTTTCTTCCAATCCACAGTTACCCTGCCCTCTATCCACACCTTCTCCAGTATTAATATCATCAGGTTCGCTGATGTCTCTTGGTCCACTTTTAATGCCTCTGCTGGGATTCCGTCTGGTCCTGCTGCTTTTCCAGTTTTTTTGGCATCTTGATTGCCTTCAGGATTTCTGTTCTCGTCCAAATAGAAATGTTCAATTTATTTGAAAACATCTCTGAAATTAGTCTTTTAATGTGATAAATAAGAAAAATTCAACAACAAAAAAATAGTTGGAAAGAGATTACTGCATAATTCTATAGCATTGGCATTAAAGTGGTTTAAGGTCAAGTCAGCTGAGGTCAGCCAAGTAGTATTCTTGCGATTATGAAACATGAATGGATTATGTAATCATTTATAGCAAGAGAAGGGGTCGAAAAAAGAAGAAAAGGAAGAGAGTAAAACAGTCCACGTAAAGAAAAAAAACACACACATACAAAGAAAAACCAGTGGCTATTAAAAGAATACCTCTCAGTGTTCATAACTGCCATTTTAGACTTCATTTACTAGGGGAATCGAAGCCCTACGACCTTGTGACCCCATAATAGACGTTTTCTGAGCATTAAGAAGTTTTCTTCCTTTTAGCAGAGGCTATTACAATAAAGAGTCTGAAATCTGAATAATATGTATCTAGTTATCCTCTTCGCCACCAAATTCACCTCTCTGCTAACTATCCGATATTTTTGCAGATGACATACATACATATTTATATCTGTATCTATATACTACTTATAAATCTTATCAGTAGCAAACGCTACGGTACTCACTTATCACAGTTATTTTTTATGTTGCGGCCCCAAATAACAAATTGATTAATTTTTTTACGAGAAACTTAGCTCTTTTAAGATATATATAGTAATTTTATTTATTTATTTCAAATAATTAAATTTTATACTAATATGTCCTCTAATCGGATTATTTATTCTCGTGAGTATTTAATATCCTTAAAACCTACTGATCGGAAATGCCATAAAAAAGACAAAAAAAGCATCATGCCGGGTGGCGAAGAGCCTTAAAAAACACCCCTATTCAATTTATGACCGTTCCTGCAATCATGAGTACTAACTGTCGCTCCCTGCCAGCCAAGATTAACTGTCTTCAATCACTCGTGTCTTCCATTATATATCGAAATACTGGAAACATATCACTTCAAGAAACATGGCTACATGATCTATATGATGACAATCTAGTGTATCTGCATGATTTCAAACTATTCAGACAAGATCGATGTAGTTCTAGGAAGAAACGTGGTGGCGGTGTCGCCATCTTCATAAATTCACAATGGTGTACATCTAATAAAGTATGTTTCAAATTATCTAGTGACAACATTGACTGCCTCACCGTCAAATGTCGACCTAAGCATTTGTCAAAATATAACTACATATACATCTCGAACATTTATATTGCGCCTGGATGCAATTCCACTGAATTGTCTTTATTTGCTGATGAATTTACCTCCTTTGCTGCCACCTCCTTCGGAAACTCCTTGTCTATAGTTACTGGAGATTTCAATTCTAGTGATCACAGTTTCCTTATTTCACTTGGTCATGATAACATTGTCAACTTCCCGACTCGAATGGATAATATTCTAGATCTTGTGTTCACAAATGACATTGGAATATTTGAAGCTCGGAAAAGAGCCCCACTACTTAACTCTGATTACTGCATCATAAGAGTATTGCCCAAGGTATATGGAAAGCTGCACAAAAGGGTCTTCTCCCACCTTGGAAAGAAAACACAACGCAGATGTTATTCACATGACAACATACAGAATCTAAGGACAATGTTAAAAGACACAAACTGGGACCTGTTTACTGAACAAGCTCTTGACAACACAATTAGTAACATAACACATTATCTCAATTTCTGTCTTGATGTTTGTTGTCCTAAAGAGACAATCTTCTTAAAATTCGACCGTTTCGCCTCTTCTCAACTCAAAAAGCTTCGCCGTGTAAGAGAGAGGTTGTACAAAATGAGAAATAAATCTGACGTTAAGAGAATGAACACTTTAATTAAAGCCGAATTACAAAGACTAAATGCTCTCTATAACCAGAAGTTTCTCTCATGTAAATCCTCATCTAATATGTGGAAGCTATTAAAGGAAATCACAGGTGGTAAGCAAATAATGAATGATACTTCCGTTGATGTTGATATGCTTAATAAATCCTTCATATGTATCCCTGCAGATGTTATGATTCCCAAATCTAATAGTATAAATAATGACTGCTTCTCATGTTTTAACACGAATCATGTCCTCAAGTGTCTTCAATCTCTCAAACGTACCCAGTCCCTTGGTCCTGATGGAGTTCCTGCTGTTATCCTTAAGAAGTGTGCTGACATCTTATGTTACCCATTAACCGACATTTTCAATGAATCTTTTTCCAAAAGTATTATTCCTGACTCATGGAGAAATATCAAGGTTGTTCCAGTGCCCAAATCAACAAGTGGACCTACTGTCAAGTTTAGACCCATTGCTATTACATCACCTTTTTTAAAAGTTATGGAAAGACTTATTTTACTTAATCTTGAACCCTCTTTAAAGCCTTTTAATGACCCCAACCAGTTTGCCTATAAACATAGTAGGTGTACCTTAGATGCCGCTGTAGTTCTATATCATAATATAGTCTCTAGTTTAGATAAAGGAGCCAAATATGTTCGGTGTGCCTTCCTTGATTACACATCTGCATTTGACTCTGTACCTAGGTCTCTCTTGTTAAGTAAGCTTGCTGCAACACAGAGTGAGAGCTGGATAAATAAGTGGTTGTATTCCTACTTTTCTGATAGGAAGCAGTACACTGTCTACAATGGAAAGTCCTCCACTACCTCACTTACTTTATCTGGTGTTCCTCAAGGTGCTGTTCTTTCTCCTTTTCTGTTTTCTTTTTTCTTACATGACTTGCCCCATTCTGATGTAGCAACTTTTGTCAAGTATGCTGATGACCTCTCTGTCTCCATGCCTGTCAACTCTCAGTCAGACTGTTCCATACTAAATAACTTTCTCTCGGAAATTAGTCAGTGGTCCTCTTCAAACGGTCTTAAGCTGAATCCGTCTAAATGTCAGGTAGTAAATTTTACTTTCAGACGAAAAAGTGACCTACAACAACTAGCTAGCTCACATGGTCCCACTATCATTGACGGCATACAGGTTGAAACTACATCTAATGTCAAGTACCTTGGACTGAGTATTTCCTCCGATCTTTCCTGGTCCTCTCACATCTTGCTAGTGACTAGAAAGATGTTTCGCTTAACGTTCTACGTTAGGAAGTTTAGACAGTCTGGTATAAAGCAGTCTTTGCTTTCTCAGTTTGTCAATTCCTGTATTCTACCCATCCCTCTTTACTGCTCCCCATTAATCTTCCCTGGACTACTTAAGAAAGACTTTGCTTCGCTGCATAGGGCACTAAAAGCTGTTAGTAGGGCAAGTGGGATTTCGTTAAACCAACTGGTTAACACCATTGTGGATAGACATATAATGTCATGTAAGAAACTAGCGAATTCTATATTGTCAGACCCCGAACACCCTCTCCATACGCAGCTCTCTCCTTGCATTTCATCTGGTAGAACTAGAAGCAACTATAGGAAGCTATATGCCAGGACTACCAAGTATAAAAACTCCACAATACCTTATCTGGCACAGCTTTTATGTGATGAGAAAACTGTTAGGCATGACACGATCAACTTACTGCGGCACTCTAACAAATAGTTCCCATTAGCTTTTGTTCTCCTTTCTTTGTTACTATTATATTGTTGCTCATATTTTCTATTACAGACTAATTTTATATATCATATCCTGTGGTGCATTGTTTAAATATGTGAATGCAATGCTGTTCTTTTTTTATTTCTTTTATTTCTCTTTTCTCTTTTTGTTGTTGTTGCTTTTTGTTTTTAAAATCTTATAAAATTTATGGGGTAATTAGATGCAATATTGTAATGAACGCTGAAAATTCCATACCTGTACCACAAATACTGTTTGGAATTAAGCCATTATTATTATTATTACTTTAAGATAACTTATCATCGTTACACTTTATTTCACCCCGACTTTGTTACAACAATCCTTATTGAAGGACGGATTCCTGTTGATAAATATAAATATGTTAAAATTGCAGCGTAATTCGTTGTATTCACTATTACAGACTGTATACAGCTTAATGAAAACTGACCAGATACAATGGATCCATGTTATTCTCTGCTTTAGTCTTTGTTCTTCCCCTTTTTATCAAGGTTTTATGATGAGGAATTTATGTATAAAGTTTCTCAATGGTTTGTTTCTACTAGAGAATACTTTTGAAGAGATCTAATTGTACTTTTGGATTTTAGTGTGTTTGCATTTGAAGTTGACTGTTGGTTTAATGTTAGAAACTGTAAATATTGGTATTCAACTGGTGTTACCCAAATCTCACTTGTTGGTTTGCAGGGATTTGATTGGTTTCAGTGTCGACCATGCATCGAATTCAGTTAGAGAACCATTAAAAATGGGTCAGTACTGAATATATATTTCGTCCTTGTTTGGGACTCTTCAGACGTCAGTTGCTAACATTAAATCCTTTCTTGATGTCTGCTACTGTTCAGAGGTGAGAGTGTGTTATGTACTGCTGATAAAAAACTTGTGAGTAGTAAACATTAATGCATTTTCTTTAAATATCTTCAACCCAGCAAAGAAAGGTGAACTGGTGAACAAAGAGGAGTGAAGAAAATTGTTAGGAGTAAAACAGCAATCCAGTCGGTAGCAGAATTTGAATACTTTGTGCACACTGGATCTCCTCTATGAGCCTGTTATATTTATCTGTGGGATTACTGCATGTCTAGTGAGCAGCAGACTTTCTTGAACCGACGGTTTGTTAACTAAATGACATAATTACGTTTTTCTTGAGATAGTTGTGTCCAAATTCAAGTTTCTTTATAATCTAATGTATTCCGACTTAGATAAAGAATTGACTTCAGTCAGAGAAACGCTGAAAACCAGCAGGGAGTACTGGACATTCTTTTTCGCCCTACTTTGAAACTCTTCAGCAGTACACACCCACGTCCCATCTACGGATCGAAGCCAAGATATTCAGGCTACAGAGTGAGACACCTGGACAGAATTCAGTGTGTCATCAATTCTACCTCCTGTCAACTGGTGATATAACGCGACCGCTAATCAATATTATCGGTGAGTATCTTTCCTCATGTGCTGCTTGATGGAACCCACTGACCATTACTTGCCACTAGAACTTCAGTGAGCTTCGTCTTGTAGTCATTTACCAATAAGGACTAACTTAATTTGTAGGGATTTGATTGATGAAAATATTGACCACGAATTGGCTCCATTTAGGGAACCATTGAAAACCATGGATGACTGCTACTGAAGAAACAACAGCTGTCCACTACTCCCTTCTGGTTTCCAATGTTTCTCTAACTGAAATCGATTGCTGATCAAAACTGTTATCCAGTTCGCTCGAAATTTATCAGAATGTTTACAGTGGGGAAGTAAAAATGTTTGTAAGGAGGACAAAACAAGCACACCTCCAGTTATAACCCGAATGAAAGCGATGGGTTAAGTGTTCCTCTGAGAATAATACAGAGAAGATCACGCTGATGAGAGAATGTATGCTACTTAGGGGACAGTCGTATAGGCAGCTGAAAATGGTGGAAGGGAAACGAGTGCAATAGAGGTCTGCTGCTCAATCCGGAACACAATTCGATAAATGCTTTATTTTTCACTCATCACAAATAAATAGATAATGTGATAACAATAAAAAAAAGTAAAAATGATAAATGATATTACAACTGGAATTTGAAAATGTGCAAAAATTTAAATCTTACATGTTAGGCGCGAAATTACGAAAAAAATCAATAAATTTCTGATGTCACTATAAATTATTACTAAATGCTAACAAATTCAGATAATAATAATTAAATTATGACGTTTTGTTAGTAATAAAATATATATTTATTAGAAATTTTATTTTTATTATATATATAAATACATCTTAGAACTTCGATTGACCTAATAAGAAAATTGATTCACCATTGATAAGAATAACAACATTGAACATAAACTGGTAAAGAAATGTAAACATGCTCTTATGAATGAAGTTTTTATTTATGTGTATGCTATAAGTAGTTTATAAGGCAAAATGATTAATTGAAAACATTCTGTTATCAGAGAATGACCTTGACTGACTGGTGGGCTGGCTGGCTGACTGGCTGTGTGACGTTATGCAACATGATAATATATTTGACTAGTCTGTCATAAACACACAATTGAAGATATATATATATATATATAAATCACAGTAAAACAAAATTCGTCATAAAAACAATAATAATATTTAAGAGATAAACATAACTTCCGATTGGACAAAATTAACTAGTAACTAATGTCATACATCCCGTCCTTGACTTCGGCGCAGACTGTATTCTCTCAGTCAAGTCTGCAATGTGGCCACCATTTTAGCTGGTTCGCCATTACGGTGCACTTTGAATTTTTGATATTAGATAGTTGGAGGCAGGCAATCGGCAGGAAGAAGCTTTAGGCATAGGTTTCATGTTTGTTAGCACTCACCAGTCAGTAAGACGTATCTATCTACAAACTTCAAGGAATTTATGTCCATTATGGGTAAATTTTATTTTTATAGAGTCTCACAGTGTTATACAGTAATATTTACTGATGACGTTTCGAGCACAATTTATTGCTCATAATCATATCAAGTTAATCACACGACTTCCTAAATTCATTTATATAGTTCCGTTGTTTTTCACTTGATTTTCACTTGATTTGATTGGTAGTATTATTTTCCATATCTCGGGTATGAGTGATGATTCATTCCTATTGCATGTGTTGGGTATAGACTCGATGAATCAGGATTCAGTAATCAACCCCTCTCGCTCTCTACCTACATATATTACTTTTTAGAATTTTAACCCTCTCCCACCCTATTGTGTGGTTGTGTGTTAATGCATGCATTGCAATTGCCGAGCTTTTTTCTAAATTACTTATCTTCTCTGGGTCAACCATTCTTACCTTAGCTAAATTCTTATATTCTGACAATCTGACTACCCCTGACCTACTAGTTTGACCTATGTAGTTGACCTCACAGTCATTGCAGGGTATTTTGTAAATTATATTATTTTGTCTAATTGGGTCCACTGGGTGCTTTAACCTACAGAGCTTGTCCCTGAGTGAGTTTGTAGGTTTAAATGCCACCCTAATTCCTGCTTTATTTAGAATCCTACGTAGGGTCTCAGATGTCCCCTCTTTATATGGTATAACTGTAGATGACTTATATTCTCTCTTATTTATGTTATTATTACTAGTTTCACAATTATTTTTATTTTGGCGTTTTTCAATCTTCCTAATGAATTTTAGAGGATAGTTATTTAGAACCAACGCAAGGAAGACAAATAAATAAATAAGTTGTTATTGTCTTCTCACAAGAATAAATTTGACACGTTGATTGGTCAGTGGAGATTAAAGCATTTTCAGGCTATCTGGATGTAAATAGTGACCAAGCTCTGTCGGTCAGATTCCTTACTCTGGTTACAAAACCATTTTGAATCTGGTCGATAGAATTCAGTGATGATCATTTACATTTGAAGAAATGACACTAGTTACTAATTTTAAAGAGTTAGTTTGCAAGGATTAGATTTGTTTTTCTTCGAGTTTGACCACGGACTGATATCAGTTAGAGAACCATTGAAAACCAGCATTGGAGTACTGGACAACTGTTTCATTGGTTGGTGGTGGCGCTAAATCACGAATTAGTAAAAGTTAGAATTCATCGGCCATTGAATTGGGTCCCAGTGGTTGAATGGTATACGAGCCACTTTACCTTGTAACCGGGAGGTCCTAGGTTCGAACTCCGATGCCAACGATTCCCAAACTGGGATGAAACAGCTGTCCTGTACTTCCTGGTGGTTTTCAATGATTCTCTAATTGAGATCAATCCATGGTCAAACTCGAAAACAACTAGTTACTAATGTTTAATGAGAGTAAATTGACCATACTTGCCAGCTGGTGGATAGTTTGAGCCCATCAATGTTATACTCAGCTAAATTTAGCTCATAAATTAGTCACACAGTTGAAATTGACGAGAGCTCTGAGATGTTGACTCACTGAGACCTGTGTATAGCATAAACACAACAACGAGATCTATTTATAGATGATTTATAAACCTGTAAGTTACTGGCAGAACTGTTGATAAGCTATATTTTATCGGTCCTTGCTAAACTTCGTTTTCCTAGTTATCCAATAATTTGGTACTCTACCTAACCTGATGATAACGTAAATTAAAAAGACTTTGTTAATGGGAAATGTTCTCTGGTTAGTAGTATGTTTGAGTAAAACAAAGGGTCAAGATTATCGAGGGGAAAAGATTTAGAACTTATCTAATGAATATGACTGTATTACAAACTCAAAGAGTGTGCGTGTTAGCAGCACAGCGAAACCGCGCGAAACGGCGTTGGAGCCAATCTGAATGTGTACTGATTAAAACAAAGTCGTGGAACATTGGAAATTGCACTGCAAACCTCTCACTCTATTTTTTTCACTGGA
Source organism: Trichobilharzia szidati (assembly GCA_944472155.2). Classification (NCBI taxonomy): domain Eukaryota; kingdom Metazoa; phylum Platyhelminthes; class Trematoda; order Strigeidida; family Schistosomatidae; genus Trichobilharzia; species Trichobilharzia szidati. Next base: position 47,921,254 of record OX235276.1, on the reverse strand, counting down.
AAATTCAATCTGTTATTATTATTATTCCCACTGGGCTCCGAGTGGTATACAGGGCTTCAACAACACATCTCCACCTTCTTCCGTTTTCTGCCGTACTCTTCAGCTGCGAATATCGCTCATAATCTCTAATCTCCTCCTCTCCAAACGGTCTCCTGCATATCACCCTCGCAGCAACAACACACTCGTCGCTTCCCATTTGGATTCCACTCTAAAGATGACCTCCTCAACGTATGCCCGATCAATCTATCTCCATTTTCTCCTACATATTTGTTGGGCGATCGGCTCTTTGTTGGTTTGTTCCCAGCCAGAGTTTCTTGTTGCTAATTCTTTCTGGCCGGCTGGCCATTCGATCTTCAGTATGGAGCCAGCGAAGGGGGTAGCTGTTGATAAAAGTCTGTAACTTGTTGGAAATCCTTTTCGTGACACGCCAAGTTTCTTAAAATTCAAATCTATAAGTCTTTTTTTACCATTGTATACTTGAAAGTCGACTTATATAGACCATTCACTGGACTTTTCTAGCCTTAAAAATTATAAGTAGCAACAAGGGTGTGTTTTTTGTGTGCATTTTTGGGTGTATTAATGTGTGTATGTGTTTACACCGAGCACCTAATGCCACCCCTGTAGTTGACAATTTTTAGGAGTAAACATTTTATGTATCTACTCCACTTATGCAAGGGTGCTCATGATAAAAGGGAGTCAGTGTGTCACTATTCATAATTTCAGTGATAGTCTACATACTGGCTACTAAAGTATGGGCTGATGATGGTGATGACATGAATAGAGATGAAATCAGTGTTAAGAACTTGTGGTACAATTCAGTAAGAAGACAATGCTCAGTTTCTTACACCTTTGAATTCCACAGGCACACATACATACACACATGTATACATGGACACTCGAACCACCTGCACACTCGTGCATACATGTATGCATAATGGGAATTTTCAACTCAGTAGGACAGTCTGCTCATGAAGTTTACGTTAATTATTATTATTATTATTTAGTTACCGATATGAATATAATATAAATTTGAATCACTAACGTGTATGTAGTACACAAGTCAATCATTCAGTGATTTCAGTGTCTGCGTAATTAACAACACGAATAATAACAACAACAACAAATACGATTACTACTACTACTTATAGTAATGGTAGTAGTGTATGTCTAAATAGGTTTGATTGCAGTTTACGTCATCAGTGTGATAATCTTTCGGGCTTGTTTACAATTGATAGTGATACAGACTTATTATTATTAGTGTCATTATTGTGCTTGTCTTTCCAGTGTCTGCATGTCACCAGAGATGAAATGAAAAGCTATGAATTTAAACAGATTTTAACTTCTCCAGTCATTTTTGAAAACTTGGCAAAAATAATTTTATAAATATAATGTTGAGACAAAAATTAAACGTGTTTTTGTAAGTACTTATACATTTATTATTCAAGTTAAATGATGGCCTAGTTAGCATCTAGGCTTGGTAGCTCAGCTGGTAGAGCCTCAAGAGGTCCTTGACTTGAGTCCTAGAGCGACACAGCCTTTTAATGACATTTCTGATCACTTAATACATCAACAAGATAAACAAAACATAAAGCTTTTTTAGTGGTTCACTTACCTACTTAAAATTTAAATGAGTAGTCAATGAAAATTGACTTATTTTGTAAACAAAATACTGTGAATTAGTTCATTTTTGGGAGATTGATGACCATCACTTTTAAGTGATGTAATTTAAGCACCACTGGAAATAGTTGTATCTACACAACTTATATGAAGGAAATCATGGGTAGGAGGATTAAGAGAAGATTAGAAACAGGTTGATGTGGTAACTTAGTCATGTGGAAACTGTCTGAAGGGAAGTGAGAATATGTAGTCGGTGAGATCGAGAGAGGACAGCTTATTCTTCAATGCTACCTCATAATATTTATTCTGCAATTTAAGCTGGCACTAATTTGAGCTTGCGAATCCTAAGTTTCTGACTAAGTATTAAAATGTCATTGTGAATTCCTGGTGTTATGGTAGGACACTGGCATGTGGGAGAGGAATTGCTTATTTGGTGAAATAATGTACAGTGATGGCAAAATACAAACACCATACACTAAAATTTCCATTAGTGAAAGTTATTCACACTCTGTTTCTGTTGCCTTCATTTCATACTTTCCATATTGTTTCACGAAGGCCTTCATTTCTCCTCTTCTCAACCTAATCAATCACTGCACTCCTCAAGATTCTTACAGAAATCACGAATATGCTGTTTGCAAACTTTGTCACTGGGACACGTTATACTCATTCCCCTGTCAGAAAGTTTTACGCGGAGCCGCTGAGAAATTCACGGTGCTATCAGCTGTTGTTTTGCCTTGGTGCTGACTTCTTATCCCGCTGTGTCCATCAGTGAAGTTGTCTGGTGTTAGAATGTTTCCATCTAGCTTCTTTTCTGATGGTTTAAACGGGACCATGTTTTTAGGTAACAGTAAGTGTTCCTTCCCTCTTTGGAGTGGATTATTTTGAACCTTCCATGGAAAATTTTCTTCCTCTATACCTAACGTGGTCTTCGACTCCAGATGTCACGCCTTTCTTCTCATCAGTCCGTTAGGATTTCTCAGGGTCATCCTTCTCCTGACGAGTAAACTATTTGAATGATGAAATCAGGGCACACGCGGTAGTGTACCTCACCTAAAGATGCTCAGTGTAATGTTTTGACGTTAGAATACAATTAGGTCTTAGTTGGAAGATATCCACTAAAACACGAAAAATCAAAATACTGTGATGTCACCTGTCATTAAGCATTTATTAAACTTGAAGCAACCATGTTAACTCTAAGTGTACGTTTATAAAACTAATTCAGGTATTTAGATGGTTGGAGGCGATTGACAGGAAGCCTTCGACCAAGGTTTAGTGTTACAAGGCGTATCTGCAACCTTGAAGGAAAGCATTTCCCTTCTGAGATTCGAGTCCGCTCCACCCATTGCTGTAGTAAGAGAAGTTACCACTAGGCTATTCGGGCTCGTGACTGACCTCCTGTAGGACTGTAGTAGATACTTTGATTGGACACTAGTGCGCTTATAAAACTAATTCATGTACCCGTATTATACGTTTACAGGAGCTAATTTCACATTTTCTTGTAGGATATTTGCCATTGGAATACTGAACATTGCTTTTCGTTTTTTTCATATATGTTTTACGTGGTTATAAACTTTCGTGCTCGCCCCGCGCTTTCCGAAGTAATAAAAATACACCTCTCCAAGTTTTCACTTGTGCATCCTTATACAACGTTGTTAGTCTTTGACCGTGTGCAGCGTTAGCACATCGTAGAACGTGGAAACGTGGATGTTCTATAGTCTTCTAATCGGAATCATATCTAGTACACAATAAACTGGTGAATCGGAAGTGTTAAAATATTTGCCGGATTATCAACATTCTAACTTTTGTGGATCTATACGTATTATGGTGACTCTAAATCATAGCAACCCAAAACGAAACTACCTAATGAACGGACTGATGACCTCGGCGAACTTATGCACAGTAACTGATTTAACCTAACTATGAGGAAATTGGGAGGTTTTTTTGGGACATGTACAAGAATATTATCCTAAGTAACCATTTTTAAACATTGCATTACTTGTAAATAGATGTTTATTCCAAGTTACGCAACTCTACTTCTGACGTATCTGATTGATCGCTAGAGGTAGTTTCGTTTTGGGCTGCTGTAGTTTAGAGTCACCCATGTTATGTGTTTTGGACTCATTCCATTGAGCCTTCTCAGCGTGTAACCTGCACTCTGTTGTAAGCATCATCATTTTTGTTTCGTCGTTCGATATGTTCATTTTGTATAGATTTCGCTGTTTTGTTATATGCAAACCACTTTTTCATGAATCGTAATATATCTCCCACTAACTGTGATAATTTTGAGTAGAGATCCATTAGTACTATTACTCTTACTGCGCCAGCTTTTAAATTCAGAGACCTTCATCTATGGCTTGCTCGACTAAGATATTATTTCCTTGCCAATAAGCTGTCGTCGCAGAACTCTAAATTTGGCATTTTGAGTACTGCCGGACTTATATGTCAGGTGAGTACGCAAATACACTGTTCATTCCAACAGTGAATCCCCCTACGATAAATTAGAAAAGAGGTACTACGATACACATGGCTCATTAATGGGCAAATACTTGACAGCTCACTAAGTATTGCCGAGTTTGATAGTAAGAAACTGTCCCAACTTGTGAGATGCATGCAAAGCCTCTTGGCAGATAAGGAAATTGATAAACGTCTGTTTTTTAAATTCTGGCTCCGACGACCGCCTGCCTTCGAAGATGACGACATTAATTTAGATAAACCCTCTGAAATCGCCGATCGCATTTATGAGAGTTCAACTTCTCAAACAATCGCTCCCACCAACCAAACACCGAAGACTCAGGATCAGATACAGAATTTAGAATATAAAGTGCCAGTTGGCAAAACTAATTACGCACACACGATCGAGTCATTCTGAGAGCTCATCCCGTCAAAATCGTTCTACGTCCCCTAGCATGTACAGAGAGTATGGCAATATCTTTTGATACCGACATAATTATAGAGGCAGTGCCCGGCGAAACCACTCCCCTTTTTATTTTCAGATAAAAGCAATGGACATATCGGGATTTGTGACGAATTCTGCCATTGGCACCCCACACTCGAACAGTCATCTTTTTATGTAACAGATTAAAGTACTGGCACCACACTCCTAGTTGATACAGGGGCAGAATTGAGTATTCTCCCTTCATCTACACAGGACTGTCGACATCCAGAACCAACAATCACACTCCGAGCTGTCAACAAGTTCGGCATTGTTACGTATTGAAACAAACGTATGTTATTGGCCTCCAGAATGCCTACAGTTGGTCATTTACCGTTGCAGATGTCTCATCACCAACTGTAGGCAATAATTTTAAGCAGCACCACAAGTTACTGATAGATCCAAATCGATCAACCCACACAGCAAAGCGTGCATTGCTGGTGCAATCATCAAATCATCATCTTTAAATCTGTTGGTCACACACACACCGGCATCTCCACATACCGAATCAGTTAATCAGTTCCCTGATCATCTGCAACCTTCTCTCAGAGAATCCAAACTGAACCATCATATGGTCCGCCACATTAAAACCACTGAACTATCAGTTTTCACACACCCTGGATGCCTTGATCCACAACGATTGGGTATCGCAAAGACAGAATTTGATGGGATGCTAAAGCTTGGAATAATCCCACAATCTAGTAGCTCGTGGTCTTTACTGCTTCATATGGCCATTAAAAAGTCTTCTGGTGGAATGAGACCTTGCGGTGGCTATCGATCTTTAGACAAGCGAACGGTACCCGATAAGTACCCGCTACCACTTTTACATGTTTTCACAAGTAATTTGCCGGATGTTAAGGTTTTCCTCAAGAGTGATCTCATAAGAAAATGTCACCACATTACTGTCCATCCGGATGAGGTTCCGAAAACCACTATCACTACACCGCTCGGTTTGTACGAACTCGTTCACATGTCTCTTGGACTAATGAATGCCACCAAGACATTCCGACGCTTAGTTTACCAAGTAACTCGTGGTCTTCCCTTCGCTTATGCATGCATTGATGACTTGCTCATTGCGAGTGTAAATGAAGCAGAAAATCTGAAACGTGTGAAGAATGTATTCGGAAGACTTCACCACTATGGGATGACCATCAACTTGGACAAATGGAAATTCGGCTAAACTTCATCGAAATTCCTCGGGCATTTGATCGGCTTCCCCATACAACGTTGTTAGTCTTTGACCGCGTACAGCGTCAGCACATCGTAGAACGTGGAAACGTGGCGTCATAAATTTGAGCTTTTGATGTTGTTATTGTTGATCACATAGTTCCGACAAAGAATAATCGCGCTTTTGCTATCTTTGGAACTTTTGGTGACTGCGCATGTCTCAAAGGAGTGTTTTTTCATCTATGCAGCAGGGTTCACAGATTGGTTTCCCGCGTTAAGACCACAGGGAGTCAGTTTTGATCGCAACGATTTTAACGTGTCTTTTCACAGTGGTGAATCTGAGCAATATGTACTATTGTACCTGCATCTTCATTTTGGTATTTACCATACAAGGCGCAACGTTTCTAGTTCATCTGTTACTAGCCACACAATCACATCTTTTTATTTAGTAAGTTTGGCAGTAATCATATGCAAATTTCTTTGTAATTCAATATTCTGATATTCATCGCTTATCGTCAGAACTTTTGGTCAAATTAGTTATGTGTATGACTTTATTGGTGAGTGGTCAACTGTCAGAGGTAGCAGCATATCTTGTCTGAGGGAGTCAAACAGGGCTGCATATACCCGCACATTTTCGTATATTCATATTTCTCAACGCAGACTCCGTACTGGGACATATAGTGGGATTAGCAGTGACGCTAATTTGTTGAAAAAGGTTCTGGTGAGTATGATTAGGAATGTCATGGTGCTACACTAAAGTCAGCGGTGAAAACCCCTTGTTTACATATTGCCTGGCATAAAAGTAGCAGCAGCCTGACTATCGTAATTAAAGACAGGAAGATCCACTGCAACCTAAACAGAAATATCCTACCGCGGTTACTGCAGAGATTCTTGTGAAAATCCTCAGTGGATCGTCTACCACAAAGTGAAAAGTAGATCATATTCCTACATTTTCGTCGTGAGTTTACACCCCCTAGAATGGAGTGGAAGGCTGTAGCCGTAGCATGGCAAATGATCTACAAATCCCTCCTAAACAGTGTTTTTAGAGTACCGGTACTTATTTGAACACTTCCCTTAGTTTTATTCTGGTTGAGTCTTATTTCTGATGTTCTCCCTCGATGCTTAACTAACTTTTAATCGGGGTTGTATTCTTGGGGTTTTACCATTACTTTTCGCCTTCATCTGTTTGAAAGATCACTATGGCAAATCGAACTATGCGGATCACAGTGACGTAAAGCCAGCAACACTGTTCATAATTTATAGGATGTTGTGATGTGACATCTACCAGCCTCAGCATGTTATGTCTCGGAGACTTATTGTCTGTCTATCGAAACTTACTGCATCAGATGTTTTCAGTATAAGTGCACTAGTCATCTTTCCGTCGCTAAGTATAGTGAGTCACTTTGATTGGTTGTCTTTATCTTCTTGATTGATTAATCTGACTACTGTTTAGGTGAACTTCTAATTTAGTTGCAGGTTACTTGATAGTCGTTGGATCATAAAGCGTTAATCAGAAAATTGGAGACTACTGATTAACTATTCTGTTCCATTTTACAACTCTTCAACAGCACTTACGAATCATCCAGACCGAGATCGCTTCTACCAACCAGAACCATAAACAATCACTCAGTTCACCTTGACATAGTGGACAGCATAGGCCGTAACCATCTATGATGGCTTCAGGACATCTATTCAGGCATCGGAGAGCTGGAGGTTGATGTTAAGATTAAGGGAGTTATAGGGATTTAGCCTAATTTAAGTGTAGAATTTCATCAGCTGACTTCTACGTACGCCAGATAATGTGGCGTAGTATTCACTAGAAAAGAAGCTCTGCTGTAATGTGAGAGTTATTTTTTGTCATGAAAAGCAAAGAAGAATCATTTTGCTTCATGCCGCTTCAAAACATGCTTATTGGACATTGGATATTTAGGAGGAACTTTCGTATGCATGCGTTACTCTTAGTACGGTGATATCCGCTACCAGGTTTTACATGCCTAGTCTTCCATTCTCACTGAATCAAAACTTTTCCTACTCGGCGCTAAACGTATTTATCTTGTTTATTTCTTTTTTGATGCTTAAACTACATGTTATACATACATAAGTGAGTGTTTTGAGTAACATATGAGTAAACTCTAGACTGTCATTCATTTACGCCGAGTTGTTTCGTTAAACAAAATTTGGTGTGCTGATGTCACACACCATTAAGATACAAGCCATATTTGCAAAATAAAACATTTCGGATAAACCTTTTAAACGGCTTATTTCAGAAGTCATTGGTCATTTTCTCAGATTACGGAATAATTTTCAGCAGTAGACTTCTCAAACACTTTGTTTTTTGTCCGGTCCTTATGAACTAGCGGACGTTTGTTTCTATCCATTGAAATATTGCAATAGTCTCAGTGGTCTATGGGAGGTGGTTGATATGTGTAAGTATCAAAAGCAGTTGTGAAATCATGTTACCACTGTCATCAAAGATTGGTTTTTGCATTTCCAAGTGATATTCGGAAATGTTGCAAGGCGTCGAATTTCGATGATTTTCTTGCCCCTTCGGTTAGACAAAGGACGAATTTATGTGGTATTCACTACATCTAGTCGACCGTTAGATATTGGATACACGTTACATTTAATGACAGTTCCTTGGCGTTATACATGTCATCTTTTTCACAATATACCAGTTCTAAAAATTCGTCAACACAAAATAGACAAGCTTATATTACTTACGTTTCATACAGGGCCTTTCGTCTGTTTTGTAGCAATATAATTCTTCAGTAGTATAGTTGGTTTTTGTCACAAGCGAATTTCATCTAGAAGACCAATTAAAAGTAGAAACGTCTGCACAGCTATTACTTCTTAGTCTTGGGTTTTTCAAATTTGCGCACGCATGACCCCATCTGGAATCGAAACCTGTACCCTCAGGTTATTAGGTGAGCACTTAACGACTCAGCTACTGGCTTTAAATTCAATATAAAGTGGAGAAAAAATGAATACGACTACCACTAGCGATGGTGTTTTTTGGTCGAATTTTTAGTCAGTACAGTCTAGATAGAATTGTGGTCGTGTATGGTGAAATCTGCTGTAGGTCCTCATTTCTTCTTTGTGCTTCATTGATTTGAAGAACAGTCAATGATGAGTAAAAAAAGATTTTACGTTAAAACTTAGATGGCATAGTATTACGTTTTGTGTCTAAAGTAAGCATTTTAACCCTGCTATCTTTCTATCAGAACGAATAACTGTTTCTAAATTGCCAATGTAAAGTGTCCGTTGATATTATTTCTAATTGTCAATCCATATTGGCGGCAGATTCACTGAATCCTCCTTATTTCCAGCTAATTCTTTTTCCTACGCACATTCGTTTATTGCTATTTGACTGCATTTTCTCTACCCTTGTGTGCGCGTTTATAAAATGCGGCAAGTTCTTGATTTGGAATTCTCTTAACATTGGTGAGAAAATTCCCACCGTCCTACAGAAGATAAAATCAAAACGCTTAGCACAACTGGCTTTGCTTCTCCAAAAGTTCAGTTTTCAGTCTTATCTGTTATTGACTACTGAATAAAATATGTGAACATTGTGAAACAGCTCTATTGAAAGTTGCTGTCGTAACGGCGTCAAGTTTGTGCAGTTGAGAAATTGAACAATACTGCACGTGCCACGCAGTATTGTACATCCAATAGGATCAAAAAGTGAGTCACTATGGTCTTGTTCACCAATGACCACTCGGGATTTATAGTTCAAGGCGTTCAATAGGGTTTATGTAGAATAGTTGTAGGTGGCAATGCAAACATTGGAAACTTTAGTGTCTTACGATCTGGTGGTGCTTGGATAGGAATTCTTAGCGACATTCTAGTTGTCATCCATATTGGTTAGGAATTGTGGCTTTTACCCTAAATAAGCTTAGCTGAACTATTGCTTTCACATAATAAAGGAAAGTGTAGTTCATCTTAGCGTGTAATATATGTGAACACATAAAAGTGGGCTTCAAAATTTTCTTTTCAATGTTCGTCATCATCCCATTTGACATATATCAGCTTATCAAACTAAGGAAAACATGGCGAAACCAGTATATCTTTTACCTATATGAACTTTGAAGTCATATTGGTTGGTGTCTTCCCGAATATACAATGCGTTGAATACTAATAGTGGCTGGTTGACATTTAATGTATGAACTTCAGTCTAAGATGCAGTTGGATATATCACTTTGCTACAAAAGGAGTAATTAATTCAATACTGCAATGTCATTGACTGGACTGTCAATAAGTAAGTGGAGGGAGGTTGTAGGATCTAAACAGCTATTAGGCAGACTCTCTTGCCCAGTTATTTATGAGCCCATTGTTAACTTAATCTCTAGCTGTCACCAATATCGACCGGATCCTTTCATCTATGATCTTAACCTGGCTGCCAAGTCTATGACATTTCAGTATTTAATTTAGCAGCCATCAGGTATCGCTTTTGAATCCCGCTGCACCTATTTTTACAACCTATAGTATATCACAATCCGGAATTGAGTAACTGGGTTCTACTACTATATAAATATGAATGTGGGCTCAGATTGTGGTAGGATATAAAACAATGGATTCAACTTTACCACACAAGTGATCTGCCAAATGAAATACAAAATTCCATCCTGTCAAAGTTCGTGTTTTATGTTGTCATCCGAAGAAAGCTGACAAAAGTAAAACAAATTAATAATAACTTTATTTTCAAGAGTTGGTTTGTAAGGATTAAATTTACTTTTACGAGTTGCTGGTCACGCTAAATCACGAATTGGTAGGAGTTAGAATTCATGGACTGACCATTGAATCGGGTCCCAGCGGTTGAATGGTATACGAGCTTGCCTGGGTTTTAACCGCAGTGGGTGCGTACTGCCGATGATTCCCAAACTAGGATGAAACAACTGTCTGGCAGTACTCCAGTGCTGGTTTTCAATGGTTCTCTAACTGATATAAATCCGTGGTCAAACTCGTAAAAAATAACTTTATTGTTTTCCATTTTTCTTCCAGTAAACTTTAATTCCAAATGAAGTTAACAGATGTTTGCAATAAACTCTATAAACGATCTACAACTCACTTTCCAAACTTAGAATATTATAAATACGACTACTACAGGACTCCTGTTCTTAAAAATAGAGTAACTGGTAAAGGTGATAAAACAAGAAGTAAGCAATTATTGTTAATTATGCTAAATTTTCTTCTTCTTTTAAGGAGCTGTTTGTGTAGAAGAAATGTTACTTATGCTGGCTTGCTTAAAAGAAAGTGATTATGATCAACTTCCGTGTACACAAGTGATAGACACTTTTAATAAGTGTGTTCAAGTTATGGAGGTTAGATTCACTAATAACACAACCTTGTTAATAACTATTTTTTTTTATTTAGGAAGATAGAAACATGAAAAAACGTATGCGAAAGTCTGGTATTGTGTTACAATCTCAAGAGTCTGGTGATTCATCTAATCGACTGTCATCTGAACAAATTACAAGACTTTTGAGACGTTTCCCAGAACCTGAATAAACCTTGTCTTTTCATCTGTATATATACATACATATATTTAATTTCAGTTTGTAGTATTCAGAGTTGCCTCTTGTAGTCCTAACTGGTTTGTATAAACTCCTGCATTTGAATACGTTTTTGGGATATAAACTCCTATCTGTCTGATAATTGTATCGATTTTCCTTTACGTTCATATTTTTATGTGTTCAACAATGAGGATATGAAATTGCTTTCCAGTATAAGTGAATCGTGTGGCAGGTAATTCATTGATGTCTCGCCATCATTAAGGGTCACACGCATTATGTGAAAGCTAATGATACTATCCAGCTACACAGGCGGCTGAATTATATAAATCGGGACTCGAACTCGGAACTCATCAGCTGGAAGTCAAGTGATTGAGTCAATCGACCACATCTCATGCTGTCTAGAAAATTGTGTTTTAGAATAAAAATTGACTTGTAGGCAAGACGATATCTTCCAATCATCCGTATGTTGATTCTAATCAACTACAAACTTTATACGATTAAGAATGAGTTGTTTTTTGAATTTAATGACATTCATTATGATCAAAAACTATCGTAATGTTTGGTTAGAAAGTGAGTGTTAAAATCAAGAGTTATGGCTGACAGGTGCGATGTTTAGACGGTATATCGTAGACTTGTTGGTTGCAGATTAGATGGTAGTAATTGTTTCTTCCCGGCTTTGCTCAGAGTGCGACCTATTTCTATCTAGCACATCAACTTGAGCCACCTCTGGCGCCATCACGACGTTAGCCTGGCTGTCGAAGGTCGGGTATACAATGCTTTGGTGCGGGCTGTCTTGCTCTGCACCTGCGAAACCTGGCCTCTCCGAGCTGAGGATGTGCGCCGGCTCTGCGTGTTCGATCATCGCTATCTGCACAGGATTGCTTGCGTTCGATGGCATCATCGCGTGAGTAATTCTGAGGTTCGGAGATCACCATTCATTGAGTGTCGTCATCTGGAAACACCGGCTCCGGTGGCTTGGATATGTGTTGCGAATGTCATCCCAGAGGCTTCCGTACAGGTCTCTGTTCGCTAGCCCTGGGACGGGATGGAAAAGGCGGAGGGGTGGTCTGTCCATGACGTGGCGTCGTGGGATGAAGGATATTTGTGCTAGATTAGCATTGGTTGGTGCGTCACGACTCTGGTTGATGTCCGAGAGACAGCTCGAATCGATGGCTCGAAACGTTATCGGATATGGCCAAGAATCGTAATCAATGCCGGACGTGTTGCAATTTCCTTCTTTCTTCCCTTCCCGATGATGACACTTGACGAATACTGTTTGAACTTATTAAGTATGCCTGTTTTCCTTCCAGATGAAGTTCTTTATCCACCGATATTTTTTACTTTTAATCTATGTTGTTTTATTATTATCGTGTGGCGCATCTTCTTGGTGCCATATTGTACCAAGTTTTTCTGCATTTTGAATAAATAAAAAATAAATAATATCTAGAACAAACTGTCGACACCGGCTCATTTACGCACAGCAAATTGCTTTCATCTGAAAATGGTTTGTGCTTGCAGAACTGCTGGGGCTTTTAGAGTAGGGTGTCTGAAGTCTGACTATGCTTGAGTATATATTGAATTCACTCTGTTGTATTGGTGTTCATCGTGTGTGTCATCATGAACTCGTTAACTTGAGTAGGTTAGTTGCATTTAAATATCAAACTGAGCTAGAGGTTTATTCTCTAGAATGTTTATACGGACACCTATAAGTCCGTGAATAGTGGATGCCTAGGTCGTCAAGAGGAATAGTTATATTATTTACAAAGAATTCAAATAAGTTTACTTTTTATGTAAGTCTGCGCTAAAGATGTTGTCTAGAGAGACAATTAAACTTTCGCAAATAAACTATCCAGCTCAGAGAACACAACTAAACCAATACACAATGGTTTACTAAATTTCTTTACGTGAAAAAAATTACGTAGCGATTGAGACAGAAGTGGACACATTTAACAACAGTCGGAATATTATTATGAAATCAGAGTTACCAGCCTCAAAAGGGCTGTTGTTAGGGTTATATATTTACCAAAATAATTTAGAATGGAGTACTTCAAGCAGTAGCTTGAATAGACTTTCCCAATCAACATTTTTTATCCGAAAGCCTCAACACTCCTAAAGCGTCATGTGGTATGTGGCCCGGTTAATTTACTCCTGCTTCCTTTAGAAATGAGGATGAGGTCCTGAATTATAGACCATTGTTTCTTTTAATTTGACTGTCTTCATTGCTTTGAAATAAGTGGACAATGGAATTTCCTGCTAAATAGTGTTGTCTCGTAGGAAGTTAATAGCACAGCAAAACGACTTGTTCATGTTTTTAATTTCCTGTTGACACTTCTGACCTATCTTTGTGGCTGTGAGGCGTGGCCATTGAAAATGGAAGACTTGGAGAGGATAGTTGTCTTTGATCCATAGGTGTTTGCGTTCTATCCATCGTGTTAAGTGGTGTAATATGGTGAGTTATATTAAGGGCAGACGTAGAGAATTAAGTTATGAGGGAAAATCAATAGATGAAGTTATATTTCTTGACCTAAAGGCGGCATTCGATTCTGTCGACTGAGGGGTACTATGACGATGTTCGGCTGTGAAGGGAATGCCGAGAAAATACATCTCATTGATCAAGGCACTCTACTCGAACTCATGCAGTCAGCCAAGTGAGAACCTGCGGAGAGTAGTTATTTGAAGTGGTGACAACCAGTGGTGTCCGTCTGGGATGCATAATGTCCCTATTTCTGGTTAATTTCATCATAGATGTGCTAATGAAATTGACCCTAACTCACTTCAGCGACTCAGGGATTGACTTGTTATTAGCCAGGGAATAATCTCGTTGGCTTAGAATATGCAGATGATATAGTTCTTCTGGATGAAGACGCTGATAAAATAGAGGAGAGTCTTGTGGACACCTTGAGGAGCAGCAGTCTTCGAATTTTTGGCATACTATTCGCTCCCGTCAAATGTAAGATGATGCTACATGACTGAACTACATTGACTCACTCCTACCTTAAAGACAGAGTGAAGTTGTGGAGAGTGCTGACCACTTCACTTCACTTATTTAGGGAGTTGCATCAGTCCCAATAGCTTGATCTCTGACGAAATCTCAACACTGATACAGAAGGTCCGTTTGGCATATACACTATCTCTGGCTTAGTAGACTTGATATCTGGCTAGCTGTCGAGCAAAGGACGTGTGTACTTCTCAGCAGTTCGCTCTGTCCTCCTTTGTAGGTTTCAGCAAGACATGGCCATTAAAAGTGGAAAACATAAAAAGCCTCGCTAGCTCTCTTTGATCATAGGTGTCTGTGTTGTATCTCCCCTCTTAAATAGGTCCTCCATGTCACCCTTCGCGTTGCACTCAAGCAGTCAGTTGGCTCACAATATGAGGGAAATAGCTATGTGTTTCTGAATCCCTATGTTTCACTCAGAATCTATGGGAATAATAGTAATAATTGGAGAGGAAAACGAATAACCGTAATCTTTATTTGTGAATATGAATCAAACACTTACAATAAAGAAATTTAACCATTGATTTATATTTTGGAAAAAAACCCAATACTACGACAAGGCATTTTAAGACCAAGGGAGTCCTTATATATTTATCATGAGAGTATTTGATGAAAAATGTGATACGTTAATCAAAATTGTTCCACTCTTTGTCTCATGGAATCCCACATAACTTTCTCCTGAAAAAATGTTTCTACTTTAAAGAATATAAGTAGCTTAATTTTATTTTTGGAAATTTCTTGTTATCAAACTGAGATGAAACGAAATAATAACCATTTAGACGTCGAAATAACTGAAACATTTTTAAAGAATATATTGAAAGAATTTAAAGACCTTTAGAATCATATTCTCTAACTTTAAATTACATAGTTTGAGTGGAGAAACCACCATAGTTTTTTATTCTGGAGCCAAAAAGCACTCAGACCGCTTCAGTGGTACATATACTGATATTTGAACGATAAAGGGAAGAATAATGTGCCGCCTTCACAAGGAATATACGCGAAATCATGAAGCGTTCTACACATTTCTATTATTGTTATTTCATTGGGTTTCGAGTGGAACATAAGACTTCGACAACATATCTCCACTTCCTTTTTCTGCCGTCGTCCTCAGTTGGGTCCAGGAATATCGCCCATAATCTCTCACCTCCTCCTCTCACGACCTTCTCCATGTTACCTTCGCACCGACAACCCAGTCTACAATTCCCACTGGGATTCCACTCGAACGATAACTGGCATTGCGCGCGATGTCTTTCGATGGCCTCATTGTATGCCTGATCCGTCTCCATTTTCTCCTACACATTTGTTGAGCAATCAACTCTTGGTTGGTCTATTCCCAACCAGAGTTCCTTGTTGCTTATTCTTTCTGAATGGCCATTTGATCTTCAGTATGGTGTCAACGAAGGGGGCAGCTGTTGATAACAGTAGAGTAGAGTGCCTTTAAATACATTGCACTGATTAAGGCACTCTACTCGTACTCATGCAGCCAGGTGAGGGGTTATGGTGAGTTGTTATTTGAAGTGGTGACGACTAGTGGCGTCCGTCAAGGATGCCCATTATCCCCATTCCTATTCAAGTTCATCACAGACGTACTAATGGACTTAAACCTAACACACTTCAGCGACTCAGGGATCGACTTGCTACCAGGGAATATGCGGACGATATAGTCCTTCTAGGCGAGGACGCTGACAAAATGCAGAGTCTACTGACACCTTGAGCAACAATCTTCGTATGTTCGGCATGCGATTCGCCCCTGTAAAATTTAAGATGATGCTGCAGGATTGGACTTCACCGACTCCTAGATTAGAAATAGGAAGTGAAGTGGTAGAGCACGTTGACCGCTTCACATACTTGGGAAGTACCATCAGCCCCAACGGGTTGATCTCCGACGAAATCTCAGCACGAATACAGAGAGCTAGTTTCGCATATGCCAGTTTACGCCGTCTCTGGCGTAGGCGTGATATCCAACTATCGACCAAAGGGCGTGTGTACTGCTCAACAGTCCGCTCCGTCCTCCTTCATGGCTGTGAGACCTGGCCATTGAGAGCAGAAGACATGAAAAGATTATCTGTGTTCGATCATGGGTGTCTGCGTTCTATCTCCCGTGTGAAGTGGTATAATAAGGTGAGCAATATTGAGGTTAGGCGTCGAGCGCTAGGCAAGGCGAGGAAATCAGTCGACGAGACTGTGAAATTACATCGACTGAGATGGTTAGGACACGTATTACGTATGCCTAGTCATCGCCTTCCTCGACGACGGACAATGTTAGCTGATATAGGGCCAGACTGGAAAAGAGCTAGCGGCGGTCAAACCAAAACATGGCACCAGTCAATGAAATCTACAACAGTTAGCTTAAGCCACGTAGGAAGATGTAGACTTCCTGGTTGGAGTCCTCGGGGCGGTAAAAACCAATGGTTGGAAACAATTGGTGACATGGCTCAAAGTCGTTCTCAATGGCGCAGATGCATCCACTCCTTGTGAATTATGATTTCCAATTAAACTGTTTTGTTCTCCGTTATTATTATTCCTTTGCCTCACACCTCTCTTTACTGTCTCTAATATGCATTTCTCCTACTTTCCTTTCTGGCTTTGTATGCTACATGGAGTGTGGCGACTTGAACTGCCGCACATATGTGCAAAGTTCTATATCGAAAACCGACCGACCGACCGTTGATAAAAGTCTGCAACCTGTTGGAAATCATATTCGTGACACGCTGGCCAAATTTCTGACCCGTATAGAAGGACCGACTTGACATTGGTGCTGGAAATCCGAATCTTTTTCTTTATGCAGGCTGAGTGCAGAAGATTTCCAAACTGGTTTCAGGTTGATGAAGGCGTATCTTGCCTTTCCGATTCTGACTTTGACATCTTCGTCCGTCCCGCCTGTAGTTGAGACGATGCTTCCCAGATAACTGAAGGAGATAACCTCTGTTAAATCTCTCCCGTTGATGGTGATTGGTGCTGGTTGTTGTTGTTGTCGCTCTTCGTTGGTTACCTTCATCACATCCGTCTTCTCTATGTTCGCCTGGATTCCTGTCTTCGCCGCCTGTCTGCTTCTCCTGCCATTTTGTTGCTTTTCACCTGTAATTCTTCTATTTTGTGTGACATTAGACATATATCATTTGCGAAATGCAGATCCCCTACATTAATCACTTTAATAAGGTTAGCAAGTGCTAATGCTTATGGTGACTAGTTACCAACTACTTATTTTAGTCGATTGAGTAGTATATACTAGTATGCTGTGTTAATGAATTTTATTTTATACAGTTTTATTTCATATTTTATAATTTTATTCAGCGTTCATCAGCCTTAAAATGTAAGCCTTATCTCGTACATCATTATGCTGATTAGTAACACAAAGCACGAAGTATAGTTGGATGACTCCTTGTCGACGACTCTCCTAACACCTTTGCATTAAATATGGCGGCTACATGAATAATCCCTGTCTAACAACACTATCATGTAAATGACCATTCTCCCTCTCTCTCTCTCTCTCCCTAGTCATTATTGTCTTGTCTACAGTACCGCTTGAAGTAAGTTTTACCTTCCGTTTATTATTATTATGATTATTCAAATAGGGATGTTGCATAGTAAAGGCTAAAGTGGTTGTTTGTGTAAAATCTAACAAAAGAATAAGAATATTTTGCTACTTATAGTGGTATGTATCTATACACAACAGGTGTGAAACAGGTGAGAATAATATTTGGGGCTAATGAATCTTTTTTTTAAAAAAAATCTGATTAAATTTTTCCGTATTTGTTGTTTGAAGAAAGACTTTACTTTAGGGTCTCTTGTTGTTATTGTTCATGTTGTCATTCTTGTTGCTGTTGTTGAATGTGTTATATGAAAACAAAAATGGGTGAATTCTTTCAATTTCTAAGTGAAGCAGAGGAGATATTACTTAAAGATTTATAAATAGTATATGCAAGTGATTCACAACGGAAAACTCAGTGAAGCTTTTAAATTTAAAACAGGATTTAAGACAAGGCTGTCTACTATCACTGATAATATTCCTGATTTTGGTGGACTGTATCATGCGGCAGGCCACGCAGAACTAGAAGATGGGCATACGCTGTGTGTCAAATACCAGAAAATTTGTAAATCTACAGGTGAAAACCACAAGTTGGCAGAACGGGGTAGACAGCGGAGATATGGACTTCAAGTGAGCATAGAGAAGACAGAGGCGATAATGAGGATACTCGACACCAACCCACAACAAAGCACCAATCACTATCACTAACGGGAGAATTTCAGAAGAAGGTCACTACTTTCATTTATCTTGAGAGCACTGTCTCAATTACAGGATGGAATCATAAAAGCAAGACGGGCCATCATTAATCGGAATTCAGCGTGGAAAACAGCTACCCTGAACACAAGGAAAAAGATCTGGATTTTCAACAGTCATTTCTTCTATTTTTTATTTTTTACTCCTTCACGTTCCCAGTGGAACAATATGGCTTCAAGCTAGAGGCTTGAAGTTTCTGTAGCAGTGTTTATTTTTACGGGATGGGGTTGCTAGCCTCATGCCCAACCTTTCCTCTTTACCAGCTTTTATTTCTGGTAAATGACCGAGTCGGCCGGGGATCGAACCCCGGACCATGTGCACGGTCGGCGAGCATCCTATCCGCTATGCCACCGACGCTTTATTTCTTCTATATGGTTCATAAACTTGGCGTGTCACCAAAAGCATTTCTAACAGTTTTTAGACTTTTATCAACAACTGCCTTCACTGCAGATTACTTGACCAGAAAGGATAAACAACAAGGAACTCTGAGAATGAACCAACAAAGAATCTATTGTCCAACTAACGAAGAAAATCAAGATGGGCATAGCGTGGAAACCAAGTCGGAGACATGGAGTTGGGCGTCGATCTGAGGATGACATGTAGGAAATCGTGTGAAGAGGAGTTGAGAGTTTATGGACAACCGTGAAGCCAGCTGAAGACGACTGCAGAAAACAGGATGAAGCCTTAAGAGGATAATGGTGATCTTCAGTGTTACCAGAGGTTGTGTAAAACATTAATGATGTTTGGTTGAAAACAAATCTATTCAGGTATTCAGGTTATCTTTTTATGTCCAAATAATCAACCATCAATCATCTAACTATCAAATAATCTCATACTTTTACTTCAGTGAAGTAAATTAATCACACATTTTTTTAACTTAAGCGTAAAAAGTTTCAAGCAACTGTAGCTCTTTGTGTGAGACGCCGGTATTCCATGACGTAAAATTTAGTGAAAGCTTATGTTTCCCACTAAAATGATCATTTTTGCAGAGACGGGTAGACTAAGTTGATTTTTTTTCCTTCACGTTCCCCAGTGGAACATAGGGCTTCAAGCTAGAGGCTTGAAGTTTCTGTAGAAGTGTTTATTTCTACAGGATGGGGTTGCTAGCCTCATGCCCAACCTTTCCCCTTTGCCAGCTTTATTTCTGGCTTAGCGAGGTAAAGGAGTGCTTCCGGCTGCCGGGGATCGAACCCTGGACCATGTGCATGGTTGGCGAGCATCCTAACCACTGTGCCACCGACGCACAGACTAAGTTGAGGCGTAATAAAAACCTGCGATAGTTCAGAAAACAAATGGAAGGGAAAATAATATTACAGTACACAAAAAATCTAGTAGGAAACAGAGTGGACAAATGATGATCAATAAAATGCTTGAAATTTTGAGGATAACAATGCAGAGACAACTGCAATCTCTGTTGAAAGTCTTCAACTAATACCTTGTAAAGTCTTGAGGTTAAAAAGTCTACCAGCTTGTAAATATAGTCGAAGAATGCTCACTAGCCACTGACGCCCTCCAGGTTTGATTCCTAGCCGACGCATTTCGGAACCTCGCCTAGTATAGTAATTAGCAATAAGTCCCCCCAAAATAGGATGTGAGCACTGAACCACTGGTGCATGTGTACTCCTTAATTTTGAAGAAACTAAAAGAAGTTAGATGCAGTTGTCCTAACGACTGGAAGTCTGTTTATTTTTCAAAAATAAGTTTTATAAGGATTCTATGTATCTTAATCAATACTTATATATATATATATATATCATGTAATAATCATAGGGGGATCAGCCCGACGAATATAGTCTCTAAAATCCTAGGCTCAGTAATCATGCACAGACTAAGCAGATTTCGGGAGGAACAAACGAGGGAAAATCAAGCAGGCTTTAGGCCACGTAGAGGGTGCATAGATCATATCTTCACTCTCCGACAGATCCTAGAACGTAGACACACTTTTAGGCGTCCAACAATTGCCATATTTCTTGACTTCAAGGCGGCCTTCGACTCCGTGGATCGAAAGATACTATGGCAATGTTTGACTGTGAAGGGAGTGCCAAGAAAGTACATTGCACTAATCAAGGCACTCTACTCAAACTCACGTAGCTGTGTAAGGGCTTATGGGGAATTGTCTTCCGAATTGATAACAACCAGTGGTGTCCGTCAAGGATGTCCACTTTCCCCATTCCTGTTTAACTTCATCATATATATATGCTAATGGAAGTATCCTTAACTGAACTTAACGACTTAGGAATCGACTTGTTACCAGGGAATAGTCTTATGGACTTAGAATATGCAGATGACATAGTCCTGTTAGGGGAGGATGCTGACCAAATGCAGAGTCTTCTGAACACCTTGAGCAGCAGTCTTCGTATGTTTGGCATGCGATTCGCCCCTATAAAATGTAAGATGCTGCTACAGAACTGGACTACGTCTACCCCTAGCTTAGTGATAGGGAGTGAAGTGATAGAACATGTTGACCACTTCAGCACCAACGGATTGATTGGTCACGAAATCTCAGCACGGGTCCAAAAAGCTTGGGCTGCTTTCGCTAACTTACACCATCTCTGGCGTAGGCGTGACATCCGGCTATCAACCAAGGGACGTGTGTACTGCTCAGCAGTTCGCTCCGTCCTTCTCTTTGACTCTGAAACATGGCCAATACGAGTTGAAGACATGAAAAGGTTGTCTGTTTTTGATCATAGATGTTTACGATCTCTTTCTCACGTTACGTGGTATAACAAGGTAAGTAATGTTGTCGTTAGGCGTAGAGTGTTGGGCAAAGAGGGAAAATCAATCGAAGAGGCTATAAAGTTACATAGATTGAGATGGTTAGGTCACGCGCTGCGCATGCCTAACCATCGCCCCCCCCCCCCGAGGGCATTACTAGCTGATATAGGTGCAGGTTGGAAAAGAGTAAGTGGTGGCCAAACAAAAACATGGCTCATCAATCCATGAAATCCTTGACAGTTAAACTGAGTCAGGTAGGGAGATGCAGACTTCCGGGTTTGGGACCCGCCCTCGGGACTCTAAGAATCAATGGCTGGAGACAATAGGTGACATGGCTCAAAATCGTTGTCAATGGCTTACGCAGATGTATTCAGTCTCTGTAATCTTTCATATTCCTTTCTACCATTATTCATTCTGTTTCACTCTTATACTTGTCAAAACTCTATTGATTCTCTTCACTCATTTTCTTGTCTACCTTTGTGTGCTCTTTGGAACGTGGCAACTCGAACTGGTGCACTTCGGTGCCAAGTTCTATGTTGAATCCAGACAGGCCAGACATATATATATATATGACAGACAAACACTCAATTACCCAAATCACATTGAAACTACAATCACTTGTTATTATTATTATCTAAAATGAAGAAAGACATTAACTTGAAGACATAGAAGGAAAAAGAACAATTGCTATCAGCAGTAGAAGTGTACATTGAACAGGTGTTCATAATACCTAAAGCCTACTCTATTAGTGGTAGTATATATGTATGCGTATATTGGGCACATTAGTAATCGCTACTAGTCTATTGCAAAGTAGTTTCTAAGTACTAGTCACTAGTGCGTTTCTAGTCTTCTTTCTTTTTCCCGTTGAACTGCATAGTGATGATTACTTAAAGATTACGCACCTCATGACCCGTATGGAGGAGATGTCTGGTAATAGAGCTATTATAAGAGTTTGTTCCCTTGAGACGTAGGCTTTTTGGCAAATGTTCAGAAAATCGGAGGTTTGCCCTTCTTTCTGTTCTACCAATGTGAATCACATGAACGTTTCAAATAAGTCCATGGCGTCATTTGATGCAACCGCCTTGTTCACAGTGATCACAATCAATGAAACTATTGAGATCATTTGTCAACAGTCTGATCTTCTCCCACTACCAGAGTCGGAATTCAAACGCCTAATGCTAATGTGTTCCATGGATGTACAATTCCAGTTTGACAACACTCTTTACCGACAAATAGATGGTGTAGCTATGGGCAGTCCATTTAACCCTGTTCTAGCATATATCTTCATTTCAAACCTTGAGAAAACAAATTTGAAGCATATAGTTGACGAAACAACTTCATATTGTCGATATGTCGATGACACATTTGTAGTGTGCAACAATGAAAGTTATGCTTCTTACCTACTCAGATTATTCAACAACACACATACAAATATTGAATTTACTATGGAACATGAAAATGATGGAAAGTTCCATTTCCTTGACATTGCCATGCAACGCCTAGAAGATGGTGGTCTCCAGAGGTCAGTTTACCGAAAGCTGACATGGAACAGACAATATTTACATTTTAATAGTTTTTGTCCAAATAGCCACAAATGAGCACTAGTCAAGACTCTGTACTATAGAGCGAGGAGAATATGCTCTCCAGAGAAACTAGAGGAAGAATTCACGATTCTCGAAAAGGTGTTGAAAAACAACGGTTATCCTCAAAGATTCATTAACAAATATGGAAGACGTGAAGGCTCAAAACCAAACAAATCACAGTTGAAAAAAGCTTCTCCTCATTCAACTAGATTTTAAAGGTGAAAATATTGCAGCAATGGTCAACAGAAGACTCAGTACGTCACTAGCCAGAGGCCTACCTTACAGCTAGCTAAGCTGGTTCCCGTCTATCGGACAACATGCTCTTTGGTGCGGCCAAAAGTCGACAGATACTCTTCTCATGTTAACTCCAACTCTGTATTCAAATTTTTACGTGTATCTGCAGGAGCAGTTACATTGGTAGAACAGAAAGAAGGCCATACTTCGGATTTTCTGAACATGTGCCGAAAAGCCTACGTCTCAAGGGAACAAACTCTGTGCTAAATATGGCGCTGAAGATGTTGTCCGGAAGGAAGACGAAAGCTTCGCGACTAAACCAACCAGCTCAGAGAACACTTTTAATTGCAGAACAAGCTCTCATAATGGTACTTAAAGATTAGTTGATAGTGGCTAGCATAGGAATCTTGGAGATGTATTCATCCTGTATTTTAACTGAATTTATGTACTTGCATATCACAGTATTCTTGCTTACAGACTGGAAACCTAACAGGGATCATATCAAATGGCAACCTGATAGAGAGCAGAGATAGAGTATTTCGAAAACAAAATACGCGGTTCAACGAAAAGGCTCTTTTCGGCCAATTCATTTTTCCCTTCAGATGTACAGTCGCATTTATATACAATTTTCTAATCAGAGAGGGTAGTGACAAAAGGGATGAGTTGTCACAAACATAGTCATTAATGTTAGTTAATGCATAAAAGAAGTCGATTAGGTGTATTAGAGCTACGTAATAACAACTACCATCTGGAGATGCAATCCACTCTCGAAATGGAAAACAAATCCATATTCCCTTTCTTGATGTGGAATTAACAACAAGATCCGATGGAACCTTGAAAAGATGAGTCCATAGGAAACCCATATGGAACGGTCAACTAACAAGTTTCTACAGTTGGGTGCCTGTTGAACGAAAACAAAACCTAATCAAGTCCCTTGTTACTCGGATTCAAGGTATCTGCAGTCCTGATGCTGCAGAAGCAGAACTAGATCTTCTGATGGGAACCTTCATCCAAAATGGGTATCCTCTAGGATTGATCGGCAAGAAAATGAAACCAAAGGTTCTGTAGAAAGTAACACTTCTTATCTTAAAAAGATCAACATAAACCTAGCTTTCAAGAGGGACTTAATATCCTATATCCCTAAGAGAAGGACAATCACATTTATATACAAAGTTTTCATGAAAGACAGTACTCACAGAAGGGATAAGGTGACACAAACACAGTTATTAATGTTGGTTAATGCATAAAAGATTACTCTTGAGTCTGGAGCCTTAGACCGCTCGGCCACCCCAACCTCGTCGGTGGCATAGCGGTCTAAGGACGTTCGCCGACCATGCACACAGTCCGAGGTTCCATCCCAGGCCAAAGACGCACTCCTTTACCTCACTGAGCCAGAAATAATGCTGGTGAAGAGGAAAGGTTGGGCATGAGGCTAGCAACCCCATCCTGTAAAATAAGCACTGCTACAGAAACTTCAAGCCACAAGCTTGAAACCCTATGTTCCACTGGGGAACGGGAAGGAAAACAAATGCATAAAAGAAGTCGAATAAGTGTATTAGAGTTACGTAACAAAATGAATAATTTAATGAATGAGTTGTGATCAGGATGCACATAGAAACGAAGGAAAATGCGCAACTATTTAAGAGTTGTAGAGAAACACATTAGTTATGAAAAGTTATAGAAACGAAACAAACAAGAATTAAGTCAGTAGGAATCAACACGGCTGTTACCATGATAGTAGAATTGTTTGAATAACTTTCTTTTGTGTAAATAGCTCCAAATTCTCTAACTGAATGGCGAAGGCTTCAACAATGCAAATGAGACGAAAGCGTATTGCCTTTGTCAGCTTGTTCTTCACTTTGTAGATCACTTTGAAGAAGGCGTTTGCTGACATGGAATGATCAATGTTGACATTGTGTTCGATTATCCCACTCCTTATAGAGCCAATACTACCTTACTGCAGCAATGCGAGGTAATGTTCTTGAACCTGTTTAGGCAGGATACGCGTCAAACGACCAATATATATCTGGCTCTAGAAGAACAGGTGAACTGAAATATGCACATAGTAGTGGTCAGATGAGAGATCTTGTCCTTAAGGCTTCTGCAGACCAATGGATAACTGACTGGAGAACACTACTCCTTAGCTTTGCTGCGAAGAATATTTTTGTCACAGATGATGAGTTCCTTCTCTTAGGGATATCGGGGATTAAGTCTCCTTTGAAATCTAGGCTCATGTTAATTTATTTTTAAGATAAGTAGTGATGTGTTCCTGAGAACCTTTGGTTTGATTTTCTTGCCGATAAATCTAAGTGGGTACCCATTTTGGATGAAGGTTTCTTTCAGAAGGTCTAGTTCTGCTTCTGCAGCATCAGGACTGCAGATACCTTGAATCCCAGTGGTAAGGGACTTGGTTAGGTTTTATTTTCGTTCAACAGGCACCCAACTGTAGAAACTTGTTAATTGACCGTTCCATGTGGATCTCCTATGGACTCATCTTTTCTAGGTTCCATTGGATCTTGTTGTTAATTCTACATCAAGAAAGGGAATGTGGATTCGTCACAGGATTTTACCATGAGCTGACATTGGTTAGAGAACCATTGGAAAACCTGGGAGTACTGTACAGCTGTTTCGTCAGCCTAGTTTTGGTTTTTTCAGCAGTACGCACCCACCGGGGTTCGGACCCAGGACCTTCTGGTTACAAGGCGAACGAGCTCGTAGACCATTAAGCCAATGGGACCCAATCCAATGGCCAGCCAGCCCATGAATTCCAGCTTCTGCCAGTTCACGACATAGCGCGACCACAAACCAATGTCTTCGGCGAGTATTTGTCCTCACACCCGACCTGCTGCACCCTAGTGGTCACGACTTCCCACTAGAACCCCAGGTAACTACCTACCTGAATAGGGCAAGTCGCTAGTGAGCATCTCATCGATATTCAAGTGTTGGTTTGTAGGGATTTGATTGATTGGTTACAGGATTTCATCATGAGCTGACATTGGTTAGAGAAGGTCCTGGGTTGAAACCCTGGTGGGTGCATAATGATGAAGAGTCTCAAACTACGACGAAACAGCTGGCTGTCCAGTACTCCCAGGTTTTCCAATGGCTCTCTAACTGATGTCAGCTCATGATAAAATCCTGTAACCAATCAAATTCCTACAAACCCACACTTAAATATGGATTTGTTTTCTATTTCAAGAGTGAATTTTATCTCCAGACGGCAGTTTTTATTACGTAGCTCTAATACACCTAATCGACTTCTTTTATGCATTTACTAACATTAATAACTATGTTTGTGACAACTAATCCCTTTTGTCACTACTCTCTTTGATTAGAAACCTGTATACGAATGAGAGTGTACAGCTATAGGAGAAGATGAATTCTCCATAAAGAGCCTCTTCTTTCAACTATGTGTTTTGCTTTCATTAGTTTCTGGATAGGGATTATTCACGAATCGCATATTTCGGTCTTGAATAATCAATCAATAGATGGTTTGGACTGATTTTACCATCTGAACTGTATGAAACTGGCGTACATAGCTAATGAGCTCAAGCAGAAACGAGGAAAACGACTGTCAGGTGTTTACATCCTTTCGATCTGGCTAGTAGACCCTACTGCTGCTTACCATGAGTGACACTGAACTACTCATATCAATCAGTCAGTAGTATATATACCACTAAAGATGCTTTCTCGTTCAGTTGCATTTATGTGTGTCTTAAAATCCAGTTGTGTGTGTGTGTGTGTGTGTAATTTCTTTCCAAATTTCCAAAAGTTATGCTGTTCAGTGTGTGTGTAACGAGAGACAGAGAGAGACCATCTTTGCCTTATTTTTATTTGTTTATTCATGTATGACCATTTCAGCTGTCTATGAAAGGTAAACTGTTCTTTCTCTCTCTCTTCAGTTACAACGAACCAACAGACAAGTAAATGAGAACAACAATAAAAATTATGATTGTTATGATTGAAATGAATTGTTTACACTTTCTGGTGTTTCATTTTTGTCGTCTTTCTTTCAGTTTGTGTGATCTGTCCATCAATTATAATAATAATAATAATAATATTATTATTATTATCATATATTCCTTCTTGTAATTGTCAAATTTATTTACAGATTATTGATCCGCTACAGATTAGTAGATTAGTAATTTATTTTTGTGCTGGCTGTTTGTCATTTTTGCACTTAATTATGTGTTAAGTAGAGAGTTTGCGGTGAAATTCCACGGTGGATTCCTTCGAAAACTTACCTAGGACCCTCCTGACAGGGTTAATTTACTTTTAATTTTATTCTTTTGCGTTTTGAGTGGAACATAAAGCTTCAAGTTTGAGCTCTGAAGTGTTGGTGGCAGTTGTGCTTCTTTTTATAGGGTGGAGCCTCACACTAGCCCAACCTTCCTTCTTTGTTGGACTTACTGCCGGGCTAGTGGGCTTTAGGAGTGTATCGGGGGGGGGGGATCGAATCCCGGACCAGGTGGGTGGGTGGGTGGCCAGGATTCTACCACTAAACCGCCAACTCACAACACGGCTGATAGTACCAGGAAAGCTAATGTGGAGCGTAACATGACACACTACTGTTTACAGTTTGCAGTTGTTAATCACCCATATCAGATCAATGGAGTTACAGTTCATTAAAGATGCTTAAATTATAATAACAATAAAGATATAGTAGCAAATAGAATATCAACTAAGATTAGGAAAATTCTACAAAACTTCAGGATCATTCAAACTTAGATGGCCAAGGTAAGGATAATGTCTGAGCTAACTTCTCTTGGATGCATAAATTAGGCTTGTTAAAATGGATCCCCACAGCCTCAGCAATATTTAGCAGTCGAACTCTTAAGGCAAAATTGAGGTTCGTAGGTATGCGGTAAATTACCCTGAAAGCATGATTAACATAAATGTTGTGTTCTGTATCCACAAGATGAGGCAGAATAGCGCCTTGAATAGATTTTGTTTGTCTTTTGCTTAACCACGCAGGGTGATGTTCGGAGGTGTCGTTATCTTTGGATGTGTCGTTCATTATAGTCCCTGTTCCAGTGATTAGCTTCATTATTCACTGGTGATTTTCAGTCACTGTGTTTTATATTTTCAGTCTGTTATGTGCATCTGAAGTCATGAATTGACCCCCCTTTTCCTACCGCTTTACTATGCAGTCTTACATTTCATAGGATAGTATACTGATAACAACATGTTCCGTTGTATGTGTTCATGAAGGAAGAATAGTTATTCTCTAACGGATGCCCTTCGACTAGCAAAGTTCTCTCAGTTTCAAATACATAGAATCACACTATGCTCAGAAGCTTATAAAATGATGTTGGAAATTTAAATTTCACAGTAAGGCTGAAAATTCTTTGCTCTTTTTGAAGCTAACACTGAAGATGCTACCAATCCCGATGACGGAACGTCCGCAGCGAAATAGCAATGCTTAGTAAGTATCAAATAATTCGCAAAAATGACTTCTCTGTTGCAGTCTGACGTAGAATTCATCGCAACTAAATTACACTTGAACCGAATATTTGTTTATTATTAGATTTTATTTAACTTATTACTCAGGTCAGTCGAACACGTTATTGTTACGTCTAATTACAAATTACACGTTATCTTCCCTTTCTTTTCTTTTATAATTCTATATACACTGGAGTACACCAGGTCAGACGTGATGACAAACATTCATTGATAACACTGGCTTACGATGGTACTAAAAATCGTAACCTGGTAGAGGTTAGAATTCATGAGCTGACCATAACATTCTATCAGAGTAGCTGGGTGGTTAATGAGCTCGTCTTGTAATCTACAGGTCTTGGGTTCGATTTCTAGGAGCAGGGTGGTGCATGCGCACTGATGAAGAGTTCTCGAATGGGATGAAATAGCTATCCAGTACTCTGTGGTGGTTTTCAGTGGTTCTCTCTCTCTCATATCAGCTTACGATCGAACTTGAAACCAATCAGATCCCTGCACAATAACACCCGAAAATATTCTTTTGATTGGACAGTAGTCAGTAATTACTGTAATGTGTTTAGTCCTTTCTTTTGTGTAGACGAGTTTGCAATGTGGCCATCATGCCACTAGGTGGCTTGCTATCACAGTGCATTATGAATTGGCGGTATTAGATACAGTCCTACAGGAGGTCAATCCCTAGCCCGAATAGCTCACTGGTAACGTCTCAGACTACAGAACTGGGTTTGAATCTCAGAAGGGACATGAGTTCCTTCAAGTTGACGGCAGATAAGCCTTGCTGACAAGTTCCAACTAGCACGAAATCCAGGTCATGTGGGGCTTCCTGTCGATTGCCTCCAATCATCTAATACCAACACATGAAAATTAGTCTAACGCTCACTAGCGTCAATTTGTTTAAATATCTCATTTGATATGATCAGTCTTGTTTCTTTGAAATTCCAAATAGTACACAAGTGGGTTATTAATCGTCTCTGATCGCCATTATCGTTTGGTAGACAGTGGCACTATATCGCAGACTGACAGGAATTAGAGTTCATGAACCACTAGTCTAAATTGCAATACTACGTATCATCATAAAACAAAGCATAGTTCGAGAGTCAACTCTATACCTAAGCTTCACAAACTCTGAAAAGACCATCAGTGGATTCGTCAGTGAAGTAATTTGGAAGCTGTTTCAAAAGCCCACTCAACAGCTATATGACGATATTATATGTCAAGTGATTCACAAAGGAAAGCTCAATGAAGCGTTGATTGTTGACAGATGATTTTCGTAAGTGTAGTGCACTTTATCATGCAATAGATTGTGGAAAATGAGAAGGAGAAGATATGTTGGAGTGGTCAAGAGATTCTAGAATATCTAGATTTTGTAGATGATCTATGTCTCATGCCGTACAAACCAAAAAATCGACAGAAGACGCAAGAAGTCAAGACAGAAACTCATTCAGATGAACATGGAGAAGGCGGAGGTAATGGAGATACATGATCTCCAACAACAACAGGTACCAATCACTATCAATGAGAGAAACCTTAAGGAAGTCGTCTCTTTCACTTGCAGAAGCAGCATCGTAAAGCAGGACAGACTTTCATTACAATGAAATCAGTGTGAAGGTCTACAGCACTCAGCTCAAAGTATCACCTTCAAATTTCTATGCGTAATATCAGGTCTGTGCTTTTGTATGGCACGCCCCTTACCGAAAGCTTTACCAACAGCCTAATGCAGACTTTCTCCAACAACTGTTTTCTTCACTCGATTGTGAAGACCAGATCACTGACTGGTTAGAATAAGCAACGAGGAACTATGTCAGTCAGTTAACTAACACACAAGAGCCTATTGCTCATCAGATATACAGAAGAGGGGGGAGATGGATTGGACAAATGCTGAGGAAATAATTTGATGACACTATACGTCAGATTCTTTAATAGAACCCTAATAGGAAGCGACGCGTTGGGCATTGGTCTGAGGGTGACACGGAGTTCATGTAAAGAGGAAAGAAGAGCTTGTGAGCAGTCGTGGAGCTACTTAAAACTGATTACCGAAAATTCAATCCAATGGAGATTTGTCGCTGAAGTCATATCCTGTATTAGGGGTGCACTTAACGAATAATAATATTAATAATGCATTCTAACCCAGAAGATAAGTGATGAAGTGCTCATCTCATAGCCTGAAGGTTCTTACATGAGTGTGTTCTACTAACGAGTAATGATTTGTGACGAAACAGTGGTTGAGCGCTTTTTAATTCCTTCCTGTCATTCTCTAAGTGATTTGAATTGGTAATGATTAGGAGTATATTGTTTAACTAATTTAAAACAAAGAAAATTCTTTTTGACACGATTTTATTTTCATGTCTGTACATTTGTATTCATACATACATTACAGTAGACAACATGAAGTGCCTTTGTTCTGACTGACTGGAAATATTGAAGTGCAGTAATATTGTGGCGTGTGCTACTGATAAGATTCAAAGAGACGTTCATCGGCGTAAAAACACCAAATAGAAAGCAAATGGTACAGAGTTGCAGAGATACATGGAAGATGTGAAAGGAACACATAGAAACACAATATGAAGACCAGAAGTAGCTCAACATGGAAGATCTTCAACCAAGTCTTTCGTCTTCTACCGTTAGAATATTAATTTAGATGGTTGTGAATCACAGTGTGTAAAAGTTGGCGACTGTTTAATGATTATTCTGTAGTAATCAAAGAGGTTAATGCAGGCCAGCCTAAATCTCTTTTCGAATGGTCATCAAAGGACGTGTGTACATCTCAGCAGTTCGCGCTGTCCTCCCTTATGGCTGGGAGGTGTGGCCATTGAAGAATAGAAAGACATTAAAGAGGCTAGCCAGCTGTCTTTCATCACAGTTTTTCACGTTCTATCTCACATATCAAGTTGTCCAATATGATAAGTAATACTGAGGTTAATCGTAGTGTGTTAGGTAAGGAGGGGTCTAGCCAACTGATGAGGTTTCGAAGCTGTATCTACTGAGCTTGTTAGGACAATTGTTGTGGATCACGAGTCACCACCTTCCTCATTAAGCAGTGTTTGCTGAAATAGGTGATTAGGTTGAAAAAGAGTTAGTAGTGGTCTAGTCAAAACATGGCATCAGTCCATGCAATCTCTAATTATTGGTAGTGAGGTATAGACTTTCTGGATGGGGTCCTCAGGATGCTAAGAACTAATGTCTTGAGACTGTTGATGATATGGATCAAACCGTTTTCACCAGAGTGGATGCATTCATTCTTTGTTATCTCTCAGTACGTTTCTTTCCATTATAGTTCTAAATTTTTCTCTTGTACCTTTTTGTGCTAAGTGGGGTGTGTCGACTTGAACTGGTGCATTTCTGTGCAAAGTCCTACGTTGAAACGCAATCAGATCATTCAGGTTGTAACGATAGAAGACAGGAGCCAAGCAACAGATAGTTTATTGAGAAAACCAAGAGATATTTATAGATTTTTATGTACATTATTGTCAACGGAGAAGCAGCGTCTTCTGATTGGTTGTTTTCTTTCTGAAGGTTATTCTGTACTGCTTGTAACCGTTTCTCAAAAAGCTAAGCCATATATCTGCAAATTCTATTCGCACACGTTAAGTCCACTGCGACTGGTCGGTGAGCTCCTCAAGGTTAAGCTTTGCTATCGTTTTTCTCATGACCCTGATTCCAGAAGTGGCAGTGACGTAAATTGTTGTTTGTAATTTTCTCTTGTTCGCAGCAAACTCTCACCACAGCGTCACCTACCCTAGCTAGTACAGCACCTAACCCACTTGTTTAAATCCTATCGGAACTGTATTTCGTTTCAGTTGTAATCATCGTTAATAATCTACGAGTATAACGGTGTGACAAACGGTTTCACCACTAATAATTCACTTTCCATTGATCTTACCACATCTTTATGTCATCAATATGATGAAAATATTCAAGTGTTGTTTTGCAGGGATTTGATTGGTTTCATGGTTTCATCATAAACTGAAATCAGTAAGAGGACCATTGGAAAACCGACCAGGGAGTACTGGACAGCCAGCTGTTACTTCCTAGTTTGGGACTATTCAGCAGTACGCACCACTGAGGTTCGAACCCAAAACCTTCTGGTTACAAGGTGAATGTCATCGGTGAATGAATGTATTTGTCCTCACACCCGACCTGCTGTAATCAAATGGGTACGACCATTGGGCAGGGTCCCAGTGGCTAAATGGTCTGTAAACTTGCCTTGTAACCATAAGGTTTTGGGTTCGAACCTCAGTGGGTGCGTACTGCTGAAGATCCCCTAAGTAGGATGAAACGACTAGATATCCAGTACTCCCAGGTTTTCCAATAGCCCTCTAACCGATGTCACTTCATGTTGAAATCCTGAAGATAGTTAAATTATGGGTTTTTTAGGGATTCGAATTAATTTCACTTGTTCGGTCTCGTTACGAACCAAAATCATTCAGAGATCATTGAAAACTAAGCAGCACTGGAGAACTGTTTCGTTTTAGTTTCAGACTCTTAATCAGTGCATATCCACAACCTCACCAGGGATCAAATCTTTAACCTTCATACTACGAGATCAAGCTCGCCGACTGTTCACTCACTTGTGCAGGAATCCAATGACCAATCAATTCAAACTTAATTCCATATTAGATATATCACAAAGTGAAACAGTATTATCTACTGGATGACGTTTCGTACAAAATTTATTGTTCATAATCATATCAATTATAATCACACGACTTTGACACTTGAGTTTTATAGTTTTCTTTGTTCTCTCCTATTTGTCGTATGGGTAGTAGAATTTTCCAGATATCTGGGACAGGTGGTGAATCATTCCTACTACATGTATTTGTAGTTGATTCGATAAACAAAGCTTCTGTTATCAATCTCTCCCTCCATTCACCCTGTGACATTAGATTTTAAAACTGTCATCCTATCCCATCCCATCCTATTGTATGGTTGTGTGTGACTGCATGTAGTGAGTGCTATAGCTGAACTATTCTCTAGATTTCTTATCTTATTCGGGTCAACCAATCTAGATTTTGCTAGGTTTTTATGTTCAGCTAGTCTGACTGCCCCTGTTCTACTAGTTTGACCTATGTATTTGACCTGACAATCATTGCAGGGTATTAGATAAACTAAGCTGTTTTGTTTTAAAGGCTTCACAGGACTGATCCTTTAGCCGACAAAGCTTGTTTCTAATTAAGTTTGTGGGTTTGAATGCCGTTTTTATTCCTGCCTTGTTGAGAATTCTGCGTAAGGCTTCCGAGGTTCCTTCCTTGTATGGAATTACTACTGATGATTTAGATTTCTTATTATTGGTGTCGTCATTAATATTATTAATATTATCACTATTATCATTATCATGATTATTGTTATTATCACTACCGCTACTATCATTATTTATTTTATTTTTACATTTCCTCACATATTTCTTGACTAATTTATCCGGGTAATTATTAAGTTTCAAAACTTCTTTTATGTGTATCAGTTCCTGTTTTAGATTTTCTTTGGTACTACTTAGTTTTTGTGCTCTATCATTTAAACATTTCACCAATCCTATTTTTACTGACATAGTATGGGACGACCGGAAGTTTAAATATCTGTTTGAGTGTGTGGGTTTCCTGTAAACACTAGTGTTTAACTTCCCACCTTCTTTCCTCTTTACGTTGCAGTCTAACATTGGGAGCTCCCCTTCCTGATTTTCCAATTCATAAGTGAATTGAATTGCTTCAACCTTCGAGTTGATGTGTTCCAAAAACCTATCTATATCTTGTGTTTTAAGTACAGTGAATGTGTCATCTACATGCCTCCACCATACTTTTGGGGTGGGGGTGAACGTTTCAATCGCTATGTTTTCCCACCTATCCATGAATATATCTGCTACAACCGGGGATATTGGTGATCCAATGACCACTCCCTCAGTTTGTTTGTATATTTTCCCTTGCAATTTAAATACTGTGGAAGTCAGGCATAGCTGTACTCTCAGCATTATGTCCTCAAGTGGCACTTTTATCCTAAGTTCGAGTTCTTGGTCAGAAATGAGTTCGTTTCTGACTGCCTCCAAAGCCATATTTATTGGTATACGTGTGTATAACTTATGTCAGTTCATGAAACAGGGCTACCTACAACTAAAACCATCGATTAGTTTCCACTCCACTTTATCATGAGGAACCTGACGGGTTACATTTTCTCAGTACAGCTCCAGTACATCCATCTAGTAACCAGCAATCAACTGTAGACCAATGCTTAGACTCTATGGGCGTTCGGTAGGGTTTAGAATGAATTTCATGATGGATTTCATCATGAAAATACAAAATAATATAAATAATAATAAGAAAAGTAACTATCAAAAAGTCAGATGATGTATATTTCAATTTGATTTATATATATAAATATTTTCAAATAATAATAATATTAAAATTTTAATGAATCAGTTAAACATTTAAATGCATTCCTTTTTTATATACTGATAAAGTTAATACTTTTTGTTGTTGTTACTGCTGTTGTTTAAAACAACTAATGGGTTAATTTTACATTTATCCATTGAACAATTGAACACAGTATTGTCATCAATAAATATTATTCGTATATATATGTATATTTAATAGTGAATTAAATAAGAAAGGAATTTCTTAAGTGAATTCATCCATTAATAATACGTATTTGTATGCATACATGCATGTATGTATATAATATCTTCTTCCATACAGTATATAAGTCTTTTCAATTTATATACAGAAACACACACACGAGCGCACATGGTATGCTCAATTTTCAATGGAAGATTTATCGGATTTGTTCAATCTCTGACTTATTTATAATCATCTGTGAATATGTAATATATACTTGTACACAGCGAAATAGTGTCTTGGGTTGTATAATAGAGGCAGATAGTTAGTTAAATTTTTTGATGTATTGTGCATGTGTGTGTGTGTAGGAATTTACATGAATCTATCTATAAACGAGATCACAAAATCCTTGGGATCCAAGACAGAAATATAAAGTTTATTGAAATAATTCTTTTATTCTTAGGTCAAATACTTTTTTTTCTTTCTCAAGTCATATGAGGTTTTGATTTCTTTAAAAAGGCAATTTTTTTAATTCATCAGTTAAATATATATAGTTTAAAATGTACAATTTATGTTTTGTTTTATTGCATTTCTTACACAGTTGTCATAGTAACAAGTGTTGTGTTATCATTTTTAATATTTGAATTTGATACAGAAGAGTTTTTATGTGAAGATTTCATTATATCGATGCTGTGCTGATGTGAATTTTGTTGTTGTTGCTGCTGTTGTTGTATTACTGTAGTGGTTTGTTTACGTTTTCTGTCTGCACGTGCTTTTTCTAGTTGTTTTTTACGCTCTGAACGATTCCAGTAACGTCCAGTTTTTAATTCACTCATAGCATCATCGTCTGTTGTAATCCCTGAACGTTCTTCAGCCACGCGTTTAGCGCGTT
Organism: Trichobilharzia szidati; assembly: GCA_944472155.2. Classification (NCBI taxonomy): domain Eukaryota; kingdom Metazoa; phylum Platyhelminthes; class Trematoda; order Strigeidida; family Schistosomatidae; genus Trichobilharzia; species Trichobilharzia szidati. The sequence continues at coordinate 47,885,337 of OX235276.1, read as the reverse complement.
CTTTAAGTATTCGATTTCTACAAAAACAGCAATATTGATGTAATCAGATATCTGGGACAGATTTTTCAAATAACAAGGCTACAGTCCACTGACTGACTGACTGACTGATTGAGCTTAAACATAGAACTTAGCAAGGAAGTACACCAGTCTCAGGTTGTCACATTCCATGTAGCATTCAGAAATCGACAAAAGAGAAGATAAAGGGATTCAAAAGTACTATAATAATCAGAAATCTGACGGAGAAGGAAGCGTAACATGGGAAGAAAATTAGGGTTGAATGGACGTAGGTGTAAATGCATCTGCGCCATTGAGAACAATCTTGAGTTGTGTCTCTCCAACCAATGGTTCTTAGCGCCATGTCAACCCAACAAGGTGGCCTATACCTCCCCATGTTGCTCGAACTAACTGCCAAAGGTTTCATGGATTGAAAGTAGGTTTTGGTTTCAATGTCTCCAATTCTTTTCCAAACTAACCCCATGTCACCTAAGATTTCCTGTTGAGCAAAGCGTTGGGTCGGCATGCGCAAAAAGTGTCCCAGCCATTTCAGTCGATTCATCTTCATAACCTCATCCATTTGCTTGGCTTCCTTACTCAATCTTGTACGCCTAACCTCAATATTGTCAGTCATATTACACTGTGGTCAAAGACAGCCAGCCTAAGACGTCACAAAAGTGAACACACAAACGTCGGAATTGATAATTAGGATATTACAGATGAAGCAGCCATATTATACTCCTTAACTCAGTAGATCGAAGGTAAATGTCCGTGGCCAAAGACAACTAGCCTTTTCATATTTTCCACTTTCAATGACCATGTCTCACAATCATAAGGGAGGACAGAGCGAACTGCTGCTCAGTACAACATCCTTTGACCGAAAGCCCGATATCTCGTCTACACCGGAGATGAAATAGGTTGTCAAATGCCGTACTAGGATCCCACAAGAAGTCAGCCCAAATAAGTGAAGTGGTTGACATGCCTAAGCACATCACTGTCTGTCTGTCTGTTTTCAACATAGGACTTTGCACCGATGTGCAGAATTTCGAGTCGCCACACTCCATGTAGCACACAAAGCAAGAGAAGAAAGTAGAAGAAGTGCATAATAGTAGACAGTAGTATTCACTTCAAACGCCTCGTTGAGTTTTCCATTGTGGATCACCTGACACATGGCATTGTCATATAGCTGTTGAATGAGGTTGATAAAGATTTGAAGCACTCCGTAATGTCAAAGTAGTTTCCAAATTACTTTTCGGTCAACGCTGTCGAAGGTCTTTTCAAAGTATATGAAGTTGAGGTAGAGCATAATCTAACGGTATAGTCGATCTTAATCAACGCTACAAAAGTAATTCTAATTCCCATCTTTAAACACTAGAAACTATGATTCATTTTAAAAGCTCACCCCTTGTAAATGATGTCAATTAAAATAACACTATAAAAGTAACAGAAATTTGGATTTTTAGGTCAGCTTAAGTCATCAACAAGGTGGCCTTGCAACCCGAAGGTCTTGGGTTCTTTCCTTAGCGGTGACATCATAGGTATGTACCACTGAATAGTCTTAAACTAATACTCTTTGATGGTGTTGAAGGGTTCTCTAAATCAAATCAAGTTAAATCTTGATCAACCCCAGAAAGTGGTAATGCCTATTCAAATTTCCTTTCCTTCAAGTAATATTTATTTACCCAGAAGTGAAATAGAATGCGAACTTGTCTGAGTTTATCATGAACTTAGATATTAAAAAATGTACAGTATATGTATACTTACTTATAGAAGACAGTTAGTTGATTTATGCTTGAAATTCGTGCATACCTTAGCAAGTGTTGATTTTATTTTCTGACTTAGGAAAAATATTAATAAAACGGAGAAGGAGATAACTACTCTACTCTACTCTACTCTGAAGGCTTTTATCATTTGCAGTATTATTATTATTATTATTAATATTATCCTACCAAGTTTGTTTATTGCAATCACGAAAAATAAGGAAAGAAAAAAAGAAAGATAGAGAACGGAAAGAGAAGTTTTATTCGCCTTGATCAAAAATGTCAAAATACCGCCAACGTGTATTTGCTGGTTTGTTTGTTCGTCGTTGTTGTTGTTGTTGCTGTTCAATTTTTTATTATTATCGTCTATGGTGATTCAAGTTAGTATTGAAAGGAATTAATGATTAAATTGAAAGATATTATTAAAACAAAATAAGAGTGGACGATTTGAATTTATCCAAACTTTGGAAAAAAAAAGAAAAAATATTATGAAAATACTGAGAAGAAAGGCTTACACAAGACTGTATGGATTATAAGTCGATCTACAGGAGGTATGTGCGTTGGTGGCATAGCGGTTAGGACGCTCGCCGACCATGCACATGGTCCGGGGTTCGGTCACCGGCCGACGCACTCCTTTACCTCGCTAAGACAGAAATAAAGCTGGTAAAGAGGAAAGGTTGGGCATGAGGCTAGCAACCCCATCCTGTAAAATTAAGCACTGCCATAGAAACTTCAAGTCGCTAGCTTGAGGCCCTATGTTCCACTGGGGAACGTGAAGGAAAAAATAAAATAAAATAAATACAGGAGGTATACAGAGATAGAAATAATTAGAATACCCTCCCCCCTAGTAAACTGGGTAACAATGATATGCGTGTGTCAGTGGTACAGTTAATTAAGTACATGTGACCCAGGTTCGAATCCTGGCAGAAACACACTTCTAAACTTCACCTAGTCTACTATCCCGAAGTATGTTTGGAGAGGAGGGCGGTTTAGGTGGGAAACTAGCAATCCCATAAAGTAAAATAATACCACCTGCTAGTGAAACTTCAAAGACTTGAAACAGTCATCTAAAGTTGTGTAACTTTATTAGGGTTCATTTTATAAATTATATATATAATACTTATAAGTAGTTCAGATCGAGGCAGAAAAGTACGGGATATAAACTCATTATTCAGAGGTTTACAGACAGACTATATTTCAACTATGAGCATGACGAGGTAATGAGTGGAAAAAAAAGGTTATTCTAAATTAAGTAGTCTCATAACTGCTTATCAGAATACTCAAAGTAAGTTACACAAGAGGTGTCTCTCGTGTTTCATTGGCATGGTGAATGATGCTTTGGCGTTTGAGATAATGGGCGCTGGGTTCGAGTCCCACTGGGGACGCCGTCGCTCACATCAGGTTGCAAGTACACTCAGATGACGAGTCTCAAATAGTACGAAATGCGAATCCTTTATTGTACTGCTAGTCAGCATCAATCAAAATAACATTATATAATTATGTTTAAAGGATAGAACAGTAAAATTACTAAGTAATTTTAGGAGACAGGCTCCTGAATATCAGTTGATTTCCGCTTGAATCTAGTAAGTACCGAATTGTATTGAGTGTCGCTGTATATTACTATATGTAGTTAGCTAAATCCCATGTCAATTTAGGATTTTTGGAGATTATTTTCCCTTAAGATGAATGAACTACAAAGTAACCTTTTACCTACTTTCATTACCTTAACACATCTTCGAGATACCATGCAGAAATATTCTGTTGCGTCAGTCAAACGAACCATAAAAATGTTTATTTTATGCTTTATTACTCTTAATACTTATATCAACCAATTATACAGCACGACACTATGCGCTCTGGTCTCTGTCTGTCTGGATTCAACATATAACTTGGCACCGAAGTGCAGCAGTTCGAGTTGCCACGTTCCAAATAGCACACAAAGGTAGACAAGAAAATGAGTGAAGAGAATCAATAGAGTTTTGACAAGTGTAGGAGTGAAACAGAATGAGTAATGGTAGAAAGGAATATGAAAGATTACAGAGACTGAATACATCTGCATAAGCCATTGACAACGATTTTGAGCCATGTCACCTATTGTCTCCAGCCATTGATTCTTAGAGTCCCGAGGGCGGGTCCCAAACCCGGAAGTCTGCATCTCCCTCCCTACCTGACTCAGTTTAACCGTCAAGGATTTCATGGACTGATGCCATGTTTTTGTTTGGCCACCACTTACTCTTCCCCAACCTGCACCTATATCAGCTAGTAATGCCCGTCGGGGGAGACGATGGTTAGGCATGCGCAGCACGTGGCCTAACCATCTCAATCTGTGTAACTTTATAGCCTCTTCGATTGATTTTCCCTCTTTGCCCAACACTCTACGCCTAACGTCGACATTGCTTACCTTATTATACCACCTAACGCGAGAAAGAGATCGTAAACATCTGTGGTCAAAAACAGACAATCTCTTCATGTCTTCCGCTCTCAATGGCCACGTCTCACCGCCATAGAGAAGGAGGGAGCGAACTGCTGAGCAGTATACACGTCCCTTGGTTGACAGCCGAATGTCACGCCTACGCCAGAGACGGTGTAAGTTAGCGAAAGCAGCCCGAGCTTTCTGGATCCGTGCTGTGATTTCGTCACCAATCAATCCGTTGGTGCTGATACAACTTCCCAAATAGGTGAAGTGGTCAACATGCTCTATCACTTCACTCCCTATCACTAAGCTAGGAGTTGACGTAGTCCAGTCCTGTAGCAGCATCTTACATTTTACAGGGGCGAATCGCATGCCAAACATACGAAGATTGCTGCTCAAGGTGTTCAGAAGACTCTGCATTTTGTCAGCATCCTCCTCTATTAGGACAATGTCATCTGCATATTCTAAGTCCATAAGACTATTCCCTGGTAACAAGTCTATTCCAAAGTCACTCTGGACTCAGCTATCTTCCTGAGACAAACCTTTTTCTTTCTCTGACAATACGTAATGATTATTTGTAACTGTAGCGCAACTTTTTGAGTACACTAAGCATCTTATTTTTGAAGTAGAAGCTAAATACCCCTCTAACTTCTTTCAAAAATCTATATAATGCAATGGAGACGCGGGGGTGGGGGGGCAGCGTTTGTCAGGATACCAAAAATTCATCTTATTTTATACTGCTCTTGTCAAAATTGTATTCAAAATTACTCAACATGGAAATTCAGAAACTGCAGTAAAAATGAAAAGTGACAGCTGATATCCGGTGTAAGAGAAGTAGCTTTTGCGTTTTAGTAACCTAGTGAATAACACATTGATGTTGAGGCAGGGTATATATATCCAGCCGAAATGTTGCAGACAGGACAAAATGCACTTCATATTTCATTTTATTTTTAAATTCCTTTATGTTCCCAGTGGAACATAGGGCCTCAAGCTAGAGCTTTGAAGTTTCTATAGCAGTGGTGATTATTTTTACAGGATGAGGTTGCTAGCCCCATGCCCAACCTTCTCTCTTTACCAGTTTTATTACTGGCTTAGCGAGGTAAAGGAGTGCATCTGTGGTCAGGGATCGAACCCCGAACCACCTATGTGGTTGGCGAGCATTCTACTGCTGTTCCACTGACGCACCGTATTTCATGTAGTCAGTTTTATTTAGAAAGAGAATTTAAAACCAGCGAGTTATTTTAAATTCTTGGTTTAACTAATTTCTAGTTTGATCACAGAATGATATTAGTTAGGAAACCACTGAAAATCAGGGAGTCTTGGATAACTGTTTCATCCTAGTTTGAAATTTTCAACACTACCACCAGCCATTGTCGTCGAAGTGTATTTTTCCTAAGACCCTAATTAATAAATCCCACTGATTATGACTGTTCACCAGAATTCCAGAAAGCTTATCCCTAGAGTCACTTACTAGTGGGCATGAAAAGTAAGATGCGGATTTTCAAATCCAACGTGAATTCAGTGCTACTATACTGATCAGAGTCTTGGCGCGTCACGAAGGGCACTTCAAACAAACTACACACTTTCATCAACAGCTGTCTTCGCTCAATAATACTCAAGATCAGATGGCTGGTCAGAAAAGTTCAGCAACAGGAAGGTATCTCTGGGAGCGAACCAACCAGGAACCAGTTGTGCAACAAATCTGTAGGAAGAAGTGGAGGTGGATTGGCCATACTCTGAGAAAACCATCAAATGGGTGACATCACACGCCAGACTATTTCTCGAGGAGAACCCGAATCGGAAGCGGCCTATTGGTCGACAGTGCGAGGGTGGCATGGAGGAGGTCATGCGTGAAGAGGAGATGAAAGCAAATGGGCAGACGTGGAGCCAGATGAGAACTTTGGCGGAGAACCGAACGCAGTGGAGACGTGCGTCTGAAGCCCTACGTTCCTCTGGGAGCTAAAGGAAACAATAATAATAATTAGTGGGCATTAGCTTAACTTTCTAGTGTTGGTTTAAACGAATTTTGAGTTATAGTGAGAAATAGTGACCACTGAAGTGAAGTAGAGTGGGGGATAGGTACTTGCCGATGTCTTTGGCTTGCGATGGTGCTATAAATATCGCCAATAAGCAGAAGTTAGAATTTATGCGTCCGCCATCGGGTTATGTCCCAGTGGTTGAAAGATTAAGGAGTTCTCCTTGTAACCTGTAAGTCATTGGTTCGATTCCTTACACTGGGGTGGTGGTTACTTACAGATGAGAAGTCCCAGACTAGGATGATTCACCAACTTAAATCGTTTCGTAATCTAAACTGAATCACAGGTCAGTAGTATCTGTAGGAGTATGTTTGTTTACATCGGTTGTTTTGATTGATACACCAAAAACAACATCGTATTAGTAATCATACTACTGATAATAATAATGATAATGATACTAATGACTACTGTTTAAATCGACTTCTTCATTAGTAAAGATAATTAGTCAGAAACATTAAGACAGAAGTAAAGAAGAATTAACATTAGTTAACTAGTTAATTGGATTCATTCAGCATATTAGTAATTCGAAAATCTTCAAAAAAAAAGAAAAACAAAACAAAATAAAACAAGACTATGACTAACCAACCTGTTCATCATCATAAGGCTTCCTTATTGAATACTATTCATTTGTGTAAATAATAATAATAATGGGATAATTGGTTAATTAGTCAGTTGGTTGGTCAGTTTACCGTTTGTTTGGCCTAATTATCAGGTAGTAATGAATGAACTGTTTACCATATTTAATGGTAGAGGTGATTGAGGTTGGAATTGTAAACAAATTCAGTATTTCTATGGTCAGTGGATTGAATATATATAAGACTGTGCAGACTACAGTCCATTGTCTCGTGGCTGGTACAGACACAGTAAGAAAAATTAAGTCAGAAGAAATACAGAGAAGATAATTTAATCTCTAGTGGCTTGTCCCATTATCTTTCGCATCAATACAGTCTGAACGAAGGCAAATTTGAATCATGTTATCTATTTCAGCAATAATAATTATTATTATTGTTCATCCTTTGTGTTCCAAGTTGAACAGTGGGTTTCAGCTACACATCTTTATTCCACTTGGTTCTTTCTTGTCATTTCCAACCGTTTCTCTGAATGCCCGCCATCTTTCAGTTCCTTCTGCCAATCGGATATCCAACCTGTCATTTCCTATCAAAGTTCCATTTGGCAGCCTAGCGTATGATGTCACTTAAATGTCTCCTTAGTTGAATAGGTTCTTTCTTGTTAGTTAATGCTGTCTGACAGGATACTTTCTTGTGTATCCTTTACGGACAGTCATTTGACATTCAGTAATGAGCGAAGCCGGGTGTTGATGAGAATCCACAGTAGCTAACTGGAGGTACTTTTGAAAGGGTGAGTGGCAAGTGTCTGAAGCATAAAGGAGCACTGACTTTGCATTATTGTTCAGCAAAGTTTGAATGTTGTTCGTTATGCTGAGTGCTGTAGATCTTCGTACCTACTTTAGATTAATGAACGCCAGTACTGGACAGTTTTGAGATCCTAATCTGCCCCTCCAGTCTACAGTTGAAATGGTGCTGTCTAGGTAACTGAAAGAAGTGAATCCCTTTAGATTTACTTCAGTAACAGTGATTGGTGTTTGTTGTTTTTATTGGTATATCACGATCACTTCTGTCTTCTCTACCTTCCCTTTCTATCACCTTATTAGTTTCTCCTTGTAAATCCTTGAATTTGTGGAACATTATAGCATCAGATGTTGAGTATTCTTTGAGAGTAAGCAGAATGAGATGGATATTTACATTTTAAAGTGCTGTTTTGAAAATTCATATATATACATTTATATCCAGGAGATAAGGTAGTATCTTCTTATAGAAGTGTAAAGTTTTGTGTGTTCCACTGTAACTAGTGACCGTAGTTTGAAGAGTTGAAAAGTTATTTAAACTAAGAGGAACACTTCTCCACCCATGATGTGGCTTTCATAATCTCTCTAAACAAACTGATTTTATGCATCCTAGTTTCGAATATAAACGTTTCCCGAAGCTTACAGACTGCAGGTTAGTAAGCAGTAAAACGTTTCCATGACCACAGCTTTAAGACTAGTACATTTAAGAATGGTAATGTCAGCTCATGATGAAATACTGTAACCAATCAATCAAATCCCTACAAACCAACACTTGAATATCAATGAGATGCTCACTGGCGACCGGCCCTATTCAGGCAGGTAGTTCCAGTGGGAAGTCGTGACCAGTAGCGTGCAGCAGGTTGGGTGTGAGGACAAATACTCGCCGAAAACATTGGCTAGCGGTTGCGCTATATCGTGAATTGGTAGAAGTTAGAATTCATGGGGTGGCCATTGGATCGGGTCCCAGTGGCTTAATGGTATGCGAGCTCGCTAGCCTTGTAACCAGAAGGTCCTGGGTTCGAACCGTGGCGGTGAGTGCGTACTACCGAAGAGTCTCAAACTAGGACGAAACGGCTGTCCAGTACTCCCAGGTTTTCCAATGGTTCTCTAACCAATGTCAGCTCATGATAAAATCCTGTAACCAATCAACCAAATCCCTACAAACCAATATTTGAATGATAATTTCACTCCGCATGGTGGGAAGTCTTCCTTTTGATTCATGTATAAAATCTTCAGGTCAAATAATAATAATAATAACCAGCAGTAGTTGAAGAAATATCGTCCGACTTCATTTACTCTGTCTTAAAAAAAGTGCACAGAAGTAGGTTGAAAGCTGTTTAAAAATATGTCTGATTATAGATTGTCATTCAGGGAGGTAAATGGACGAGTAAGACAATGTGGGCGATAAATTAGATGACTAAATGATTCAAGTAGATCGATGGTTCTGATAAATTAATAAAACAAGGTCTACCTATTAATATTCCAACCACAGGAAGAAAACGACATCTAATTCATCATTGATTCTATTCAGTTCAATTTGAACAAGTCTTAATGAGATGGTTAACTAAAAGAATCAAAGGGAGATATACAGCTGTTAGTTTGAAAGAGGAGATAAGATTACCAACGTGAAATAAATACTTAATAACATTAATAAGTCAGATTAATTTCGTCGGTAATACAAGACAATTTATTGATTTTGTCTCAAGAAATAATCATGTATATGGATGATGAGGAAAAGTGGTTTTATACCCAAACATAAACTAAGTTCTGCTACAAGTTATGCGACAGAATTTCCAGTTTATGTCGGTGACTCTAAAATATAGCAGCCCAAAACAAAACTACCCAGTAAAGACCTTGACAAACCCCAATCGAGTAATCAAATGCGTCCGAAGCAGAAGTGAGTAATTTGAAAAAGGCGTCTATACATATGTAATGTGACGTGAAAAAGCGGCCACATAATATAACTTCCCTGTATATGTCTCAAGAAAACCTGCTAATTTCTCATACGAGTCCTCATAGTTAGGTTTAACCGATTTCTGTACATAAATACGTTTGGATACTGTATATCTTTTCTTATCATTCCCGGCTCTGATTCTCTTTTTGAGGTGACTATTGAAACTTTTTACGGGATTTGTGTGGGTGCCATCGAAAGAAGTAGCGGAGTTGTTCGTATTATTGACCAGGTTATGAACATAGTCCACAGATGACAGTTGACTACACGTTTTCTGCCTTCCAATGAGGCTGTGGTCTAAATAGGTACTTAAATACTGGATCTGGATAAAATTTGGTACTTAATTCGCGTACACCACCCATAATTCTGCCCGTATAAAACAGATTCTTCTGATTGGTCGCCCAAGGTCATTAATTCGTCCATTAGGTAGTTTTGTTTTGGGCTGCTATTTGTTTAGGGTCACATTCTTAAAGAGCACCTAAGAGTATCAGTGAACAGAAAGTTTAATACTTCTACCTCCAAGCTTGGTACTATTTATTTGTATATCTTAAAGCAAATGTCTGAATAAAGGATACACCAAAACAGCCGGACAACAATATACGAGTCTAACTGTGACTAGTGTGGAAACATTTGGCCTCTTCTTCCCAAAAGCTTCGTTTACACTGTAGCAATACATCAAAAGTAATATTATTGATAAAAAATAGCTAAGGTGTCTATACTTAAAGAGTCATGTTCATATCCAGTATAATGAGCAGTTAGAGGTAGTTGACAGAAAGTCCTGAACTTAAGCTTTGCGCTTACCGTCACTTGTCAAAAAGATGGATCTGCAACCTATGAAGAAATGATACCCCTACGTCTTCCACCGCTGCAGGTAGAGACGTTACAACCAAACCTGAAATAGCTCAGACACGTGATATCTCTTATACACTACTCACCAGTCAATGTAATATTGTTATATACACCCAATTTTCCCCAAAATATTACATTTTGTTTTGCAGTACAGTGATGTTTGTATTTCCCTCCACCTATGACCTCTGAACCCTATTGGTTGTTAACTGTTTTAGCTTATCAGGTGAAGGCCATTTAAATCCAAGTCATTTAAGCATATATATATGGGGAACTACTGCCAATTTTTTACTGTCAGTCCGTGACAGTAAAAGCTCTACTCAAAAGTCTGTCTACTACTTTCTTTTTTGAGTGGAGTGTTAGTGGTATCGTGTTGCGGTACCTGTCGATGCGAATAGTGATTAGGACAGTAGGCTTGTAAGTTTACCGGTGAAGAAGTTCATTAGTGCAAGAAACTCATAAACTATCAGGTTGTATTTGTCAGTCATATCAAGTATTTAATATGAAGCCTGTATAATATATATACGTACATATATATATATTCGCAGGATCTGGACTTCACTGATGATATATGTCTGATTTCCCACAAAGTGGAAGATATGCAAGCGAAAAGCATCAAGTTGGCAGAAGAAGCATTCAAAAAATAGGACTTCAGGTGAACATAGGGAAAACAGAGGTGATGAAGATTCCTTGGCAACACCACCAACAGCAACAACAACAACAGACAACAATCAGCATAAATGGAAGGAACCTGAAAGAAACAACCTCCTTCACCTACCTACCTGGGAAGCATCGTTTCAACTACAGGCGGACGGAACTGACGAGGATATCAAAGCAAGAATCGGAAAAGCAAGACAAGCTTTCATTTCTCTCAAGTCTGTGTGGAGGTCAACAGCACTAAGCATCAAAAATAAGATCCGGATTTTCAACTCCAATGTGAAGTCAGTCACTGCTACTATACGGATCAGAGACTTGGCCAGCGCGTCATAAAGAGCACCTCAAACAAACTACAGACCTTCATTAACAGCTGTCTTCGCTCAATACTCAAGATCAGATGGCCAGAAAAGACCAGCAACAAAGGGATCTCTGGGAGCGAACCAACACAGGAACCGATTGTGAAACAAATAGGCAGGAAAAAATGGAGATAGATTGGCCATACTCTGAGGAAAAATCCATCAAGTGACATCACTAGACAAGCCATTGCTCGAGTGGAACCCGAAAGGGAAGCGGCGAGTTGGTCGTCCAAGGGTGACATGTAAAGCCAGGTGAAGACTCTAGCAGAGAACCGAACGCACTGGAGACGCACAGCTGAAGCCCTATGTTCCTCTAGGAATTAAAGGAAACAATAATAATATATAATATTAAGTAAAGATTACTCACCTTATTGGTCGACGAGTTATATAACGTGTTCCATCCGGACGTTTTTTAACTATCCATTCCATCATATTCCAATTTTCCATTGGATAAATTTGTCCAGATTGAGGTAAACCAGTAGATGAAGTAATATTCTGATGATACTGTTTAGAAGGACACATTTGATGAGGATAGATAAGAGGATTATTAGTAATATAATCTAAATAACCGATTGAGTATAAATATGGATCAAGATGTTTAGCCTGATGTTGATGCACACCAGGTATCTGTGAACCAGATACATTGTTAACATTCACCGCAGATGAAGGCATCTGAGAATCAGCTGGAATTGAAGAGTTTCTATTATCCAAAGACCAATTAGTAGGTTTTGACTGTAAATTTATAAACTCTCCAGGTCTATTCATGCATGAAATTGATGCAGGAGGATTACTTGGTATATTATTAGACGTGTATTGTTCATTCACTGGTTCATCGTTTATTGTTACAGAAGCGTAGGGTGTTTCATAGATATCTGAAAGACTAGGTTCTTCATTCTAAAAATATAAAATCAAAAACGAAAATAATTATAATATAAATAGTAGTATATTCATATCATCCTTATGAAATATTCATCCTTATGGTTATGAAAATAACCAACCAACCAACAACAACAACAGTAGCCGCAACATCCAGCGCCAATCACCATCAACGGGAGGGATTTGAAAGAGGTCACTTCATTCACTTATCTAGGGAGCATTGTCTCAACTACAGGAGACAGGAACGGACGAGGATGTCAAATCGAGAATCGGGAAGGCGAGAAACACATTCATCAACCTGAAACCAATCTGGAAATCTTCGTCACTCAGCCTGCATCAACAACAAAATGATTCGGATTTTCAATACAAACGTCAAGTCAGTCAGTTCTTCTATACGGATCAGAAACTTGGCGGGTCACAAAGAATATTTCCAACAGCCTGTTGCAGACCTTTATCAACAACAACTGTCTTCGCTCTATACTGAAGATCAAGTGGCCGAAAAGAATCACCAACAAGAAACTATGGGAACAAACAAAACAAGAACCAATCGCCCAACAAATATGCAGGAGAAAGTGGAGATAGATTGGACACTCACTGAGGAGGCCGCTGGGTGACGTCGCGCGTCAGGCCAACGCTCGAGTGGAACCTGAAAGGGAAGCGGCGAGTGGGACGTCGAAGGGTGACATGGGGAGATCGTGTGAAGAAGAGTTGAAACAATATGGATTGACATGGATGCAGGTGGAAAGTACAGCAGAAGACAGAAGCAAGTGGAGACGTGCAGTTGAAGCCCTATGTTCGACATGGAACCCAAGGGAACAATAATAATAATAATAATCCTCAGAGATCGTTGAAACATCCGTACTAGAAGTTGACCTGTCAATGGAGACTGAACATTTCACTCCAGTAGGATCAATCAACAGGAACCAATAAATTTAGGATTATCCGATCTTTCACTAACTACAACCCATCTTTCTCTCATCCTATCTCCCTGTATAGTGTATGACTTCTAGTGAAACAGCAGTTCACCTGGATCTTTGGAAAAATATTATTCAATAACAGTAGTCATCTGATAAATGCCTAGCCTATATATATTCATATTTTTCAGACAGTAGTAGTGTTATATCACTTGACATTAAATATTAATTCTAGTCAGTGTGCATGCATGAATTTATCTACGCGCCTCCAAAATATGCCTACAGATAAACAAAAAAGAGGATAACAATTGAATATTGAAAACTGCATTGAAATTCTCTATTTTTGTTTTCTTCCTTCCTTCCATCGCCTCTACCTCCCATCTACCTCACTCTTCAAGTTTACAAAGCATAAATGATTCAAATTTTAGTAAAATGTCAAGTTTATAAATCATTTATCTTTCAGTCTATTCATTTTATAGAATGAATAATAATAATAACAATTTGAATTCATAAAGGGAATTAATTTAAGCCATGTTGAATATGCTGCTTAGAATAGAGATTTTTAGGCTGTTTTCGGTGGGAGGTGGGGAAGAGTTGATTTTGTTTTCCACCTGAGTTATTACATGATTGAATGGTTCAAGTAAATACTATTAATTTCCACCACGGAGCGGTTCGAATTCAGTCGAATAGCTCAGTGGTACTGTCGTTGGCTAAAGCATGGGATGATGCCGATTCGAATGTCGGAGAGGGTATCAGCTCATTCAAAGTTGTAAATACGCTTTGCTGACAAAAGCTGGCAAGCAGGAAACCCAGGCGAAGGGCATTCCGCCAGTTGCTTGTAATCATCTAACAACAATTTGAAAAGTGCATTGTGATGAATCTTTCATTGGACACTAGTAACTAGTGTGTGATGTGTCTAGTCTTTTGTTTGGTGCAGACTGAATTCTATCAGTCAGCTTTGCAATGTGGCCACCATTCTAGGTAGCTCACCATCACGGTGCACTTTGAATTGTTGATATTAGATAGTTGGAGGCGATTGGATGGAAGCCCTACCTGACCTAGGTTTCGTGCTAGTTGGCACTCACCAGTCACCTTGAAGGAACTCATGTCCCTTCTGAGATTCGAACCAGCATCACTCAGTGTTGTAGTCAGAGACATTACCACTGAGCTATTTGGCCTCGCGATTGACCTCCTGTAGGACTGTAGTGGATACTTTGATTGGACACTAGTTACTAATACAATATGTCTAGTCCTTTCTTTGCTGCAGACTGAATTCTATCAGTCAATCCAAGGCTTCCTGCTGATCGCCTCCAACCATCTAACATCAATAATTCAGGGTGATGAATCTTTTTGACTGATAACCATAATGACTGAAAGAAATACCATAACAGTGGTTATTCTCCAGTGACAAATCAATATTATCGAGTGTTGGTTTGCAGGGATTTGATTGGTTACAGGTTCGATTATGAGTTGATATCAGTTAGACCACCACTGGAAAACCTGGGAGTACTGGACTGCTGTTTTGCCCAAGTTTGGAAATCTTCATCAGTACGCACCTCCTGGGGTTCGAAGCTAGGATCCTCCGGTTACAAGGCGAGCTAATGGGACTCGATTCAATGGGCCATGAATTCCCAGGTTTTCCAATGGTTCTCTAACCTGTGGCAAATCAATATTAACAGTTACTATATTTAAGTTAGTGGTACTTAAAGGAAGATACTGTTACCATTATCAACAGTTAAAAGATGTTAACATATTACTGCAGAATATGGTCATGTAGTATTTTTATACTCTTACACAGTGTGAATTGAAGGTGAATAAAAAAGTTTTTATCAAATTACTCGTCTTCAGGAAAGTCTGTTCAAATGAGTTTTCATAATATGCTTGTCAGTTACAGTTGTATTACAGTAATAGCTATGCAGATTCATTTTATTAGTTTGAACAAAGCAAGAACGAACTCATTTGCGGGGAGAAAGAAGCTAATTTCATTCCATGGCTTCTCCTGAGTTGCTGCTGACAGAGTAAAAGTCATGCATTCTGTGGAGAAGCGTACAAATCAACACTAAAGATAGCCAAGACGTTACTAGGGAAGGTTAGGCAAACAGTTGCTGATTCTCCCAGTCTGTTCAGATCATAGGAGGTATTTATTTTTGATTATTTTGAAATACAAGGCAGATGTCATCACTGATCCAAAGCTAGGGGAATAATTCAAGTGGGAATTAGTGTTGGTTGATGGAGTCTTTCATATATCGTGGGATGAAAAATAGTCACGAATAAAATTGGATGATAGTGGAGCTAATATATGAACTGACGGAAGTCATAACATGTGGGTGATGGTGGCATGCTCTACGAAGTATGACATAGTCTTTTTTAAGCTATCCAGGAAAGAATAAGGGTGAACAGTAAAGAAGAATAGGTAAAATACACGAGTTGACAAACTGTAAGAGGAGTGGTTGGGTTATGCCTGAGTGCCTTAACTTCTTAATGTAAAAAGTCAGACGAATGTTATTTTAGAAATCGCTAAGACATGGGAGGACCGGGATAGGTCAGAAGAGAGAATTAATCCAAGATGCTTAATTTCAGACTTGGTTTCTATATCATTATCATCAATTTTGCAAGGGTCATAGGAATCAACGGCTTCATTTAACTTTCGTTTACATCGGAAACTAAAATTAACAGTCTGACATTTGGAAGGATTAAGTTTAAGGCCGTTAGACGAAGACCATTTGCTAATTCCTGATAGAAAGCTGTTCATCTTAGTACAGTCAAGCTGGGAGTTAAGAGACATTGAAAAAGTTAGATCATCGGCATACTTAACAAAGTTCATTTCATCGGAGTGAGGCAAGTCATGCAAGAAGAAAGAAAACAGAAAAGGAGAAAGGACAGCGCCTTGATGGACACCAGCCTCAGTAAGCAACGAAGTGGACGACTTTCCCTGACATACAGTGTACTTCATTCTTCCTGAGAAATAAGAATGCAGCCATTTTACGACCCAACAGTCAGTTTGAGTTTCAGCAAGCTTGTTTAACAAAATGTCTCTAGGTACTGAGTCGAAAGCAGATGTGTAATCTAGGAAGATGCAGCGAACAAATTTAGTCCCTTTGTCTAAGCTGGAGACAATGTTATGATACAAGACTGCAACTGCATCTAAAGTACTTCTACAGTGTTTACAGGCGAATTGTTTAGGATCGTTAAAGGCTTTAAGTGAAGGATGAAGATTAATTAAGAGTAACTTTTCCATAGCTTTTAGAAAAGGGGAAGTAATAGCAATGGGTCTAAATTAAAAACATGTTCTAGTAGACGACTTAGGTATAGGTACAATTTTAATTTCCTTCCAAACAGCTGGCACAACATTTTCGGAAAAAGTTTCGTTCTGTGGCTGATAGTGGATTCTGACGTAGTCCAGTGTGATGTGATATTTTACTCTGATTACCATTCACTTAATCAATTAGTCAATCTTTTCGACAAACAGAAAATCATCTATCCCGTTGAGAGGATATATATAAGTCAATGAACATCCAGACATTTGACATTTGCTTTCAATTGTCGGTTTATAGGTAAGTGATTGATTTCAAATTTTTGTTTTCACAAACAACTGAAAACCAGGGTTTACTAGGCAGCTGTTTCGACCCGCTTGATGACTCTTCAGCAGTACACTCTTATTACCTAACTAAGAATCGAAATCGGGACCCTCAAGTTACAAGGTGAACCCGTCGACCACTGAGATTTTGGAACGGAATGCGTTGACAATTTGCGATATGTAGTGTAACCTCTGGATAGTCAACAGGCTGGCATCGTAACTTGAAGAACCTGGTCGATAAGACTGTCGAGTACACCATGATTATTAAATAATTCTCCAAATGAAGTCAGTTTTCTTGACCATATTAGATAATTCTGTCAGTAAATTCTATACAAGCAACAACAAAAAAGCAAACACAAGTGAAATCTCAAAGAAAAGTACATGCAAAAGATTCACTAGAGTAAAAAAATACAATGATAACTCCTTTTTTTGTGTGTGTGTGCGTGTGAGTGTGTGTGTGTGTCTGAATATTATTCAAATTCTGAGGCGTTAAATACCACCATTATTGAATGCACTGTGTTATTATTTATTGTTGTAGTAAGACAGAGAGGAGACAGACATGAGAGAATTAAAAGCCAAACTGAATGAGAAATCCGTATTTCCTGAATAATAGACATTTCTTTGTCTAATAAGTTCACGCATGCTTGCTTGCTTGCATGCATGCATGCATGCACGGATGCATGCACGTATACATACTACTAAGCTCTCATGAATCTATCCATCTATGGTAATTTGATTATTTTCAGTCTAACAAAGGATTTTGACATTACACAAAAACAAGAATGCAAATGTCAGTCGAATTCATATACTACAGAAAAAAGAAAAAGCCTAGAAATTTATTGACTCATAAGTAGCTTTGCTTATTGGTAAACAACTTGTGTGTGTCTGGCATCGCTTAACGTTGCAGGTCCGATTCCTAGTGAGGTCTTGGGTGTCCACCGATGAAGAGTTCCAGACAAGGAAGAAACATCTGTCCAGTTATCCGAAATAAATTTCTCCTAGATAACTAGTTCACCGATTAACAAGTTGGTTCTAAGGCCAGAGAAACAGGCTGGAGTGGTCTGGGACTATCGACTTCACTCCAGAAAGTCAATCCAACCGCTACAGAAACTGCAAAACTCAAAACAAAAATAAATAATCAGTGATTGTGTGTATATCTTATCACACTTGATGTAGTACTAATTGAGAATATAAGTAGTTAAACAGCTTTCGCTAAGCTGATCATTCATTTTTTTCCTTTTCATTTCTTTGTCTTCCTAGTGGAGCTTAGAGTTTCAGGTCTTGAAGTTCCAGTAGCAGTGGTGTTGTTTTGTACAGGGTGGCGTTGTTACCTTCCCTCTTTTCAGGGTTTACTACTGGCAAGGAGTGTGACGGTCGGGAATCGATCCCAGACCACACGTGTGGTTGGTGAGCATCCTACAATTAAACCAATGACTGTAACATAGGCCGTTGGTCATATCAGTGTATTTTTCAGAACACTCCAACTGGAATTGTGCTTGAAAATACTCATATTGGTGTCTAGAAGATGAGCGTATCTGAAATGTAAAAGGAACTGATGTTACTTCTGAGATTTCAACCCGGCATCACTCAGGAGTGCAGTCAGAAACGCTACTACTTAGCTATTCAGGCTTAATATTATCTCCTTGTATGGCTATATAGAAAAAGACACTGATGACTAAGTAGTAAGCACTGTAAAATGATATCACTTTACTTCGCAGGTTCTTATCACCTGCAGACTGCCCTGAATAATAATGGTTGCAAAAGAATGAAAATAACATGCTTCAAGGTTTGAATGATAGGAGAGGAAATGTTAGCATCACAGTGCAAGTCTGTAGTAGTTTAATAGACATTGGGAGGTAAAAAGTGAGGGGCGGAGAACCATGTGTATAGAGTAACTAATTCTACACGTCTAGACCTTAATGAAAAGTGTTAATATGGGGAAATCTAGGTCAAGGTCTTTCAACCAATTGCCCATAACTCTCCCTTACACCAATTAGTAGGATTTTCCTTCATGAATCAGCTAAATCAAAATTTTTCCTAGAAAAATGACAATCTTAAATCACTGGAGACTGAATCGCGAGATGGGATTCTGAACTCGTTTGCATTTTCTAAGTGAATAACACTCTTAGCATATTTACGAAGAAGGTATTTTTATGCTATTATACAAAAGATATTATCCTACTACATCAGGAAACACAATTTACTAAAATTAGACAAGGGTTCTTATTATTACCAATGATATTCCTAATTGTGGTGGACTGGATTATGCGTCAGACAATGAGAAACGAGAAGACAGGGATATCCTGGACCGACGTGAAGAATCTAGAAGACCTGGATTTCGCGGATGATTTATGTTTGATGTCACACAAAATCGAAGACTTACAAGCGAAAACCGACAAACTGGTCGAAGAGGCTGGCAGCAAAGACAGGACTCCAGGTGAACATAAACAAGACGGAGGTTATGAAAATAACCAGCCAACAACAACAACAACAATAGCAGCAGCATCCAGTGCCAATCACCATCAACGGGAGGGATTTGAAACAGGTGACTTCATTCACTTATCTAGGGAGCATTGTCTCAACTACAGGAGGAACGGACGGACGAGGATGTCAAATCGAGAATCGGGAAGGCGAGAAACACATTCATCAACCTGAAACCAATCTGGAAATCTTCGTCACTCAGCCTGCATCAACAACAAAATTTGGATTTTCAATACAAACGTCAAGTTTGTGAGTTCTTCTATACGGATCAGAAACTTGGCCAGTGTGTCACAAAGAATATTTCCAACAGCCTGTTGCAGACCTTTATCGACAACTGTCTTGGCTCTATACTCAAGATCAGATGGCCGGAAAGAATCACCAACAAAGAACTATGGAAACAAACAAACAAAACAAGAACCAATCGCCCAACAAATATGCAGGAGAAAGTGGAGATGGATTGGACACTCACTCGCTGAGGAGGCCTTTGGGTGACATCACGCGTCGGGCCCTTGAGTGGGACCCGAAATGGAATCGGCGAGTGGGACGTCCAAGGATGACATGGAGGAGGTCGTGTGAAGAAGAGTTGAAACAGTATGGACTAACATGGGTGTAAGTGAAAAGTACAGTAGAAGACAGAAGCAAGTGGAGACGTGCAGTTGAAGCCCTATGTTCCACTAGGAACCCAAGGGAACAATAATAATAACAATATAATTTATAGTTAGTGTCTTTCAGTGTACTTTTACTATAGTCAAAATGGAAGTCATTTTGATAAGATTAGCAATCATTCATGCGTCGCACCACACTTGCAAATGATCTTTTCAGAGTGGCTGAAAAGTCATGACGGTGTTGGCTGACATGTGACACAACAATTCTGGCAGTTATATTGTTAGAACTAGAGAAGTATGTTTTTCTCTGAGTTACGTCTGACACCAACAGAATGCTTTTTCAACCATCACAGGTTGAGGGCATGCAATCCAATCATATATCTATAAAACCTGACTTGTGTGGGGTGACACATTTAGGAACATCCTAATCTTTGAATGTCGTGGTTTTTTAAGATAGCCTATTGTCTTTTGGACTGAAGGTTGTCTTTTATTAAAAGATATCGTCTTAGTTTGTGAGGAACAATCACTTGAAAATGTCACAGTTACAGTCCCGGTGCACTCACTCCCCATACTGTGACTGGTGATGATGTCATTTCGTAATACTATGGATAGTTGTGTCCAGTCTACAGTTCAAGCATGGCGACTGCCTACGAGCAATTTGCTCGAATCATCATAGAATATGCCTTGGCTTTGAGAAATCGTTGGAATTACATTACTATAACTTTAAATCAGTTTATACTGTCCCCTTGTTAGTACCTTTATTGTACAAAGTTTAAGTCTAAATAATAATAATAATAATTGTACTCGAAGAGACTTTTTCCAAGCAGTTGTTTTAGGTGACAGTGTCACTCACAGATGGCTAAAATCTCTCATTTTATTTATCTTTAGGACCTCTACGTTTATAGAATTCAGACCCCCTGATGTTTCCAAATTTCGAACTGAATAACTCCAGATACATGCTCTGTGTCATTAGTAAGGGACTGATTCACGTATCCTGTTGTTCAGACCAGCTAGATCTTGGTTCATTTTCGTCAGCTGGTTGTTGATCCAGACCAGTCTTAACCAGTTTAGTTTCTTTTATCATTATATGAAATGAAATACAATCATTCTTATGTTGGCATATCTACTCCTGGTTTGGAGAATTCGATGATGCCTTCAAGTCAATTTAATATCTTGGTAGGAACATCATCACTCATTGAAGATGTAGTAACGAATAATTTGAGATTCATAAGAAGGAAAGAAAACGCATCTCCTAGGCTCCACTGCTAACCAAGATTAGTTAAAATTAATAAAATACAATTCAAGTGTTAGTTTGTAGGGATTTGATTGATTAGTTACAGAATTTCATCATGAGCTGACATTGGTTAAAGAACCATTGGAAAACCTGGGAGTACTGGACAGTTGTTTCGTCAGCCTAGTTTGGGACTCTTTATCAGTACGCACCCACCGGGATTCGAACCCACGACCTTCTGGTTACAAGGCTTGCGAGCTCGTGGACCATTAGGCCACTATAACCCGGTCCAATGGCCCGTGAATTCTAACTTCTGCCAATTGACGACATAGCGCGAACACTAACGAGAAGCTCGCGGGTTCGAATCCTGGCGAGTGCTTACTGATGAAGAGTCCGAAACTAGGACGAAACAGCTGTGCAGTACTCCCAGGTTTTCCAATGGTTTTCTAACCAATGTCAGCTCATGATGAAATCCTGTAACTAACACTCAACCTTCCCTTTTTACTGTACATACCTCCGCCTAAGTAACGTTTGGGAGTGTACCGAACGGAGATCGAACCTTGGGCTACGTGCATGATTATCGAACACCAATGTGACATAATTTCTTAAGTAAAATTAACATTTCTTTATTCAATGAAAAGTGTTATAACCACAAAAAGTTTGCGTAGACTTTATTTTCCCTCTAATTACTTTCATTTTTTCTAATTAAAACTGACCTTTGACAGCGGTGAAAAATAAAAGGAGTAAACAAGGAAACAACCAGTTAGGGTTACAGCGTATACACTAATACACCTTAGTTTCTCTATTCCCTAAATGACCCACACTTACATTATCATTAATATCGTTTTGCAAAAAACAATACACATAAATCCTATTAGAAAGTTATATTGAAATTTATGAATCACATCTAATTCTCCTTTCTGCATAAGAGAGGAGACAACAGAAAGGTAAGGTGTCTGTTTCTCTGATGGTGTTTGCATGTTTTCGCGTGGATATATACACGCTTAAGAGAAAGAGGAAGAGCGAGGGAGACATGTTTGCCCTACAAACGGTATGACGGTATGTACAGACGTGCGTTTACTCGTCTACAGAAGATGGCAATTGATTTATGCTTTCATCTTTGTCTAGATTAAAATAAAAGAGAATAAATAAATAAATAAATAAAAATGAAGAATGTCTGTGTACAATTACACTTCCCGCCTTCTTTTTTGTTTGTTTGTTTCTACTCCTTGTGTCACATCACTGGGGTTTGTACCAGGGTTTTTCTACTTTCTAATGTTTTATGAGTGTATATAACGATTTATAGGCATACTTAAAGTATATACACGTGTGCGCATATAACCTTATTTGACAAATATTTCATATCCGATATGTTTTGATTAGTTTGTAGTGTGTGTGTGTGTGTGGAGGGTGATTCGGTTTCCCTTTTCTGCTTACTTCACTTTAACTCTGCTCCACGCCCACTTCCAGCCCCCACCAGCCCCTTGCAACGATCTCTTCTGATATCATTTAAAGATAAGTGAATTCTTCTCACTTATGTTCTTTTTTCTTGTGTGTATTTGTCACAGAAACAATAAGTTCTTGTTAAAAAAAATAGAAACAAAACAAAGTTAAAGATATCGGTGTTTGTTTGTTTTTTTCACTGATTTTTCTAACACAAAAGACTTGTTAGATTACTATCCTTAGTGAATTGTACAATTTGATTTATCTACGATTAGTGTGGAATTATTAGTGCTATTATTTTGATTTGGAGTTGTGCCGCTGTCTGTTGTGTGTTCAGAGGAGGACAGAGTAAAAACACCATGATCCCTCTTTCCCTCCGATGGTTTAGTAGTAGAATGCTTGCAGCCACACACGCCATATGAGTTCGATTCCCGGGTGATGCACTTCTAAGTGTCATCTTGTTTATGAGCCACTAATAATATGGAGAATGAGCGAAGGCTGGGCTTGGGGCTACCAGCTCCAATCCATCCAGCAACCAATGCGAGCGACAATACCCGAATTTTTTAACATTAACGTCAAGTCAGTGCTTCTATATGATGCATCTGTCATTCCCAACAGGCTAGTGCAGAATTCCATCCTCAGTTGCCTTGACCTAATACTGAGGATTGGAAACAAAGGATTCTGTCAGGCAGTGGACCATCAGGCAAGTATCTATTATTCATTGCATATGCGGAAGGAAATGACGATGGATGGGAATTACACTAAGGTGACATGGAAGTGACGTCATACAGAATATCCTTGAGTAGAACACAAATGGAAAGTGACAGGTTCGACGTAGGTTTGAGGGTGGCATGGGGATGATCATGTCAAGAGGAAATAAACGCTTGTGAACAGTTGTCGGGGGAGTTGAAAGTGTTTGCAGAGAAAAAAATGAAACACTGAAGCTCAGTATTCCAACTGGAATAAATGAAACGAATAATTATAATAACAATAATAATAGTCTTGCGGAATGTCATCACATTATATGTACCTATAGATTATCAAATGTGTAAGAGAACATAAACGTTCCTACGAAAATCGAACTGACGGATTAAATTGTGCTATCTTAGAATATGTAATTCGATTTATTTCTGGTTGGTGGTAACTACCAGTGGAATCCAGGATATGTGCACTTCGTCCTATTTGGGACTCGTCATCTGGAAGTGCTTGCATTCCAAATAAGTGATGGAAAGTCCTAAATAGGATGAAGTACCCCCATCCTGGATTCCACGGCTGGTCACCACCAAGGAAAATAATTTCGTGTTGATCTTTTGGTATCGTCTAGGAGTCCGTACTAGGGAGTCGACGTGTTCGCAGAGACCGAGCATTTTGGTTGAACATAGTCGATCGACAGGTGATGTAGGATGAATATAAAAACAAATGTAATCTCATTTCTTTTATTTCCAATTATTACTTATAATGAATACACAGTTATTTCAGTGACCAGCTTGTTGATTACTGTAAATATCTTAAACTAACATTCTGCCTTAATGCGTATCAGCCTTATTCTACTGATTGATCGACTGATTGAGATGAGTAGTAGTGCTTGAGTAGTATACTACTCAAATCAACAAGTAGTGCTTACTGACCAGCCAAATTAAAGTGATCTGAACACCAGGGGGCCTTTCCACTCATTTGGGGCCAGGCCCATCAGCGGTGTACCAGATTTGACCCAATTCAGAGAGCTGGCTGTTTACTACTGGTTATGTGTGTGTGTTTGTGTGGTATACAATTACTCATCTCAATCAATGAGTAGTACATATTTCTATGCTAATATGCTTGCCTTCGTAATGACCATTTATGGTACCGAACAGATCACGTATTACATGATCTGAATAATGTCGGTTTTTAAAGGAGGCTATCGTGGAACAGTCACGTCGAACTGTGCAGACAGCAAGTTGTGAATATTGTGGTTTGTTTATTCACTGAGTAAAATCAAGGAAATTTCGTTTGGAAGAAAATCTGTCCCATTTTCAGATTAAATTACTTCACTATAGCAAGAGATAACTGAGCTTGCTATTGACTGATGTAGGCGGCAGTGTTCCGAGGAGCAACTGTCAACATATTACTGATACATTTCGATGATAAGTTTCAAGAAGGATGAAAACTGTATAAAAGCTGTATAACTTTTAAGAGTCAACTTAAAAAAAAAATAAAGATTTCGTGATTTAATTCACTGATCAAACTGCAGATTCCAGTTGATGTAATTTAACCAACATTTAGACACATTCAGAAGGAATTTATGTGTGTGTTTGTGTACTGTAACTAATTATTTAGAAGTTGTGGTGAGTAAGTAAAGAGAAACCACTTATCATAGTTGTCAAATAATACTGACGGTATAATGAAAACATAAAACCAAGTGTCAAAATGACCACCGTCTTTTACCGATAAACAAAAAGGTAAATGCAGGAAACACAATATACGATCAGATCACGAACCAATTTCAGTTAGCGAACCGTTGACAAGCTTCATCGAGTACTGAAGGTAGATGTTCTATCCCATTTAAGGAATCTTCAGCAGTACACACCTGTTACTCAGACTTCTGATGAAACCAGAACCTTCAGGTTACGTCAGACAGTGGTTTCGGTGGGCACCCGTCCTCACAGTCATTTGCATTTCGTCCCAGCAGCTGAATAGTCAGCTGAGCTCGCCTCACAACCTGAAGGTCCTTAGTTCAATACCTCACGGTGGGATGATGGACGAGTAGTGCTGAATAGTCTCAGACTAGAGTGAAAGAACTGTCGTGTACTCCCTTGCGGTTTTCAGTGGTCCTCCAACTGATGTCAGCTCTTGATACGGCTTGAGATCAGTCAAGCCTCTGGAAACGGACAGTTGAGAATACACAGTTGTCGCCGATTAAAAATGACGGAAACTCCAAGCATAAATAGACATGTCTACAGAATAATTATTTCAGCTGGGTGTGTGACTGTATAGTTAACCTATGATGTTAATGACATTTTTATGTATGTGGGTTTAAAATAAAGGTTAATCAAAGTTGAGATCCCTGTAAACCTAACAATTATAACTATTCAATAAAGGCGGGGAAATAGAAGGGGGAACAATAAGCTTACATTCAGATTAGTTTCCTCATTAAATCGTGCAAACTGTTTGCATAACTGCTGATTTGATAAGGAATTCTGTCCTTGTAGTTGTTGCTGTTGTTGTGTTGGTACTGGTGGGAGTGGAGGTGGTTGTTGTGAGATATTATGCGTTGTTCTGTGTTTTGTTGTTGTTGCTGCTGTTGGCATTGACTGGGGTAAACAAAATCGATCATAAAATTCATATGAATGTTGTGAACAGTTGATTCTTTTATCTAAGGGTGGTAATGGATTATACCTAAGATGATGATGAGATGAAGACGCTGCCGTTGCTGCTGATACCGCACGAATACCACTGGTGAAAGAAGGAATTGTCTCGGTAATTGTCGCCAACAAGCTGTTGAATGGAGGACATTTTGGTGGTAGGTAATGCATACTATGTAGTGATAAATGACCATCGTTGCCTAGCTGAGATGTAGTATGTGAGGGGTGGACTGAATTATGCGTGAATTGTGAGTGTTTTTCAGCTTTCATCCCATGGAAATGATTCATTGACGGTAGTGACTGTTTGATTGATTGATTATCCAGGACAGTTCTATCACCAGATGAATCTTGATTATTCTTCTTGTTGATGTTTTCTTGACTATCACACGAAGAATTACCTAGAATAAAAGGAGAATTTTGTAAACTTATAATGGGATTCTGGTAGTTTGAAAATTGTGCATTTTCCTACAATAAATGTTAACTAACAGACTCAAAGATATATGAGACAATTAGAGTGAAGCCATGATCCTCTTTAGACTTGAATTTATTTATTATTCACAGCCTATTGAAATGTTACCGCTATTATTGCTTGACTTGAAACTCGTGATAAGGTAGCAATGCTTAAGTTTTACTCAATAAACCAGTGCATTTCAAAGCAGTTAGCAGTGATACACACCTATTGTGTGAAGGTTAGTTGTGCCATCTGGTTTCCTAAACCTCGGTAAGTAGAGCTGTGGCTCGTTGCACTAGGCTGTCGATTTCCAGCAAGTGGGTTATGGATGCGAAACCCGTTCCACCTATCGACAGACAGGTGGCGTCACTAGCATAGAATGGCAGTCATACTTGTGCCTCGGATTCAACGACTCTGAGAAATCCTTCAACAGAGTTGACGGCGAAATGATTTTTGAAACTGTTTCAACACTTCGGAATGTCCTAAATCTCTATCAACCTCGTTCAGTAGGTATATGACAGTGCCACGGGTCAAGTGATTCATAATGGAGAAGTCAGAGAAGTCTCCGAAGTGAATACAGGAGTCAGACAAGGCTGCCCACTATCATCGATGATATTCCTAATTATGGTGGGCTGAACTATACGGAGGACTGTGGGGAACTAGAAGATGGGCATATTGTTGGACAGACAAGAAGACTTTAGACGATATGAACTTCGCGCACGATTTAAGTCTAATGTCAGACAAACTCAAAGATCTACAAGCGAAAGCCGGCAAGTTTTCGGAGGAAGCAGCGAAAACAACAGACTTCTTGTGTGCATAAAGAATACAGAGGTGATGGATAAACCTAATTCACGACAACAGCAAGCACCAATCATTATCGATGGATAAAATTTGAAGAAACTCATTTCGTTAATTTATTTAAGCATCATCTTTTCAACTACAGGCGGCACGGATGGAGATGTCAAGACCGGGATCGGAGAGGTAAGACTAAACCTTCATTACTCTGAAATCAGTGCGGAAATCTGCTGCTATAAGCAGAAGGAAGAAGACTCGGATTCTATATTGTTCAGAGACTTGGCATATCACCAAGAACATTTCGATCAGACTTTAAATTTTTATCGACAACCGCCTTCAGTGCAAACTGAAGATCAGCTGGACAGAGAAGATTAGCCACAAGGAACTCTGATAGGCAGTGAACCAATCAAGAACCCATAGCCCATCAATATACCGAAGGAAGTGGATCAGATACACTCTGAGGAGACCTCTGAGTGACACTGCACCCCAGGATGGCTGTCGAATGGAACACGAATAGGAAACGATGAGTTTGGCATGGGTCCGAGTGTGACACTTTGGAGGATGACAGCTTATGGGCAATCACGAAGCCATATAAAGACGACTAAGGGAATGATAATAATAACATATTTACAACTGTATAGAATGTTGACTGCGAGTTGAGTAAAATTCCATTTTCCTTACTTTTCAAACTTCAGTAAATGGGACGAGATTGAAACCCGTAACCCAATGGTTGGAAGTCACTTGCCTACTCCAGTGAGCATCAGTTCTAGAGGCTGGTTTGAACGTGACTACTGACTAGATACTTTCACTTTTGTTTTTCACTGAAGACTCACTTTATTTGGTACACAATCGATGAAAAAAGATCTACAGAAAGCATATGTATATTTCATACATAGCTTTAAACGAGGACTAGTCAAGACTGTATACTACAGAGCTAGGAAATTGTGCTCTACAGAGGAATTACAGGAAGAATTTATGTTTCTCGAAAAGATGTTGAAAAGCAACGGTTACCCTCGAAGGTTCATTAACAAGTACGGAAGATCTGAAGGCTCAAATGTCAAGCAAATCACAGTGGAAAAATAACCCATCTACATTGGACTTGACTTGAAAGGTGAAAATACTACAGCGATTCTAAAGAGAAGATTGAGGACGTCACTAGGCAGAGCCTATCCTGCAGCTAAGCTCGTTCCCGTCTGTCAAACAACTTGCTCTTTGGTGCAATCGAAAATCTACAGATATCCTTCTCATGTTAACTGCAGCTGTATGTACAAATTTACGTGTATCTGCGGGAGCAGTTACATTGGAAGAACAGAAGGAAGGGCATACCTCCGACTTTCTGCACACGTACCAAAAAGCCTATGTCTAAAGGGAACAAATGCTTTAAACAGTGCCATCGTTAGGCATCTCCTTGACATGGGTCATGAGATGGACATCGCAAAGTCGTTCAAAATTATCAATAGGCAAAAGAGTTCAATTCTCCTCAAGTTAGCGTGCCGAAGCAATCTTCATCAAGCGCCTGAAACCCGACTTGTGCGTTCAGAAAGAAGCAGTTATCAGTCTTTCTTTACCTTGCCTGGTAACTGGATATTTTCACCTCTCTTTCATCTGATTACGTAGTGCCGAAAGTTTCCATTGTGTGTGATCATAGTGTTTAATATTATATATATATATATATATTACTGCATGCATATATTGATTGATTTTTGTTTAAAAATGAACTCTGTGCAAGTATGATAAAATTTGTCTGTATATAAGCTTAATAATGTCTTTGGGCTGTAAGCAACTGATTGGAAGCCAACGAAATAAATGATGGCAGCATTTTGTTCTGCAAAATCTGTTGTTCTTGCTTTATTCAAATATGTATATCTATATAAAATGGAGTTCATGCTAACTTTCGCCTCTAAGAGAAGGTGAACAAAAGCTAAGCAATCCTCATTAAATTATTCAACAGTAGATAGCACCACTCTTCTTGTAGCGTGAAAATATTCTCGCTGATATGACAACATATTTCACAAACTGTTTTAGGCTTATTTGGTGTTAATATAAGCGAAAGTGCAGTGCCGATTTTCGTCAAGAACCACCATCGGTTACAGGGAGATCACTGAAAACCAAGGAGCTCAGTGCATACCGAATGTCTAACTAAGGATCGAACCTGGGACCTTCGGGTTACGAGACTAACCTCGTTGACTATTCGGTCACTTGGGTTGACCCTGACCCCATGAATTCTAATCCTGTCAAAGTGTGACATAGCGCTGCCTTTGACTAGCATTCATCTCATCTTGACATGATGAACTCCATTGGACACGACTTCCTACTGCAGTTAGCTTCAGAAAATCTATCCAATAGCCATCAGTGGGTCGGTGATCGATATTCAGAGTGTAGAAAGTTGAAATTAATACAAAGTCCCTACAAATTATTGATTTACAGATAAATTATTCAATATAGACGTAAGAATTATGCAATTAAAAGAAGAAAAAAACTCACTATCTTTTATAAACCTTTGTGAATTCTGTTCATATGTTATTACACCAGTGGAGTTATGCAAATGTTGGTGTTGAGGATTCATCAGATACTGTGATTGATGTTGTGAATACTGATGATGCATAGTAGGATGGTGGTGATGGGGATAATTATTAACAGATTGTAATTTTATATTACCTTTTAATAATACTTCTTTTGCATAATTTACACTCTTTTTCTCATTATATCCACTAGAATTATGATGATTAGGTGAAGGGGAATGATTGAATGTCTCCTGGGTCGGATTATACGCTAGTTGTTCATTCGATGAGGATTTATTGTTATTATTATTATTTCTACCAGAGATTAACGATGAAGATGACTGTGAAGGCGGTGAATCAAATTGACGTATTGATGTGTAGTAAGATTCTGTATAATTAATCACTGGTTCTGGTTGAATATATTGATTATTATTACTATTACTATTATTATATTGTGAATTACCATCAATGGACCAATTTGATGATGGACTGAAGGAATCATGTGTTATCAAGTGATTAGTGTTCACTTTAGGTTCACTGGAGTTGTGGTGAAGATGAGGGGGAAGATGATGATGATGATGATGATGAGGATTATGATGATTTGGATCTGGAATGACTGCAGATAAAGAGAGTAGAGATCCGCCTAAATCAGACAGTGAGGCAGCAATGCCACCTCCAACACTGCTGACATCTCCGCCGACACCAGTACTGTAATGAAGACTGCTAGTAGTAGTAGTTCTGGCTGGATAATTACTGCATAATGTGGTTTTCAGCGGGGATTGTGTATTAATGTTATTAGGGGCACTGATATCACTGTTATTACTACCATTATTATTATTATTACTACTGTTACTATTGTTACTACCCATTTTACTGTTATTGTTAATATTATGTGTACTAATCAATAATGAATGATCATTCTGGCTTCGTCTACTTTCACTAGTACAATATGCACTTGTATCACCGCTACCATTGAGCATATTTTGTTCTAAACTATCTGGATACGTTGTATTTGACTCAATCAATTGATTGGAATCTTTGGAGTAGTTTGTCAATTGTCTTTGAGCATCTTGACGATCTGAGGAAATAGCGCGTTCTTCTTTATGAAAACAAAGAAAAACAGAATAAAAAGTTGTATACATATAATGTTCAACAATGTTAATGATAGGGGACTTAGGTTTCGTACATTTTGGGGCTCGTCAGTAAGGCATATATACAACTTTAAAGGAACGGATGTCCTCTATGGGATTCGAACTCGTGTTACCCAGTGCTGAAGTCAGAAACGTTGTCGCGCAGCTGTTCCTGCTTATGACTGAATTCCTGCTTGATTATAATTGACGTCGGAGTTGAAATTACCGCACTTAACAGGTTGAAAAAGGAGTGAGAGAGAGAGAGACAGACGAACAGAAGTACCTGTCTAGTCAGTCTTACAGTAATAAATCATGCTTCCATCTTTAACTTTTGATTATGATTATTATTATTATACACTTAAGGCGGATTATGTATTGTGATTTAGAGTATTTCTGGGTTTGAAAAGAAGTTGGGGTGAATTCTCGTCTGGGACTTTGTGTTTTGTAAATGACCAATTCGAATTCAGGTTTTACTGGTTTTCCAAGTTAACCAGAATTTGGGGGAGAGGGGGGGGGCAGCTGACTCTTCCCTATATGCTGAAGTGATCCGTGTACACTGTCGATATCCTTAACCTCAGACGAGTAAACAGGACAGTTTGGCATTGAGATCACTTCGACCCATTTAGTAATTGTTGCTATTTGACGCGATTAGTGTCCATCTACTCATTTTGTGAATTTTCTTTTAATCTCGAACATATAGTCATACATATTACCCTGTCAAAATTTTGGAGAGAAAAAAAATACTGGAACATGCATGCCATCAAATAGGAATTTAAGTGGTTATAAATAATTAAGGTGTTCTAGCTTCAGTCGCTGTTCAGTTCTGTTGACAGATGCTCATTTTTACTTTTGATGTGATCAGTAACTGGGATCAGTTCTTCTCCACGAAGTCTAGGAAAAAAGATGAATGTTCAGCAGTGCGACGCCTTAATTATTGATTTAAATAGCATAAAATTCCGCATATATTAGAGGAAATCTTGTATTTATTATTGTCTGTAGGTCAAGAAGCATATCTGAACACCGTTGGAGGTTTGATCACCACTTTCTCAAATAGAATGTACACATGTAGAGGCGAAATAAAAGCAATACTACAAAAGAATTTTAATCATCAATTGTCGGTTTGAAGGGATTCGATTGGTTTCAAGCTTTATTATGAACTGAATTCATTTGGAGAAACATAGGAGGTCGCTAGAGAGTACTGAACAAGTGTGTCATCCCAATTTGTGAAGTATGCAGTCATCTATGCACCTTTAGGGAGTCCGTTGACCATTCAGCTAGTAGGAGGGGGGAAATGCAATGGTTGGCCCATGAATTCTAAATTCTCTGCAGTACTCCCTATATTTCACTGGTTGGAAGTTTTCTGCAGTCCCGGTAAGAAGTGATGAGCAGTTGGGTCAATAAAGTTGCTTGTGAGGACAAGTACTTGCCAAAATTAGCGCTCTATATGGTGAATTAGCAGAAGATAGAATTCATGGACTAGTCACTGAATTTTGTTCCGGGGATTAAATGGTCTACAGGTTTGCCTGTTTACCTGAAGGCTTTGTGTTCGATTCCTGACAGTCAAGTTGTGGATGCTTACTGCTAAAGTGTAATAAACAACAACTAAAACAGCTATCCAATACTTCCGGGTGGATTTCATTAATTCTCCAACTGGTTTCAGCTCTAAATCAACTTTGAAAAGTATTTTAGAGAATTCGCAGTGTTATAAAAAGTTGAACTATCAATACCTATGGTAAATTTTCTTTACCAACATATTGTTCATTACATTAACCTTTGATCTTATTCCTACTCTTTCGTTTTTCCACCTCGATAAGCTTCTTAAATCTTAAATGAATTTTACTTAATTATATTTATAAAACACAAAATAATTGAGCAAAGATTATCCTTTTCGATAATTTCCTCTTCTGGCTGCACAATGACATATATTCTTATATACACAGAATATTCTAGAATAGTAGTCAATAACAATATTAGTGTTTTTTTAAATAATGTCGATTTGTAAAGTAAGATCACTGGAATTACAATTCATTAAAGATGCTTAAATAATAATAATAATAAAGATATAGTAGCAAATAGAATATCAATTAAAATTAGGGAAATTTCTACAAAAAGTTGAGGATCATTCGAACCTAGATAGCCAAGGTAAGGACAATGTCTGAACTAGCTTCTTTTGAACACATAAATTAGGCTTCTTAATGTGGATCCCAGCGGCCTCAGCAGTATTTAGTAAAAGAACTCAAGGCGAAGTTAAGATTTGTTGGTATGCGGTAAATGACTTTGAAAAGCCTCATTGACATCAATCTTGTGTTATGTATCCACAAGATGAGATAGAATAGCGCTCGGAATAGATCTTGTTTGTCGTTTACTTAACCACTATGCAGGGTGATGTTCGGAAATCTGACGAGAAACATGCCTAATTGTACGGCCTATGTAACTGGCTCACTTCACAGGAGCAGTTAAATTGTTAGATACACATGAAAGAGACGAAATTAGGCAGTTTATCTTTTACTCCCAAATTCATAAGCCATTGGGTTAGTTCCCATTGGCTGAATGGTCTACGAGATCGTCTTGTCATCAGAAAGTCCTCGGTTCAAAGCTCGCAGGATAAGCGCTGATGAAGAATCTCAAACTGGGACGAGGTAGCTGTCTAGTACTCGAGTACTAGTTTTCAAATGATTCTCTAACTTATGTCAACTCATGATAAGACCTGTAACCAATCAAATTCCTGCAAATTAAAATTTGAGAGGAATATAATTCATTTTCATCCGCTATCTTCGATGTAAGGCTGGATTCAGGAGAAACAAGTCATGCATTGATCAGATCGCCACATTACGGATCATCATTGAACAAAGCTCGGAATGGATCACCTCTTTATCTCAACTTCATCGACTTTGAAAAGGCCTTCGACAGCGTCGATCGAGAGGTGCTTTGCCAACTACTTCGCTACTATGGGGTGCCACCGACAATTATACATCTCATCCAACAGCTGTACGACAATGCTGCATGCCAAGTAATCCACAACGGAAAACTTACGGAATCCTTCGAAGTGAGGACACGAGTAAGACAAGGCTGCCTACTATCGCCAATGATTTTCCTGATTGCAGTAGATTGGATAATGCGACAAACAGCAGGCAATGAGGAAAGAGGCATAAAATGGACTCACACAAAAACTTGGAGGATCTGGACTTCGCCGATGATATATGTCTGATTTTCCACAAAGTGGAAGATATGCAAGCGAAAAGCAACAAGTTGGCAGAAGAAGCATCTAAAAGATAGGACTTCAGGTGAACATAGAGGAA
Source organism: Trichobilharzia szidati (assembly GCA_944472155.2). Classification (NCBI taxonomy): domain Eukaryota; kingdom Metazoa; phylum Platyhelminthes; class Trematoda; order Strigeidida; family Schistosomatidae; genus Trichobilharzia; species Trichobilharzia szidati. Next base: position 47,851,314 of record OX235276.1, on the reverse strand, counting down.
ACAGAGGTGATGAAGATTCCTGGGCAACACCACCAACAGCAACAACAACCACAACTCACAGCAATCAGCATAAATGGGAGGAACCTGAAAGAAACAACCTCCTTTACCTACTCTGCCTGGGAAGCATTGTTTCAACTACAGGAGGAACTGACGAGGATATCAAAGCAAGGATCGGAAAAGCAAGACAAGCTTTCACTACTCTCAAGTCTGTGTGGAAGTCAACAGCACTCAACATCAAAAATAAGATCCAAATTTTCAACTCCAATGTGAAGTCAGTGCTACTATACGGGATCAGAGACTTGCACTGCGCGTCATAAATAGCATCTCAAACAAACTACAGACCTTCATTAACGGTTGTCTTCGCTCAATACTCAAGATCAGATGGCTGGTCAGAAAAGATCAGCAACAGAGATCTCTGGGAGCGAACCAACTCAGGAACCGATTGTGAAGAAAATATGCAGAAGGAAATGGAGATGGATTGGTTGGCCAGACTCTTAGGAAACCATCAAGTGACATCACTAGACAAGCCATTGCTCGAGTAGAACCTGAAAGGGAAGCGGCGAGTTGGTTGTCAGTGCGAGGGTGACATGGAGGAGGTCATGTGAAGAGGAGATGAAAGCATGTGGGCAGACTTGGAGCCAGGTGAAGACTCTAGTAGACAACCGAACACAGTGGAGACGCACGGCTGAAGCCCTATGTTCCTCTAGGAATTAAAGGAAAAAATAATAATCTTCGATGTAAACATTAACACTGTTAGCCTTAATCCAAACAAAAATAAAATAGAACACTTGTTTATAATGTAATGTAATGTAATACACATTCATCTATGGATACATGTGAAGCCGAACAACACTTAACCAAAAAAAAAACGAAGAAGGAAGAAAGAAGCAAATACGAAGGAAGTACGCAAAATGTGCACATCTACATAAAGAATCGGTAGACGATTAAATTGATATTTCATCGAGTTTAATTCACACACAACAACGCATCATTACAAATGCCGATATATGGAGGAAGATGATTCATAAAGGCAAAACAGGCAAAATAAAGTGAAACAAGTGCTTTCTTTAGATTGATTGTATTACTGACTAATACCTTTATTTTTTGGTGTGTATATATAAGAGTGTATGCTTATGCACAAAGGGATCAACGTAAATAGAAGAGGATGAAGTACATACAGTAAGTGAGTGTATTCCACAGTAAGAGGAAGAGTTATTGGGAGGGAGAGAAAGAGGAAGAGAGGGAGAGAGAGAGGGGAAAACAAGGCAGTGTAATAAGACTTAACAAAGATGAACTTGATGAAACTTTGATTGCAATACATCATAGGGAACACATATAATAATACGTCTAGTTTATATTGAATAATATATATTAAAGGGGTGGGGGTTTGTGTAATGAATTTGAAAAAGTGCGTCACAGTAGTACACTTGTACAAATATTATCTTATTATTATTATGATGACTACCTTTGATGATAAATGTTAGCAGAAAAGAGAACTTGTGAATAAACAACAATATTTGCTTTGTTCTACGCAATATATGTTGTTATAACATATTTCATTTTTCTGCATATATATTTATCAACTTTTAACTGGTTTGATTCGGTAAGTGTAAAAAACAAACATCACTGGTTATGTGATAAGAGTATTGGATGGGTTAATTACTTAACCTTCATTTGAAATCAGAGATTATCTGTGTGTGTGCCTGTGTGTTGAATCATGATGCTGGTGTGTATGTGTGCATCGGTGTATGTGCACTTCACCAGCACGCTTAAGAGAGAAGAAGCGTTCTATGACAGGTGATGTTTAAGTAATATATATGTATACGAGGCAAAAATAACAAGTTGGAAATATGAAATTTAAAAAAAATCAAGTAATACAGGGTGTAATAAGCGAAAATTTTTTTGATGTTTGATTACAGCTTGATTCCAAACTGTCTTTTCGGTACAAGTATGGAATGTTCAGCATTTGATATTGTAGCCCGAATTTTGCGGGCCGACCACGGATATCAGGTGTGCGTCGGCAGGAGATCGGACCTCAGACCACGTGCATGGTCGGCGAGAGTCCTAACCACTGTGCCACCGACGCACATGTTACAAATATTACTATACTATCTCTAATGTACTAAATGACTAGTTATGAAATCCGGGAGGTGTATTTCGTCTCATTCAGAACTCATCATCAGGACATAGTGTGATGGTAGAAGACGAAGGACTTGGTTGAGGAATGTTTATTTGGAATTTGATATCTCTATAGCGACATTATGTACATCTTATCGCTTGTATCTGGCCTTCATTCATATTGTGTTTCTTTGTGCTTTCTTTTCACGTCTCCCATGTATCGCTTCACAACGCTGTATCATTTGCTTTCTCTGACATCAAAGGTATCTCCTTGCTATTTGATGTGTTTTATGCCAATGAACGTCTCTTTATATACAACTGATAAACCTTAAATAACCTAGAAAAAAGCTCAGCCGCTGAACTGCATTCACTTGCACGTAATCACAAAATAGGGTGGGACAGGGTGAGAGTACTAAGGAGTAATTTAGTTAGGTAGAGAGACAGAGAGGTTAATCACTGAAGCTTTGTTTATCGAATCGACACCAAACACGTGCAATCGGAATGACGCAACGCCGCCTGTACCATAGATATGGAAAGTGGCAACAAATACCAGAGGGAAGTTGAAGAGAGAGAAAGAGAGAAAATATTATATAAGACCAATTGTGAAACTGTGTAGCTAAAGTGATAAGATTATGAGCAATAATTTATGCTCTAAAGCTTGTCATCCAGTTGTTAATACTGCATCACTGTGTGATATGGAATTACATTCTATCACAGCACCCAAGTTCTACACTCAAATTAAACTCCACCAGTAGCACATGCCACAATACCAGTGGGTAAGGATGTTCACAGTAGTTTTGCAACTCATTTATCGACGTGGATAGCAGTTTGATGCTTGAATCGATGGTTTTTGAGTTTGAATCTCAAATGTTAACGCCACTGCTTACTGGTTATTTCAGTTGATGAGTTCCAGATATGACGAAACTCAAATCCTGATTCCTTTCTTTAACCACTACTAATCAAATAGCTTCAATATATCATCAGAGAATTCGTACTAGAGGGATTTCCACCGAAATTAATCAGTCGGAAATTCCAAATAATTCTAAAAATGCATTGGTTGATACTTAGATATATAAGCATTAATACACATGTCCCTTCTTTACAGATAAATAAAACAAACATAGTTTTGTGCATCTTTACAAAACAACAGTACCAGAAAATGCGTATTCAACATTCCCATCATCATAATAATCATCAATATGTGAAAAATTTTCATTTGGTACAAAGTGTCATAATTCAAATAGTAACTTTATTCTGAACATTTTACATACGGCACAGAACTTTCAGCTTGCTTCTATTTACTCCACATACGGGATCTTTAATTAAAACAGTTATCTATCTACAGTATCTCATTCAACGGAATTTCCTTCTGACTGAAACATGCTGGACCTCTGACTAATTTGTCCCTTCGAAACAGACAAAGCGGTATGTTGAAAGACATTCAAAAGTGTACGGGAATATAGATTATTCTTCAAGGAGGTAAACAGGCGGTCAAAACAAATTATAATTGAGTAAATTTCACGTATTGTGCTCCTTGGAAAATAAGGTAGCCCAAAGATTTAACCAGACCACCATATCACATGGACTGGGAGAAACTACATCTATAATGGCCATGCCAGTGGAAACAGTACTGGTAATAATAACTTAGAATACTAACTGACATCAATTAGAGAACCAATGAGAATCAGGGAGTACTTAAAAGCCATTTTGTCACAGTCTGGGACTCTTCAGCGGTACGCACTGCCAAGGATTGAATCCAGGACTTTCAGGTTATGAAGCGAGCACCTTGATCACTTAGACAGTAGGAGGGAATGCAGTGTCCAGTCTAGGAATTCTGCTTTCTACGATTGGCGATATATTGTGACGCAGCCATTGGCCAATGTCAGTAGCAAGTTCCTTTTTTCACTTCCAGTTTGATGGACTCAGATAGTCACGACTTTTTATTATAACTCCAGGCTATTTCATTGTGTGATTAGCTCCCAGTGAGCATTAGATTGATTTTCCTGTGTTAGTTTTACAGGGATTTCGTTGATTACATGTTACATGAATTAACTTCAATTACAGAACCATTGAAAACCGAACAAGGAGAAAACAGCTGTCTGGTATACCCTGGTTTTCAGTGGTTCTTTCTGTGACCAAACTTAAAGTCAATCAAGACCCTGGAAATCATCCCCTAAAAAGTAGTAGTAGCAGTAGTAGTAATAAGAATGCTAATAATTACTAGATGAATTGAAATATAATAAAGTTGAATAGATTTTGTTATAAACAGAGAAATCTCGAAAAGCATAATTCCCTCCCCCCCCCCCCAAAAAAAAATGATATTCAAAGTGGATATTTGACAATGTTGATTTTGTTTATTGACAATGAGACTGGTGTAGGGTGGGATGGGGTTAGCGATTACACTATTCACTTCATCAGACTTCTACGACACATGAGCCTGTTCTAGATCACCTAAATATTCATTCGACTGTCAATTTTTTAGGGAGGGATCGAGTGATTTTCAACTGAGTGCGCGTTATGAAACTCTAGTGAGTGTCTAGTGAGATATGGTGTTTTTGTTTTTTCGCTTTCTGTCATTGATATAACCTAGCAATAATGATGGGTTTAATTGTTTTGTAATTTGAACAGTCTGTCAGTTCTATACGTCATATTATGTTTGTCTAAAATGTCAGAATAGTTTTAGACTGGAATTAAACCAGTTTTCATACTGTTGTGATTATTTTTTATTATTTTAGAAAGGATTTGATTTCTAAAAAGTTGAATGGATGTGTTTAATACTTTTTGAGATGAATTTTCTGCTTAGAATTTATATGTATTATTGCAGAAATTGACAGTAGAGTGTGCTTAGAAAGCAGCATTTACCTTCTGGTTGGTTCTGCTTAGTTAATCGTTAAGAATGACGTGAAAAAAGCATCTTACAGCACCGTGCTGCTTCAAACTTATGTACTGTTTTGTCACCAGGACGTTAGCAATGCATCTCTGAACATGGTTAGGAAAAGGACAATGTAAGACAGTTACTAGCTCAATTCTCGAGCACTTAGTGAGCTCAAACCACACAGCTTCACCATAATCGTCTTTCAAGATCATCTACAAGGTGTGAGGCCAAATGGTGTGCAAAGGGCATCAGGTTTCGGCTTTTGTGTATATCGGGGAGGTGTTGGCAGTTCGTCAATACAACCCCAAACTCTCTATACCAAAAAAATGGTTCAGTCTGTTATTCTACCTTGGTCTTAACCTCTTCACTAGTTGTCCCCTGGAAAAAATTTCAATTTATTTTTTTATTTTCAATTTCACTTTTAGTTTGCTTTTACTTTATTAATTAATTCACCATTATCATTCTCAAATGTTCCTTTTGTACAGTTTCACACCCTCTTCACACTTGTTGAATGGACACTCAACCACCTTCTTCTCTCCCATTCAATAACAACTTTGACCATACCAAATTTCTAACGCTTTTTCCCTTTGTGCTGTTGTGCGTTGGTGGCACAGTGGTTAGGACTCTCGCCGACCATGCACATGGTCCGAGGTTCGATCCCCCACCGACGCACACCTCATATCTATGGTCGGCCTGCTAAATTTGGGCTACGGATATCAGAGGCTGAAAATTTCATACTTGTACCAAAATACTGTGTGGAATCAAGCTATAATAAAATTGAAAAATTAAATTTAAAAAAATTACTACGTAACTGATAACTTTTAGTTTTTCTTTCGGAGCCACTTCTGAGTAATGATATCAATTGTGGTACCCCTATTACTCAATAATAGACTACTATACATTTTTGGTAAATGTAAACACGACTGTACAGCCTCTGAAGATGATTTCGTTGATAAATAAAATTTCCTACAGAACGTTGTATGTCTAATACTGAGTGAAATCCGTCTATCGAGTTTGCAATCAGGTCATAAGGCTAGGCAATTTACCATCACGAAGATGTTATGTGATTGGCGGCAATTGGGAGAAAGCCTTGGATATGGGTTTCGTGTCAACTGACACTCCTAAACTGGGCATATTTTCCCATTTATTTGATGCCTGTAGTTCCATAAAATTCACAGTCGTAGATAAGAAATACTTATACGAATTGGAATAACGATAATGGGAACAGATTCCAAAGTCGGTTGAAAACAGTGCAGCGCTATCTGTCTATCTAACTTATCCGCTCTAAAGGGCTGATGTATTCAGCCAGCTGGGGATCTATCGGATGAAGTTTTAGAAAAAACAGTTATTCAATAAAACTGATCATATTTATCTGGATTTATGAATACTCACCTCTAACACTGGATGGATATCGACTATGACATGATTTTTCGCCTGTTGTAGTCATTGTTTGCAATTGTGGTGTTACAACAGACGAAGTACTGTTTATCTTCTTATCATGATACAGTCCTCCAGAATCATTAGAACTAACTGATCCCATTATTGAGGGTTCCATTCTTGTTCCCATTCTTGGCACTCTAGTCGATATGTTATTGTTAATAGTGTCTTTTGTATGAAGTAGGGGTGATCCATGAGGAGGGATGGCTTCATTTGACTTACTGGTTATAGGCTTTGTGTTCTGTGAATTACTTCTATTCGGAGAGTAATAAGTTTCATTTTGTTGACTGGATATTGTCATTGGTATGGACGACGCATCTGTTGTAACAGATGTCGATAATGTCGTCAGTGTTGTCGGTGTTATTGACGTTATCATCTGTGAATGTTGCTGATTTTGACTAGAATTATGTTTATCATATTCACAGGAATTTAATTCACTTGGATACTGATGCATGAGAAATGGATGTTGAATATAATTCTCCATACTCTTATACTGCATTTTAACTTGTACTAACTGTCTACAGTGCACTGCCAATGATTGCATTAAACGTCCAAGTTGAACTAATTCTTGGTCGATCGGGTCAACTGGATCATAGTCAGCGAATACATCTGTTGGAATTGTTGGCACTGGCTCATCGGATATTAGGGTTGTCTGTTGTGCTGCTGAACTATCGCCTAGTCTATCCATCTTCAGTTTATCGTAGTCGGTTAATTTCATCCGGGATTTTGTCATCTGTGTTAATCCAGTTACATAATCAACTTGTTGTTGCTGATTGTCATTGTCGATTTCCTATGATTCAATTAAAGTTTTGGAAAAAAAAGGTTTAATAAAAGATAAAATAAGTTAGGATTATGGCAGATATGTCACTGATAGGCTTAAATGTTAAAAACATTTCCGGTGGGTTTTTAAACAGTGGTAACTTCCCTAAAGGTTAGAGTTTTGTTTATTGTTATTATTCCCTTGGGTTTCGAGTAGAACATAGGGCTTCAACAACACATCTCCACTTTCTTCTATTTTCTGCTATCCTCTTTAGCTAGCTAGGTCCACGATTGCCCATATAATCTCTCATCTCCTCCTTGCCACACGACCTCCTACATGTTCCCCTAGCACTGACAACCCACTCGTCGGTTCCCATTTGGATTCCACTCGAGCGATGGCCTGGTATGCGATGTCATTCGGCGGCCTCCACAATGTATGCCTGATCCATCTTCATTTTCTCCTACATATTTTTTGAGCGATCGGTTCTTGGTTGGTTTGTTCCACTGGAGAGTTTATTGTTACGTATTCTTTCTGGCCGGCTGGAGCCAGTGTAGGTGGCAGATGTTGATAAAACCCTGTTAGAGTACTGGTTACACACATATTTTAGCCCAACTTACTTACTGGTGATGAAAAGACACTGAGTGATGACAGGCAGAGCTTTTCGAATCAAATTCACCAATTTTCACTTCACACAGTTCCAGGAGGTGAAATCTCACCCCAATTTCTTTACGAAACCAAAATAATTTGGACCAGAAAATGTGATCCTCTCAGTACCATAGATGGTATTCAAGAGAGCAGGTACTGTTTTGATTGGACACTAGAGTGGTTGTGTACCGCATAAACCAACCAGTAGTGCTGACTGGTTAGACTGAAGTGATCTAAACACTGTAGGGCCATCCCACTCATTTGGGGTTGAGCTCATCAGCCCGAGAGAACACAATCATTTCAAATCACCCGGTATCCGGTTAGCCACTTTGGACAAACTGGTGATTTCCTAAAACGGGTTCGCAATTTCGCGAATTAATTCTTAATTTATACAATTGCAGGTGGTTATTTCAGCACAGCCTCCTTTAGAAACTGACATTATCCAAATCATAATAGGTGCTTTGTTACAGCATTTAATCATGAGCTGGCATTGGTTAGAGAACCATTGGAAAATACCTGCATGGAGTACTGGACAGCTGTTTCGTCCTAGTTTGGGACCCTTCATCAGTACGCACCCACCCCCAGGGTTCGAACCCAGGGCCTTCTGGTTGCAAGGCAAGCTCGTAGACCATTTAGCCACTGGCTTTCTAACCAATGTCACCTCATGATGAAATCCTGTAACCAATTAACCAAATCCCTACAAACAAATACTTGAATATCAATGAGATGCTCACTGGCAACTGACCTTATTCAGGTGGGTAGTTACCTGGGGTTCCAGTGAGAAGTCGTGACCACTAGGGTGCAGCAGGTCGGGTGTGAGGACAAATACACACCGAAGACATTGGCTAGTGTCAGTCGCGCTATGTCGTTAATTGGCAGAAGTTAGAATTCATAGGCTGGCCATTAGTTCGGGTCCCAATGGCTTAATGGTCTATGAACTCGCTGGCCTTGTCAGTAGAAGGTCCTGGGTTCGAACCCCTTGTGGTGGGTACATACTGATGAAGAGTCCCAAACTAGGACGAAACAGCTGTCCAGTATTCCCTGATGGGTTTTCCAATGGTTCTCTAACCAATGTCAGCTCATGATGAAATCCTGTAACCAGTCAACCAAATCCCTACAAACCAATACTTGAATATGTGATCTGCTTGGTCTCGAAAATGGTGATCAAGAAAGGAGTCGCAAATACATGGAACTATATATACTACCGATTGGTTGAAAAGTTTTCCGAAGATGGTCGATGCAAAGAGATCTCAACTGAAGGAAAAAACCTTCATCATGGACACTATTATCCAGTTTAATCTTACCACCTAAAAATTACATTCCTGAGGAGGTTATGCAAAGCATCAGAGGATAAATTGACTTGATGTATCCAGTTACACGCATATTTTTTTTAACAAATAGGAAATATTGGGGAGAAAAACATTCTACTAACCTAAATTCTGTACGTATAAATAGGAAAACAAAGTTAAAGAAAAAAATCAGACATGCGAAAACTTTTCACTTTTGTCTTCATTTTAAGACGTCATTTTATCATATCATGGGAAAGTCAACACTGCTATCTCATGCGTTGTTTTGAAATACTTTCAAAATGTCATGATATATAAGCTATCCTTTAATGATTATTTGTCGTGCAGTTGTACAAAGACAACATTACTATTAAATAATAATGATGATAATAATTAATATTCTGTGAGATCGGTTTATTCTGCCTTCTAGCCAATGTGAAGGATAATTACAAAACAGTAAACTTGGTTAAAGTTTAACAAATATCGATACAATGTCTTATATATATACACGCGAAATGTACTCTAATGAAGTTACGTCACATTACAGTCTGCTATTGTTCAGTGTTAGATACTAAAAGTCTCTTGGTTGGGATCGTCGACATTATAAAAGAGAAAAAAATTGGTTTTCTATTATTATTATTACTATTGCTTCCTTTAGTTCCTAGAGGAACACACGGCTTCAGCCGCACGCCTCCACTGCGTTTGGTTCTCTGCCAACGTTTTCATCGCCTGGCTTCACGTCTACCCACATGCTTTCATCTCCTCTTCATATGGCCTCCTCCGTGTCATTCTCGCACTGAGTACCAACTCACCGCTTCCCATTCGGGTTCCACTCGAGCGATGGCCTGGTGTGTGACGTCACTTGATGATGGTTAGTTTTCTCAGAGTATAGCCAATCCATCTCCATTTCTACCTGAATATTTGTTGCATAATGGGTTCCTGGTTGCTTCGCTCATTGCCAGAGATCTCTCTTGCTGATCTTTTCTGACCGGTCATCTGATCTTGAGTATTGAGCGAAGATAACTGTTAATGAAGTTCTGTAGTTTGTTTGAGATGCTCTTTCTGACGCGCAGTGCAAGTCTCTAATCCGTGTAGTGAGTAGCACTGACTTCACATTGGAGTTGAAAATCCGAATCTTATTCGTCATTCTGAGTGCTGTTAGCCTCCACACAGACTATAGAGTAATGAAAGCTTGTCTTGCTTTCCCAATCCTTGCTTTGATATCCTCGTCAGTTCCGCCTGTAGTTGAAACGATGCTTCACAGGATGTAGGTAGGTAAAGGAGGTTGTTTCTTTCAGGTTCCTTCCATTTATGCTGATTGTTGTCTGTCGTTGTTGTTGTTGCTGTTGTTGGTGTTGTCCAGGAATCTTCATCACCTCTGTTTTCTCTATGTTCACCTGAAGTGATTTCCTATCTTTGATGCTTCTTCTGCCAACTTGTTGCTTTTCGCTTGCATATCTTCCAGTTTGTGGGAAATCAGACATATATCATGGGCGAAGTCCAGATTCTCCAAGTTTTTTGTGTGGATCCGTTCTATGCCCATCTGTCTCCTCATTGCCTGCTAACCGTCTGTCGCATTATCCAGTCTACTGCAATCAGGAAAGGCATTGGCGATAGTAGGCAGTCTTGTCTTACTCCTGTCCTCATAAATATAGGTATCAAGAAAGCAAGCATGAAAGCATGACACTGCATACTACTGATTAAATGGTGAAAGGAGTTGAACACCACTCACATTAACCAGTAGTGCTTTCTGGTCAGTTCTCCCGAAGCGACCTAAACATTTGAGAGGCAGATAGCATGATGTGATCTAAATCATTTCGGTTTCCAAAGGAAACTGAGATGAAATTTCAAGTCGAATTGTGTAAATTGCGAGTCGCGAATACATTTGCAATTCTCGTGAGTTTGATTTGACGCATTACCAGTTCACCCATGTAGCTAGTTGGGGGTTTGAACTGATTTCGTTCTATGAGCTGATTCAAAGGCAGAAACTCTGCTGATTTCCTTGGCCATGAATGAGTGGAACGGTTCTCCAGTGTTATGGCTGGCCAGGAAGCACTACTAGTTGATTTGAGCGGTACCCACCTACTTATATCAGTAAGTCAGTAGTAGATATCTTCACCTTTTGTTCAAACTGCAGGAAGGCATTAAGCCATTCAACCAGCTTTAAAGATTATTATAGAACACTAGTGCATTAGATGATAAGTCATCTTCCTGAGGCAGTGTATCTACAGGCAGTATTGACATTCCATGAACAGAAATATATAATGGCTAGAATTTTCAGCATGATTCTGATTTGATAAAATTTTTGTAAAGTCATGGTAAAGAAGAGTAAATTATGGCGTAATTTTTTTTATAGACAAACCTGTTCTGAACTTTCTTCTGTACGTGCACTTTCATCAGTTGTTCTCCCCATACCAGAATCTTGATCAGGACGTTTGTATGCCTTGAAATGTGAGAGAGAGAGAAAAATGGGGTTAAATAGCTTGACTGTTTTGATCTTTGAGGAATAAAATGAATGAATACACGAATCTAAAACATAGAAAAATTGATTTGTTTGAATTGAACAAGATTTGATGATATGGTTTAGTTTACTTAAGGTGCTGAGGGGCGAATAGCTTCTCCGAGTCCACTAGTAGAATTATGCGATCCCATAGGTCATGCGTAGATTATTTATTATTATTCCTTTCTGTTACTAGTGGAACATACAATCTGTCCTCTGCAGTCTTAATAAGCTGGCTTCATGGTTCCCCACAAAACTTTCATTTCCCCCTCACACGATCTCATCCAGAGTCATACTCTGACCCGCATTCAACTTGTCTGTTTTTTAATCAGGTTCCCGTAGGGGACCTGCCTACCATGTGATGTCATTCAGTGGTCTTCACAATGCATGCCCATTCCATTTTCATTTTCTTCCGCATATTTTTTGGGAACTAGGTTGTTGCCTGCTGGTTGCGTATATTTTCTGACCGGTCATCAAAAGTTTATTGCGAAATGGAGGTAACAGGAGAAGGATGTAGGAGATTCCTTTGGTGACTTGCCCACCATGACTTTGAAACTTATAGAAGCAATGGCTTGACATTGGCGGCCGAAATTCAAATATTTTCCTTTGTACCGATTCCTTTAGGAAATCCACACTGAATTATGAATAATGAACGTCTGTCCTGCTTTCCAGATGCTGTCTGGTTTTGACATCCCCATCTTTTCTGCGTCAGACAGTGGGAAACGAGAAGACAGGGATATCCTGGACCGACGTGAAGAATCTTGAAGACCTGGATTTCGCGGGTGACTTATGTCTGATGTCACGGAGGTCATGAAAATAACCAACCAACAACAGCAACATCCAGTGCCAGTCACCATCAACGGGAGGGATTTGAAAGAGGTTACTTCTTTCACTTATCTGGGGAGCATTGTCTCAACTACAGGAGGAACGGACGAGGATGTCAAATCGAGAATCGGGAAGGCGAGAAACACATTCATCAACCTGAAACCAATCTGGAAATCTTCGTCACTCACCATCAACAACAAAATTTGGATTTTCAATACAAACGTCAAGTCAATTTTGCTTTACGGATCAGAAACTTGGCGAGTCACCAAGAATATTTTCAACAGGTTGCAGACCTTTATCAACAGCTGTCTTCGCTCCATACTGAAGATTAGATGGCCAGAAAGAATCACAAACAAGAAGCTATGGGAATAAACGAAACAGGAACCAATCGCCCAACAAATATGCAGGAGGAAGTGGAGATGGATTGGACACTCGCTGAGGAGGCCGTTGAGTGACATCGCGCGTCAGGCCAGTGCTCGAGTGGAACCCGAAAGGGAAGCGGCGAGTGGGACGTGCAAGAGTGACATGGAGATCGTGTGAAGAGGAATTGAAAAAGTATGGATTAACATGGACGCAGGTGAAAAGTACAGCAGAAGACAGAAGCAAGTGGAGACGTGCAGTTGAATCCCTATGTTCCACTAGGAAAACAAGGGAACAATAACAATACAATAATAATCTTTTCTGCGTGTGGTTGAGCCAGTGGCGCTATGCTGAAGTAAGTGAAAGAGACGATTTCCTTCAGATTTCCCCCGTTCATGGAGATTAGTACTTGTTGATGTTGGTTAGGTATCTTCATCAGCTCTATCTTCTTCATGCTGAATTGGAAAAAATCCTGTTTTCACTGCATTTTCTGTCAACTTATGAGTTTTCGCTTGTAGATCTCCTAGTTTGTACGACATTAAACATTAACCGTCTGCAAAGATCTGGACCTCCCAGATGGAATGTATACAGTGCATTCACAACAGGAATGAATCCGATATTGTATAACTGTTTTGTCAGTTTAATCAACAAGCTAGTCCAGGTTTCATTACCGCCTTTTTCTATCTACGTAGATTTACTTTTAAATGTCTGATGTCGATTGTTTCAACAAAACGTAATAGGTTAGATTTATTTTGTCTGTTGATTATTTTGAGTGCCATCAGGTCGTATGAAAGATGAAGGAGAATTTAATATTTTAACGCTTGTAAGCCCTTCATTTTCAGGTTCTTGGGTATGGATTGAGAAATAAATCCCTTCTTTATGTTCTTTTAGTATATATACTTTGACATGTACACGTGAACTGGTAGATGCGGTTGAAGGCAACTTGAGGTGGTGTCGATATATGATTGCCTTAAGTGGCTGTTCATTTGATGTAATTAAACAACAAAATAAGTGAGCAAAAAATATCCTTTTCGGAAATTTCCTCTTCTGGCTCTACAATTATATATATGCTTATATACATAGAGTATTCTAGAATGGTAGCCAATGGATATTATTTAAGAAAACACTAATATTGTTATTGATTACTATTCTAGAATATTCTATGTATGTAAGCATGCATATATATAGTTGTGGAGCCAGAAGAGGAAATTATCGAAAAGGATATTCTTTGCTCAATTATTTTGTGTTTTATAGATGTCTGAATGAGAAAATAAACAAGACAAACTATAGGAAGATTGACGTTTTCATCACTTTGCTGCAGTTCATCTTTCCCACACTACATTTTCCGTGGTTGTCGATGAACTTCAGTTGTTAAATGTTATCCAATTAGTCTGTTAGATGGTGAACAATGGGAAAAGAAACTACCATAATGACTAAATGCACACTGGCGGCCTGTTTAAAACTTGAGCTACCAAAAACTTCCATTTCTCTATTGCATATATTTCCTTTCGTTCGGTTTGTTTTAGTAGATTCAGATATGACCTTTAATGGTTTTATCTACTCTTGTGTATATTTAAAATGTTAACAAGCTTATATGATTCTCAGATTCCTACTAAACTTGAAGAAATGCCCGATTGTGGGTGGCAACGTGTCCAGGCACATGAGAAAATTGTTCTTCAGTTATGTTCTTGGGTCTCAAAGTGTACTTCTGAACATCTTACAATTGGCATTCACAGCTAGATATCGTGGATTTTTTGAAGGAAGGAGACAAAGCAGATATGTCATAATGAAACGGTTTGTGCTTCAGCTCAGAGACCATTATGTCACAGGATCTACTGTCAGTTAATGCTTTACTTGAAGATATTGTACGAGTTAGGGGGGGATATCATGCAATAAAATCCTCTGAAAATTCTGTACAATTTATAAATACTGTCCATAATAATTATTATTGTTTCCATTAATTCCTAGACGAACATAGGGCTTCAGCCGTGCGTCTCCATTGCGTTCGGTTCTCTGCTAGAGTCTTCACCTGGCTCCAAGTCTGCCCACTTGTTTTCATCTCCTCTTCACATGACCTCCTCCAAGTCACCCTTGCACTGAAGACCAACTCGCCGCTTCCCTTTCGGCTTCCACTCGAGCAATGACTTGTCTAGTGATGTCACTTGATGGTTTCCTCAGAGTATGGCCAATCCACCTCCATTTCTTCCTGACTATTTGTTTCACAATCGGTTCCTGGTTGGTTCGCTCATTGCCAGAGATCTCTGCTGCTGATCTTTTCTGGCCGGCCATCTGATCTTGAGTATTGAGCGAAGACAACTGTTAATGAAGGTCTGTAGTTTGTTTGAGATGCTCTTTATGACGCGCTGGCCAAGTCTCTGATCTGTATAGTAGCACTGAATTCACATTGGAGTTGAAAATCCGGATCTTATTTTTGATGCTGATTGTTGTTGACCTCCACACAGATTTGAGAGTAGTGAAAGCTTGTCTTGCTTTTCCCAACCTCGCTTTGATATCCTCATCAGTTTCGTCCATCTGTAGTTGAAACGATGCTTCCCAGGCAGGGTAGGTAAAGGAGGTTGTTTCTTTCAGGTTCCTTCCATTTATGCTGATCATTGTCTGTTGTCGTTGTTCTTGTCCAGGAATCCTCATCACCTCTGTTTTATCTATGTCCACCTGAAGTGATTTCCTATCTTTGATGCTTCTTCTGCCAACTTGTTGCTTTTTGCTTGCATATCTTCCAGTTTGTGAGAAATCAGACAAATATCATCGGCGAAGTCCAGATTCTCCAAGCATTTTGTGTGAGTCCATTTTATGCCTGTTTCCTCATTGCCTGCTGTTTGTCGCATTATCCAGTCTACTGGAATCAGGAAAATCATTGGCGATATATTATTATCCACCTTTATAAAGAACTACAGCAGAATGGATTCCTGTGCAACCGGATCAACTCAACAGATGCAATTCACCAAAAACCCAGTGTCATACACCACAACAGGGGGTAGTTAGATTTTCATTTTCACTCTAAACGTCTGTTACTGATAACAAATGCATATTTGATGAGTGAGAATTCACCCACGCCTTTGGTTTGACTGACTTCATAGAATTCAGACAAATGACCCAGATATATATACATACATATATAAATACATATATGGTACAACAAAAAGTGTCTAGAAAGTACCTGACCCTATTTGACTACTGAAATAATTCATGTTTAGTGAGAATCAATCATTTAATAATTATGCATGTGTAGTGCTTTGTATGATGTGTGAGAAATTCTTAACCAATCTATTATATATGTATATACAAAGCCCACGAGAATAGAACTGTGAAACAGCAACACAACAACACACCTACTTACGTAAATATCCATGCTGGGAAAGAAAGTTATTCAGAAGTCAGAAGGAGAACAGTTTCGCATGATCAAAGTTAGTCGGCACATTAAGGTCAGTGAAGAGAAATTCAGGATTATCTGTCTGGTGGCAGGCTATTGATCAAGTTAAGATATTATAAGCGGATGCATAAGCCTTATTTAGCTTCTTGTAATATCACACAATATCATAAGCTGATCAGTTATCATGATAACAGTAATGTATGAACAGTTCTGTTTAACTTATTCACATGGTAGCGTGGCATGACTTTGATAATTCAAATTAAACTTATATGGTGTTTAGCAAATAAGTCTTATGGCTGAATCAATCAACAAGTAGATAGGTGGCCTGAGTATTATTCATAAAGTGTCTGATTGCAAATTGTTACTAGATGGTTGGAGGAAATCAGTAGGAAGCCCCATAACTATGTTTCGTGCTTGCTGACACTCGTCAACAGGGCATATCTGCAGTCTTGGAGGAACTCATGTATCCAATGAGTCATCAAGCAAGAAGAAAACTCTCTTTATCGAAGAAATCATCTTCACAGGCTGGCTGTTTAGTCGCATTTACACTTACCAAAAATGTATAGTTGACCATTATTATGTAATACATATTGGGGTGACATAATTGACATCACTACTCAGAAGTGGCTTCGGAAGTAAAACTAAAGCTTACAAATTACGTAATGCTCAACAGCACAAATAAAGAGAGGGTTAGAAATTTGATAAGGTCAAAGTTGTTATCGAGTGATGAAAGAGAAGGTGGCTGAGTATGCATTTGACAAGTGTGAAGAGAGGGTGTGAAATGTACAAAAGGAACATACGAGATTGATGATTGTGAATTATTAAAGTAAATGCAAACGTAAAGTAAAATTAGAAATTAAGACCATGGTAGAATAAGAGACTGGACAAACGTTTTCTGTATACACAGTTCGCGGTTGTATTGACGAATCGCCAATACCTCCCCGTCATACACAATTTTAGCCTTATCAAACTCCTAAAGCTTTTTTCCTTTGTGCCATTGAGTATAACGTAATATATAACTTTTAGTTTTACTTTTGAAGCCACTTTTGAATAGTGACATCAATTATGGCATCCTAGTTGTATAACTCAATAATGGACTACTATACATTTCTAGTAAATGGAAATACGAGTGTACAGACAGACTGTGAAGATGATTTTGTCGATAAAGAAAATTTTCTTCTCTAAATTGTCTTTTATTTTCTTCAGAACTCGTGTACCTTCTGAGACTCGAACCCAGGTAACCAGATGTTGCAGTTAGAAACGTTACAGCGGAGCTGACGTGTGCTAAAAAGCATGAAATCTAAGTCGAAGCTTTCCTACTTTTTGTCTCCAACCATCTAACAAGAATTCAGAGTGCAGCGTAAAGCCAACCACTTAGCAAGATGGCCACATTTCAAACTTGACCGATAGAATTTAGTCTACACCAAAAGAAGGAGTAGATGCATGGCATTAATTATTGCCTAGTGTCCAATGAAAAGACATTAGCTCAGGTCTACGCATCCACTGAAATCATTATCCTCTTGTCTAATCGGTTGGTAATTCGTTATGTTTTGGATTGAATACTCAAATTCACTCAAATTAAATGGATCCATAATTCTGTATTTACTTTTATGCACAGTGATGTTATAAAACAATTTCTCTCCAAATATTCACATGCCAGAGATAATAGTTAACGAACAAACTAAAATATCTTTCAAGTTTGGCTTGGATAACCATTAAAAACCAGCAAAGAATACTGAACAGCTGTTTAGTACTAGTTAGCGACTCCTCATCGGTAATCACCCATCACTTTACCACTCGAGATGGAATCTAGGACTTCCAGGTTAGGAGGCCAAGCTTGCTGATCCGTCAACCACTGGGATGGAATCCAGTGGTTGATCTCTGCAATCAAATCTTCGCAAACCAACATTCGAAGAAGGGAAATATTTTCACCCAGTCATCCATTCATGCTGCATAAATATGAATCACAGCTATATATATCCCTATTACTCTACTCTTCTACATTACACAGCGTTGTTTTTTAAATATATATTCAACATTGCAATACACAATCTACCACCTGTCCAAGAGACGTTGTTTATCTTTTCAAAGTCACCTAATCTTCCTACCTTCAAACAATTTTCAGAAAAGACTTAGTAACTTTTTTTTGTTTTTTTGTTTTTCATTAATGCATTTTAATAATACAAACAAGAAGGGAAAAGATGTAAACAAATAAGTGGAAAACAGAGATGAATATCCTTCACAGTTGAGGTATGTAAATCTCCAAGTAAGAAATATTAGAAATAAAGAAGAAAAAACACACAATAATAATGATAATGATTCTTTTTTCATAAATCCTCTTTGAAAATAAACAAATAAATGTGTTCAATGAATAATCGGTAGGCTGCTGGTTTTTATGAATAAACCAATTGCCCTACCTCTTTTCTTTGCAACGAAATAAGCACAAAGATGGATGTTAGAGAGACATAATTGAATGAGAAATGAAAAATACTGCAAGGGAGATAAAGCGAGTAATTCCAGGGTTCAAGCCCCAGTAGAATTCCAAACTAGGATGAAACAGCTATCCAGTTCTCTCCGGCTTTCCATTGGTTCTCTAGACGATATCAGCTCGTAATCAAACCCGTTACTAATCAAATTTCTGCAGACCAACATTTGAAAACTAATCCGATATTCACTAGCGACTGGCTCTATACAGGAATTTACCTGGAGTTACAGTGAGAATTCATGACCACAGCGATCTATCAGAGCAGATAAGAGAGCAGTTACTTGCCTATGACAATGTCTGGCCGTTGCGCTGTGTATATCGTGAAATCGGCACAATTCCGAACTCATGGGTCATTGAATGGAGTCCCAGAGGCTGAATGGCCAACGAGCTTGCCTTGTAACTGGAAGATTCTGAGTTCGAATCCCGGTGGGTGAGCACTGATGAGGAGTCCCAAAGTGGGACGGAACAAATATCCAGCACTCTTGTACTGGTTTCTCAGTAGTTCTCTAACTGACATCACTTAGTGGTCAAGCCGGTAGTTCTGGACGGATCAAGGGAACACTAAAAAATGTCGTCTTTTCATTTTGAAATAATGCAGAAGATGGTGTGTACCTCTGAGCTGGGTGATATTTATTTATTTTTTTAATTTTAATTTTTGATTACAGCTTGATTCCACACCCTATATTTTGGTGCAGGTATGGAATTTCCAGCATGTGATATTGGTAGCTCGAATTTCGCAGGCCGACCATAGATATCAGTTGTGCGTCGGCAGGGGATCGAACTCCGAACCATGTTCATGGTCGGTGAGAGTCCTAACCACTGTGCCACCGACGCACACATTTTGAAGCTATCGTTGTCCTTCTATGCAACACATTAAAGGTAAATTGTTCTTATGAAACTTTTCGCACATGAAATAGATCATTCTTTCCCACTGACTTCGACGCATGGTCGGTAATTTCTGGTGATTTTCTCATTGTTAATCTGATATTTTCCCCTTTGATCTTGTAAACTATTCATTATTGATTGATTAATTTGATCAGTATTCAGATTTATTTTTTTGCGAATTGGTCTGAGTAATGGGCTTCTAGGAATTCCCTGGCGTTCCAAATGTTACCTTTGTCATTCTTTAGGTTTGTCCCGTTGGTGGTGATTGTTGTTTGTTGTTGTTGTTTTTGTCGATCGGGTATCTTCATCCTCTCCATCTTCTTTATGTTCACCTGATAGTCCTGTCTTCGCCACCTCTTCTGCCAAAATATTGGATTTCGCTCTTGCTTTCAGGTTAACTTCCGTTTCCCTTTAACCTAATGTGTTGGACTGCAATGCTCCGTCTCCGTTTATATGTCAGCTTCTGGCACAGATGCTTCAACAATGCCTCAGGATCAACAAAATGCGGTTTTGATCTGTGGTGACTAGCAGTGGAATCCAGGATGTGACCAATGTGGGAACATCATCATTCATTCGGAATGCAGAAACGTTCAGATGACGAGTATCAAATTAAACGGAATGCTCATCCTTAATTTTGATTTGACACTAGTAACTAGTGTGATGCTTCTAGTCCTCTCTTTGGTGAAGACTGAATTCTATCAGTCAGGTTGTAATGTGGCCACCATTCTAGGTAGCTCGCCATCACGGTGTACATAGTTTGTGATGATATTAGGTGGTTGGAGGCAATCGGCAGGAAGCCTTGGACCTAGGTTTCGTGCTAGTTGGCACTCGTCAGCAAGGCGTATCTGCAACCTTGAAGGAACTCATGTCCCTTCTGAGATTCGAACCCGCGTCACCCAGTGCTGCAGTCACAGAGGTTACCACTGAGCTATTCGGGCTCGAGCCCGAATAGCTCAGTGGTAACCTCTGTGACTGCAGCACTGGGTGACGCGGGTTCGAATCTCAGAAGGGACATGAGTTCCTTCAAGGTTGCAGATACGCCTTGCTGACGAGTGCCAACTAGCACGAAACCTAGGTCCAAGGCTTCCTGCCGATTGCCTCCAACCACCTAATATCATCCTTAATTCCACTGCCAGTCACCAGCAACGACAATAACTTGTTGGATGTCACTTGTAAATCTTCCAATTCACGGGGCATGCGACATAAGCCATCCGTAAAGCCCAGATTTTCTAAACTTAGTTGTACTTTATTTGCAGTAAGACTGTGGCCTGTACTACTGATAAGATTTATGAGTAGTATATGGATACAGATAAAAGTATGTATGTCATCTGCAAAAATATCGAATAGTTAGCCGAGAGGTTGATTTAATTGCGAAGGGGATAAATGAACGATGCTGGTGAAACAAGGCCCAAAAACATCAAAGAAACACAATACAGACAACATCGAGTTGCCAACTTCACTTGTGGTCTGCCGTTACAAGACATCAAAAGATAAACAATAATCACTAGCAATTTGTCTATATAAATATCCTACTGGCTGGTATTCAACACTTGGGTACACAAATAACTGTCAATATGGAAGAAATTATGTTTCATTATTTGCTGGCCTCCGTTGTATTCATTTAGACTTCTAGGACAATATCATCTGAAGGTTGATTTTCTTTTTTTGTCAACGGCGCCAAGAAATATATATTAGTCATTTGAAAATAGTACAATGAAGGGAAAACACACCCGTAAGCTTTACAGCTTACACTGTATTCACGCTTTAATGTTAAATGTAAGAGAAATGCGAAGTATTTTCTACTGTGCTAACAGACAACTGCACACAAAAAAGAATGTAATTGAAATGACATATCATATCAGGTATCATAGTATCACAGTTCCCCTGCTGAGTTAATTAAAAACACAAGGAAAATCAACAACAACAACAACAGTAATAAAAGAGATTCAGTGAAATTTTAAGAAAGCATATATATAGTCACCCTCCTGCACCTTCACCTACCTCAGAAAGTAGACTAATTTGCATAAATATATATATATATATTTATATGTAAACATATGTGTGCAGAATGATACTCATCAGTGATCCTCGGATATTTGCATTATATGTGTGCATGTGTGTGTGTGTATGCTGTGAGTCATACACACACACATACAGTCAGTCTCCATTTATTAATTGACACAGCAGTTAAGTTAATATCCCATAATGAAAAATCCTACCTTCGACATTTTAATCGTTTCAACAGTACACACAGAATATGATAGTAGCAGTAATAATAATATCAAGAAGGGAACTGAAATAATCATAGAATCAGTGAGAAACACATTCAGATAGATAAATAGATTAGATAAATTGGTAGATAGACAGAGAGATAGATAGATTGGGAGATGATGAACCACTATGAATAAAGTAGTATATATAAACTGAAAATTAGGAGATGGAGACAGTCAGAATTTATCGATGGTTTTATAGATATTTAACTTCGGTATATCCTATTAAAGGCTGTAAAGGTGAATGTAAGTGACATTAAATACAAACTCCTCATACTGTCAGTATTTTATGGTTACCCTATGTAGTAGTGGTGCCTGAATCGAACTAATTTATCCGTAGAACGATAACCAGCTGAGCTGTGGGTTAATTTCAACGGATGTGTGAAGGATAGACTACCGCTTTGGGCCACTTCAATGTATTTTCATAAATTAATCTGCTTCTGCGGAGCTTGTTATATTGGCCACTCAAAGCTCACAGTTTCCAAACGCATCTCTGAACATTATTTTGCATGGTTAACAAAAGGACAATGTAACACAGTTACTAGTTCAATTATCGAGCACTTCGTGAACTCAAGCCACTCCGCTCCACCAGAGTCGTCTTTCAAGCTCATCTACAAGGTGAGGCTAAATGGTGTACAAAGGGAGTCAGGTTTCGGCTTTTATGTATGGCGTAGGCGCTGGTAGTTCGTCAATACAACCCTGAACTCTGTATACAGAAAAGTTTGTCCAGTCTCTTATTCTACCATGGTGTCAACCCCTTCATTGGTCGTTCCCTGTAATTTTTGTATTTTTAATTTTAATGATTATTTTGCTTTTCCTCTAATAATTAATTCGCCATTGTCACTGTCACATGTTCCTTTTGTACGTTATCTCACCCTCTTCACAGTTGCTGAATGGATACTCAACCACCTTCTCGTTTCTCACTCAATAACAACTTCGACCTTATCAAATTCCTAAAGCTTTTTTCTTTCGCGCCTTTGAGTACAATGTAATTTGTAACCTTTAGTATTACTTCCGAAGCCACTTCTGAGTAATGATATCAATTATATCACCTTAGTTGTATTACTCAATAATGGACTACTATACATTTTTGGTACAGCCTATGAAGACGATTTCGTTGATAAAGGAAGTTTTCTTCTCGCATGGGTCTTTTATTTTCTTGATAACGAGGAAATTAACGGGGGAAAACGTAGAACTGGAGTTAGACCATAAAGGAAATAAAGGAAATTAGTATAAATATTGCCACTCCCCTTTCCCTCTCCCTCTCTCTCTATTCTTCCACACTTTGATTCCTTTCTCTTTCTTTTCTCCCAGTTTACTTACATTATAGAAGATACAATAAGAGAAATGGTTGGATTGCGACAGGAAAACAGCTTTCCAACAGCGTGTAATCATTTTTGCTCTTTTGATCACTGTCTGTATTATCACTACCCCTTTTTTTCTATTGCCCAATTCAAACTTCTGATTTAATTTGCTTTTTCCACTTCCTATTTCCTCTCCCTCTCTCCCCTAATTTCAGCCATCATCAGAATCATTATAAAGTTTGAGTAGATTGAAAATCCCCATTGAGTCATATGAAAAAGAGAAGACATTCAGCGAAGAGACTCTTTTCGGCGAATTCATTCACATAGCTGTACAATCGCATTTATATATAAATATTTGTGTGTGTGTGTGTGTACATGAGGTTTGTCAAGTTTAGATAATTGATTAGTTAATACAAGAATGACAAAGTTAATCAGATAGCAACTAAAGTAAGACTGAGTTAAAAAACTAGATGACGTAATATAATTGGCTAAAATGTTACAACTTAGGTCAGGATAGCAACAGAGGTAATTACAGGTAGAGATTAAGTAGAAGTGAAATTGAGTGAATAAGTTGGATGACGTAACATGAATGACTAGAAACTGAGCGTTGTTCAAGTCAGTAACAGTGGTAGTGGGGTGTAGAGATTGAATCGGGTGGGGGTAGAGAACAAGAAAGTTGAGAATGTAAAATGTTACAATTGAGAAGACAAAATAATACTAATGAAGAGACAGAAAAAAAAAAGATTAGGTAGAATTTACATGTTGGCTAATAAGATAGATTACGTCCATTGCAAGTGTAGCGATTGAACGAACTTCTTCTGTATGCAGAGTTCAGGACTTAGCAAGTGAATCGCCATTGCTTCTGCAGTTTGAAGAAGTCTGATTCGTACACCTTTAGGGAGACCACCTCTTACTCTGTAGACGACGTTGAAGTTTGTTTGCGGTGTAGCTTGGTGTCCGGATTCTATCAGATGTTCTAAGATGGAAGTGCGGGGGGCATCGATTTTCTCCTTTGTAAAACCATGCTGGTAAGTGCTCGGTGATACGTTTGGAAAGCGAGCGCTGGGTACGGCCGACATACCTGGCTCCACACGAGCAGGTGAATTGACAAACCTCATGTACACACACACACAAATATTTATATATAAATGCGATTGTACAGCTATGTGAATGAATTCGCCGAAAAGAGTCTCTTCGCTGAATGTCTTCTCTTTTTCATTATAAAGTTATCTAATGATGATAAGATGTGTAGAAAAATGAAAGCGTATACGATTACCGACTGCTGTTTCTAGTTTTAAGAAAAGAGCTTAACTGTTTTACAAAGATTAATTCAATGCAGATGCGCAATAATTAGTTAACAATGAGTTGCACACACACACGCACTCGCACACATAGTAATCCAAGTAGTGCAAGGGATACATGAAATAAATGCGAGTTCTACAATTTAGAAAGGCATTTCAAATGGTTTATAATATAATAATGTTACATTATTAGAAAATTAGCAAATACCAGTTATTAAGGTGAGACGCAGGTTTAGAATTGTAATTACACTATTCTATACACTAGTGGTTGGTTCACATGAACATTTGCATAACGCTCGACTTCAGCCAGATTATCGAAGTGATCCAGTACATTAATGGAGGCGTAGAACTTGGGCCTTGTAGTGGAATTAAATTCCATATTACATAAGCTTATTTTAAATATCACACAGCGATGATACGGTATTATAACAACTGGATGACAAAGTTTCGAGCATTTTCTCTCTGCCTCTCTAACTTCACTTTGTTGTTTGTTGCCATTTTTTTCTCTATCTCCGAAATAGGTGTTGCGTCATTCCGATTGCACGTGTGCGATGTTGAATCGATAAACAAAGCTTCAGTGATTAACCTCTCTCTCTCTCCATCTGACTATATTACCCTTCCAAGTGTTGGTTTGCAGGGATTTGATTGGTTTCAGGATTTCATCATGAACCGACATCGGTTAGAGAATCATTGGAAAACCTGTAGCTGTTTCGTCAGTCTAGTTTGGAACTCCTCATCAGTACTCACCCACCACCAGGACTCAAACCCAGGACCTTCAGTTTACAAAGCGAGCTCCTAGATCATTAAGACACTGGGACCAGCCAATTCGATGACCAGTCCATGAATTCCAACTTCTGCCAATTCATGACATGGTGTTATCCCTAGCAAATGTCATCGCTGGCGAGTATTTGTCCTCACATCCGACCTACTGTACGCCACTGGTCATCACTCCCCAGTAGAACCCAGGTAACTACCTGGGCCAGTCCCTAGTGAGCATCAGATTGATATCGAAATGTTGATTTGCAGGTATATTGCTTTTTAATACTCTCACCCTGTCCAATCCACCCTATTTTGTGATTATATGCAAGTGAATGCAGTCCAATGGCTGAGCTTTTTTCTAGGTTATCAAGGTTAACTTATCAAGGCCAATTATCCTGGATCTAGCTAAGTTTTTATATTCCATTGATCTAGTTCACCCCGATCTACTAGTTTTGACCTATGTAATCTAATATACTAGACAGCTCTTCAACTCATTTGCAGTCGACCTCATCATTAGTCCATCTAGTTTGGCTCATCTCAGACAGCTGACTGACTGACTGACCGATTCGGCTGATATTTTGAACCACTGATCGACATATATCAGTCAGCTATGCAGGCAAAGTTGACATTGAACTAAGTGATATAACGCTGAGATATACTTGACTCCAGTATGAACTAATTAAAAGACCGTCAGAAAGAATTACGGCTAGGACACGTTTTTCGTACTTATGGGATTGAAACTGTCGTTGGGAAAAAGAAAACGTTTCATTTATAATTCAAATCCACACTATTGTGTTACAAATCAGCACACTGTATCGGCAAGATATTTAATTTCAAAAAGGAGTGTCTTCTTGTAAATGTAAGCAGCAGTATGATGAAAAGGTTTGAATAAACATACTGCCATTTCCAGTAGATGACTTTGAACTATTTAATTCTTAAATGCTGGTTCACGGGGATATCTGATTGATTTCAAGTGGGATAAGGGCTGACATCAGTAAGAGAGCTACTGAAAATCACGGAGTACTGGGCATCTATTTTGCCCACGCCTCGTGGCTCTCTTCTCTAGTATGCACACACAAGTCAACCAAGGGTTCAACCCAAAACCTTCAGAGGCGATCTCGTAGACTTCTAATAAAGGATCTTTACCAGTGGGGACATCCAAGAGGTGTGCAAGGATAGGTACTTGCCGACAACATTGGTTGGTGGTGGTGCCATATATCTCAAATCGACAGGAGTCAGAATTTGTGTGTAGGCCAATGGAATCTGTCCAAGTGGTTGAATAGTCAACGGACGCGATGTTGCTTTTAACCGTTATGATGGAAAAATTGCCTGAAAAATTCCTCCTAGACTATCTAATCACAATACCCATACTAATTTGGATGCTTCAACTAAATTTGTAATTAATATCCGTTTTTCTCCTAGATTGTATATCATTATTTTACATCTGCATATCATTTGTTGATCTGATCCTTATAATTTGTCCTCGTCCTTGTAAAGTCTCTAATATCAGTGTAATAGTGTGTACACTGATAATGTGTTGCACAGTGCGATTTCGTTTGAGTTAATGGAGGTCATTTTGACCCTGGACTGGTAGTGGAAAGCGTTGGTGTGTGAATCTTATGGACAAAGTTTTGATTCCAACCTTTTAGGAGTATTCTGCTTGCTTCTAAGTGCTTGTTTTGTAATCATACTGGGCTTTATAGCTGTAATTTTGAGTTTTTGATGTTACTTCCGTCTCTTTACTATCTTCGGAGCGTTTCGTAACTGTGCATGTCTCAAGGGAGTTTCTCCAGCTATACAGTAGAACGCAGAGATCATTTTCCTGTGTTCATACCATAACCAGTCGGTTTTAGTTGCTACAAACTCAGGGTAGTGGATGCGCTTTGCTGAGGAGTTCCAAAGTGAGACGAAACAACTGTATGGTATTCCCTGGTTTTCAGCGGTTCTCTAGCAGTAGACTGTCCTTTTTAAACAATTATTGCATGACTGGAGACGTCCAGTAAGAAGGCCAACAAAATCTGAAACTGCACACATGTTAGTGAAACATCTAGCTTGGTGACGCCACTATGAATTCCGGCTGATAGATTCCACTAACCATTGTGTGCGTCTAAAAACGTTAACAGGCACTTAGAAATAAAGCCAACAGCTAAGCGAAAGCTCAAAAAATTTCACACATAATGACACCATATTACTGGCAGACTCACCACGAAATCTGAACAGTCCTTATTCATGGAATTGCTAAAATCATTCGATGCACAGAATTCATTGCTTGACAGCTCTTTAACTGATAACGACGAACATGTCTGAGATTCTTGTGCTGATAAATTTCGAAGTAAACCAACTGATTCACTATCCGTCTTGGCGTTCCCGTCTAATATATTCGTTGTGGTTGTTGTTGCTGTTGTTGTCGTTAGCATCGTAGTGTCTGAAGCCGTTGACATTGCAGAATTTACAGCCGATTTGTTATTCTTAGCTGGTTCACAAGAATCGCGATTTTCTTGTGCAATTAACAGCACAACCTTTGATTTACTTTGTTGAAATAAGTCAATTACATGCTCCCTTGACTTGATTACTTGACCGTTGATTCGTAATATTTGATCACCACTTGAAATCTGTCCACTTTGAGCAGCTAAACTATCGAATTCCATCTGAAGTTCAAATACAATTAAAATACACTGTTTAGTTTGAAAAGTTATTCAAATATCAATAGGTAATATTTTCAAACGACAATAGTTAGCATGTAATTTGAATGTCACATTGTGCGCGATCACTGACTATTATGTGTGAAAAAGTAGAGTAAATTAAACCAAAAGAACTAATTGAGTTGTTTCGATCAATCAAGTGTTCTTTCGATTAGACACTAACTAGTGTCATGTGTCTAATCCTTTGTTTACTGCAGACTGTATTCTACCAGTCAAGTTTTCAGCAACAGTGGGGCACAGGTCCGAATCTCAGAAGGGACATGAGTCGCTTCAAGATTGCAGATTCGCCTTGATGACGGGTGAGTGCCAACTAGCAAGAAAATTAGGTTCAAGGCTTGCTGCCGACTGCCTCCAACCATCTGATAACAACAGCATGGTAACCAAATTGCAAACTTGACTGGTAGAATTCATTATTCAGTAAACAAATGACTAGATACATCACAATAGTTAGTATTTGATCAGAAGTATCTCCAATACAGTCCTACAGGTGGTTGATCGCGAGCCCAGAGAGCTCAGTAGTAATGACTCTGACTGCAGCACACTGGATGACGCTGCTTTGAATCTCAGGAAGGTTATGAATTCCTTCAAGATTGCGGATACGCCTTGGTGACTGG
Source organism: Trichobilharzia szidati (assembly GCA_944472155.2). Lineage (NCBI taxonomy): Eukaryota > Metazoa > Platyhelminthes > Trematoda > Strigeidida > Schistosomatidae > Trichobilharzia > Trichobilharzia szidati. The sequence goes on along the minus strand of OX235276.1, from coordinate 47,822,797 downwards.
TGACTGCCAGCAAACATGAAACCTGGGTCTAAAGCTTCCTGCCGATTATCTTCAACCATCTAATAACGACAATCAAGTGTTAATCAAAAAACTAGCAAAAAGTCGGTCTCGGTGTATTCTTGAGTGCTTAAAAATAAAGCATTTCTCTCTTTATAGTACTCTCTAAAAGGATGATTATAATTCTATTTTTGGAACAGATGTTTGCAAAAGCACATAGTGATCCAGTCTCTTTTCTATTCCTTGAGTTCCGAATAGAGCATGAGACCTCAAGCTTTTAGAATTTTAAGTGCTATGGTGTTGTATTTACGGGAAGAGGTAGCTAACCTCACCCCCCAAACTCCCCTCTTTATCGGGCTTGCTACCGGCTAGGAAAGGTTTAAGAATGCGTCAGCTGAGAAATGAATGTAGACCACATGAGAGGTCGGCAAGCATTCTACGGAGATGAACCGCCGATAAACCTTTGAGTGTGTAATGACTACTAAACCGAAGTATTCTGTTTCCTGCATTTTATTGAAATTATCGCTGGTATTATTGTTGCAAGTAGTTGTTTTGATATCTTATTAGAGGGAACATCAAGACAAAAGTAGTGTTAAACGCAGAATAAACCTTTAAGATTAAAAATACCGATGTACTGCTTCATTACACGTACGTGGAAGGAATTTTTTCATCATTATTGTCATGGTTATTCTGAATCAACAAAACGTGGGGTGTCTCCTTCTTTTCAGTCCCTTTGATTGTTGTCGGAAAAACTTCTGAAATGTACTCAGTGGTTGGTGATCAGAATGGTGTTTCTTCCTGGTTGACCACCTGCATTATTTTCACTGGTACCGCTAATGATACCACCATCCACGTATTAATACGTTCCCTATGTACTGTATGATAATGTTGAATTCCAATTGACATGCTTTTCTGTATTTTTTTAAAGGCATAAATGTTGAAACCTCTTGAATTCTGCGTGAAACTTGTGTGTTTATAAACACTGCTTGTTGTACCGCCTAATTTATTTTACAATCCTGAACACAAAGCGCTTCAGATTAGTGTTATGTAAGACACTTTTAAAAGGAACACAGATAGAGGTAATAAAGGAATTATAATCTCTGGAGTAGGTTTAGGGCAGCTGAAAGTAGCCGGCTGAATGGTGTGTACAAGAAACACATACACACCAACACAAAGAGTGTCATTTTGAGAGAAAATTACGAAGTAGCGAGCACTAAACATTACTGCACACAGTATAGCACTAATCACTTCAAAACGGAGTTGTCAGCTGTATAATCAGAAGACTTCAAGTACACAACCTAATTCATCAGAACGAATAGGATGGAGGACATTTTTGATTATTTAAAAGTTAGATAACTCATAAACGAGGTTATCAGAGTGGAGTGTAGCACAGTAATTGATCTGATATTCTCTCCATGAACATGTCCGTCGGTGGCACAGTGGTTAGGACTCTCGCCGACCATGCACATGGTCCGGGGTTCGATCCCCTGCCGACACACACCCGATATCTATGGTCGGCCTGTGAAATTTGGGCTACCAATATCCATGCTGAAACTTCCATACTTGTACTGAAAATACGGTGTGGCATCAAGCTGTAATCAAAATTAAAAATTAAATTAAAAATTAATCAGTTCACCATATTGATACTTCTTTGAATATTTCATGTAGTTTTTCAATTTTTACCCTTTTCCCCTAACTTGTATATCATCGCTGTAACATTTGCTTACCTGTTTTTTGTCTCAGGGCCTATTATTTGTTCTTTTTGGTTAATTCCACTCATGGAACATCAGGCTAGTGACTACTGACTAAGTAGGATTGGGAGTGAGTTATAAATTTAGGTTAGGAGTGGACGCTTTCTAATTGTAGAATGGATAGATTACATGTAATTCTCACTTGGTGAGAGGATTAGCATATCCGGAATATTGTATTTCGGATATGATAATGAAAAACATCCATGGTAAATCAGACCAAACCGGGTATTGTCGAATACGCTTGTTAGTAGTTACGCGGTTCTTTGAGAATGGCCATTCTGCGTAGATATCCTCGTACGTTTTGACATCAACAGTTAGATCTTCTGTTTTTATTACTATTCCTTTTGTTCATAGAGGAACATAGGGATTCAACCACACGTCAACGTTTTCACGTGGCTCCGCGTCTGCCCATATGCTTTCATCTCCTATTCGCATGACCTCCTCCATATCACCCTCGCACTGAATATCAACTTGCCGCCTCCTATTCGGATTCCAATAGAGAGCTTGGCGTGTGATGGCTCTTGATGGTTCTCCTGTTATAGTACCATATTCGAAACACGCCTAACTTTTTCGTTCCCTAGCATTCCAAGGAGAACATACAGCTTCAAGCTTGACACTTCTATGTCCAGTAGCTATGGTGCTGTTTTTACAGAATAGGATCGGTAGACTCACTTCCAACTTCCACTCCCCACCTTGCTTACTACTAGATATCTGATGTTTGGTGAGAAATCGAATTTGGACCACATTCGTGGCTGGTGAGTAAAGTGCCACTCAACCAATGACTTAGACATATGTTAACGAACTAATTAACTAACTATTGTGAAACCCAAGTGATACAGTCGATCAATAAATTCTATTTCATCAAATCAGAAATGTCGTGCAAACTACAAAAAATGAACTGATCAAGTGAAAGTTAGTTACAGTTGAACAAAGAAAATTGTAATTTTAAAAACAGCTGGATTGCTGACATTCTATACAGTAAGTGTTTCTGAAAATAAAGGGCACAGCAGTAAAAAGCTTCTGAATAAATATCATCACAAAAATTAACATATTTCGACATATTTACTATTAACTAAGAGGTATATATGACTAAGCATTTTAATCAGTCAGTTGGAATTCGCTGTCTGGTGTTTAGACAAATTTTATCTGGCTGGCTGGTAAACACTACTGCCTCATGTGAACGACATCTAACTACTCATATCAGTAGTATATATATTGTCGTGTATTCATAATCGCTCTGTTGGATTACCATTTATGGTATCAAGCAGGTCATGTATTTTTCGATCTTAACAGTTTCGATTTCTAGAAAAAACGGTGAAATTTTCCCTGGTAGAAATGTGTAAATTGCAAATTGAGAATTCTTTCCAAACTGTGGTTCCCTTTGAGTTTTTTGTCAGTGATTGTTTATGAGAAACGCTGTAGCGACAGTTAACTGTATAAAGAAGTATTGATTGATGGATGTGTTTGAATTCGTCATCGAAGCTTAATCAGTGTATGCTTTAGTTACCTTTGCAGACTTCAGTCTCCCCACTTATCAATAAGATGCAGCTTTTCTTCTATGTTTATAAACAGAAATACGTTTCCATTTATGAATGCGAAACGTATTCAACCATTGTCTTATCTTTGATATGCGATCGTATATTTGATGTTTAACTTCTCGCGTGTCAAGACTCAGAGAACACTAGGCAGTGAATGTCAACCAGTTAAGCATTAGATCATCTTTACTAACAAAACATGAAGTATGACAGCTCAGCTATTCCGACACTGATCGTTTATTCAACGATAGATGTTCATAGTCTTCGAAAGAAGTATTGCATCATTGCGAAACGGTTGGCTGTTTTTATGAAATTAATGCTTGTCTGCTCGTCTGTTATCTAATCAGAACATTTATATTTCCTTTAAGGTTTGACCACGGATTGATATCAGTTGGAGAATCATTGAAAACCAGGGAATACCGGACAGCTGTTTTGTCAGCCTAGTTTGGGACTCATCAGTGGTGAGCACCCACCGCTGCGGATCGAACCCAGGACCTTCCAGTCACAAGGCAAGCCCTCAAACCATCCAGCCCATGGCCCATGGATTCTAAGTCCTACCTATTTGTGATGTCAGCGCGACCACCAACCAATGTCATCGACAGGAACTCACTTCTAACTGAAAGGTCCTGAGTTCGAAACCTAGTGGGTGCGTACTACCAATGATTCCCAAACTAGGATGAAACAGTTGTGTGGCAATACTCCCGGGTTTTCAATGGTTCTCTAACTGATATCAATCCGTGATCTGACCTGAACCAATTAGAATCCGTACAAAAACCAGTTCTTGAGAACTTATATCTCCACAGAAAATACAGCGAGTATTTCGATAAACAATAATGGAAATCTGTTTGAATTGAAACAGTTTTTGAAGTTGTTAAAGACACCCGCCAGGACATTAAAGGGAAAAGAACAAGAAGATCAGCAAAAACATCTTTTTGGCGATCCCCACTGATTGTTTACACATTTGGCGGTGTACTCTGACTGTTTGGTTTATAGATTAGTCCTCATACACCTACATTTCCCGTTGTACTTAAGCCTTTTGTCATAAATTATTTAGCATGTACAAGAAATGCTAAATAATAGATATGTTTATGGTACAGACTATTTATTTCGATAACAGTATGAAGTTATGCAGAGGACTGCAACAAACCTACTGATCATGTACAACTGTACTGTCTTATTGTGACATCCTTACTAGTCGTTTTTATTCCCTTTGTATCCTACTGGGACATTCAGATTCAGCGGCGTGCCAGCGTTTCATCACTGTGTTCTCTGAAGTCATTTTAACTGGCTCAGTGATTGCACACAGACTTGCATTTCTTCCTCACACAATCTCCTGAATGACACCCTTGGACTTACACTCACTGAGTTGCCTCCTATTCATGTTCCATTAGAGGGTATGTCTGTCGTGTGGTGTCACTCAGTGATCTTCTCAGTGTGCGTGTCTTTCATTTTCTTCTGCATATCTATTGTTTCAACAACAGGCTCTTATCTTAATTAGTGAATTATTCACGGAGATATAATCAACATAACTGAATGATGAACATCGCAGCTTCTAAAGCAATCGATTCTTAAAACCATAAAATCTCACTTAATCAGTACAACTCCATCTTCATATTACTACCTTACTATGACAGAATAATACTCAAGCCTAATAAATTCTCAAAACAGATTTTCATTTTGCTCGTGTATACAGGTCTCGACAGCGTCGATCGACAGGTAATTTAGAAACTACTTAGCTACCACGCGATATTTCCAAAAAAGTATACATCTCATCTAACAGTGGTACGATAATGCTACATGCCAAGTAATCCATAATGGGAAACTCACGGAACCCTTCGAAGTGAAGATAGGGATTTAGACAAGTTGACTGGTCACCAATGATTTTCCTGATTTCAGTAGACTGGATAATACGAAAAACAGTGGGCAATGAGGAAACAGGCATAAAATGGACTCACACAAAAAACTTGGAGGATCTGAACTTCGCCGATGATATATGTCTGATTTCCCACAAACTGGAAGATATACAAGTGAAAAGCAACAAGTTGGCGATAGAAGAAGCATCAAAGATAGGACTTCCTCCAGGTGAACATAGAGAAAACAGAGGTGATGAAGATTCCTGGGCAACACCAACAGCAACAACAAAAACAGACAACAATCAGCATAAGTGAAAGAAATCTGAAAGAAACAACCTCTTTTACCTACCTGGGAAGCGTCGTTTCTACTACAGGCTGATGGGACTGACGAGGATATCAAAGCAAGAATCGGAAAAGCAAGACAAGCTTTCACTACTCTCAAGTCTGTGTGTAGGAGGTCAACAGTACTCAGCATGAAAAATAAGATCCGAATTTTCAGCTCCAATGTGATCAGAGACTTGCACTGCGCGTCAGAAAGAGCATCTCAAACAAACTACAGACCTTCATTAACAACTAGCTGTCTTCGCTCGATACTACTCAAGATCAGATGGCCGGGCAGAAAAGATCAGCAACAGAGATCTCTGGCAATGAGCGAACCAACCAGGAACCGATTGTGAAACAAATATGCAGGAAGAAATGGAGATGGATTGGCCATACTCTGAGGAAACCATCAAGTGACATCACTTGACAAGCCATTGCTCGATTGGAACCCGAAAGGGAAGCGGCGAGTTAGTCGTCAGTGCTGGGGTGACATGGAGGAGGTCATGTGAAGAGGAGATGGAAATGTGTGGGTAGACTTGGAGCCAGGTGAAGACTCTAGTAGAGAACCGAACGGAATGGAGACGTGTGAATGAAGCCCTATGTTCCTCTCAGAATTAAAGGAAACAATAATAATAATAAAGGTCTCGAGGGATAATTCATTTAAAACTTGGCCTTCAATTGAAGTAATGTAATTCACACTAAAATGTTTGACTTGATGCTCTACGAGGGGTATTATCTTTGTCACTTCTATGGCGATATGGAGATGCATTCAACAACAGCACTATGCTATGCATCTTCAGTCGACTCGCAGATTAATTCGTTCAGTTTACCAGTAAAGAAATTAGGAGAAAGTTCTGTCTTTATGTTAACAACTCCACTTCCTCCTCAAGTATAAACAAAACAAACAATCTGAGATATAAGGTAAATAATTCATGAAACGAAAAATACAAACCACTTACATCACCAACAAAAACATCACAGCTTGCATCACATGTATCACCTTGACGATAGCAAAGAGTTAAGCCAAATTTTTCATCCATCGTTTTACGACATAATGTCACCTCCTGTTAAATAAAGATGCAATAAGGATAAATGCGTAGAAAGGAGGGAAGAAAACATCTTAAAGTACACTTCAGTGCTAATTGATGATTACCCAAGGTAACAAAAGGTGTTTAATAAATAATTTGTAGAATTACTTAAACTAAGGAGTCCATGGAACGAACCCGTGACGTTTAAGTTTCATGTCAAGCATTTTTACGGTTCACCCATTGGGTTGGAGTCCACAATGATTCATAAATTCTAACTACTTTTAGCTTGTGGAGCTAGTTACATTCAGTATAGGATTAGGCATGTTTATTTGCGGATTTCTGAACATCATGCTGCATGGTTAAGCAAGAGACAACCAAGGTCTATTCGTAGCTTCGCTTTAGCTAATCTTGTAGATATTCAACACAGAGTTGATGTCAACAGAGTATTCAAAGTTATCCGTGCTCATTCGTCGAACCTTAATTTTACTTAATGAATTCGTCATCTACATATAACTGAAGCCATCAGAGACTACTTGAAGAAGCCGAACTCTTTATGTTCAGAAGGAATTAGCACAACCATTTTTCTTACCTTGACTTTCATTATTTGATTGTAGGAATTTGACTATTTCCCCTTCTCTCAAAGCCATTAACATTTTATCACTATTTTACCTATCTTCTTATTCTACTCTTTAATTGTTGCAGTAGTTTTATTACATATATTATCACCAAAGTGCATCGGTAACACAGAGGTAGAATGCTCGGCAACCACGCAGGTGGACCGGGGTTCGATCCTCGACCACAGACGCACTTCTTTACCTCAATAAGCCAGTAATAAGACTGGTAAAGAGGGAAGGTTGAGCATGAGGCTAGCAACCCCATCCCGTAAAAAATAAACACTATTGCTACCGAAACTTCACGCCTGTATCTTGAAGCCCTATGTTCCACTGGGTAGGTAAAGGAATAAAAAAATATTAGCACTTAAAGATGCTTTTGAACTGTCATTCTAATGATCCCAACAATTCGATAGTATTTAGAGAAAGGCATCAGCGTAATCGATATCAGTTACCCTTTAAATATTATGTGTACATATAACTGTAGAATATGGTGAATTGGAAGTTATCTAAAGAAATATTCTTCGCTCAACACTTTCAAAAATCTTGTGTCGAAATGAGAAATTTCGGTATGGTAAAAATGCAACTGACTAATTGTTATGGCTGGAGGAAACGCATCAGCCACATAAACGGCATGTTAACCAAATCAACTAACACGAAACTGCAGTGTACGTGAATACCAAGGCAGTTATGAGTTTCAAGTTTGATCGCGGATTGATAGTAGTTAGACAACCACTGGAAACCGGCAAGGAGTATTGGACAGGTGTTTCACCCTGGTTTGATACTCTTCAGAACTACACACCCATCATCTCACTGTTAGAAGTCAAAACAAGGACCTCCAGGTTACGAGGCGAGGTCCTTGAGTATTCAACCACTGCGACAGAATCCAATAACACATGAATTCTGACGTCTGTCACTTTGCGACTTTTAGCACCACCGCCAGCCACTGTCATCAGCGAGCAAGTATCCTCACATCCAACCTAGTAGTTCCCACTGGTCACGATTTCTTACAAGAACTGCAAGTAACTTCGTCACTAGTGAGCATCACAGATTGATATGAGTTACAGAACCACTGGCTGGCAGTGACATTAGAATTCGTGAATTCGTAGAAGTTAGAATCCATGACCTCTCCTCTGGATTCCATTTCACTGGTTAAATGGGCAACAAGCTCACCTCATAACCTGAAGGTGCTGGGTTCGATCCCTAGTAGTGGGATGATGACTGCATAATTCCGAAGAGTTTCAAACTATAATGGAAAATGTGTCCAGCATACCCTGGAGGTTTTCAAAATTTCTCTAACTGAAAGCAATCTGTGAACAAACTTGAAGCCAATCAAATGTCTAAAACTAACTAACTAACTAACTAACTAACTAACTAACTAACTAACTAACTAACTAACTAACTAACTAACTAACTAACTAACTAACTAACTAACTAACTAACTAACTAACTAACTAACTAACTAACTAACTAACTAACTAACTAACTAACTAACTAACTAACTAACTAACTAACTAACTAACTAACTAACTAACTAACTGACTAACTAACTAACTAACTAACTAACTAACTAACTAACTAACTAACTAACTAACTAACTAACTAACTAACTAACTAACTAACTAACTAACTAACTAACTAACTAACTAACTAACTAACTAACTAACTAACTAACTAACTAACTAACTAACTAACTAACTAACTAACTAACTAACTAACTAACTAACTAACTAACTAACTAACTAACTAACTAACTAACTAACTGACTAACTAACTAACTAACTAACTAACTAACTGACTAACTAACTAACTATTAACTAACTAACTAACTAACTAACCAGTCTACAAATTCAAAATCTAGGCACAAGTTTTCATTTCTAATTGAAATTAAAATCAAAAATATCAAATATAGGACAGTTTATAAACAGTAAATTAGCATAATTTTGCAAAACAGAAATGGTTGTTTTAATAAATTTTTGGGCAGACATCATCAGAATAAGATAAATAAACGTGGTTCAAGAATGCTTGTCAGTCATAAATGCACCAAGCACCAATGTATAAATATATATACACATACTCTTAAATCAACAAAAATGTTCCCGCTCACTTTGAAAATATATCCACACACACACACTAGATTTTAAGATCAAAGTAAAATAAAATGTATTTAACAAAAAAAATTAAAAATAAACTATAGCGAATACCTGTTTGTATAAATTACCTCTGAATAAAAGAGAAGAAAGCAAAAACAAAATGTAGCGGGTGCGCGCGCACACCTCATCATTATTATTATGATGGTTATTCCTTTTCATCATTTGTGTTTTGATTTGAAAAGGCGCCATAGTTTTTCAGCACACAAATTTTTATTGCACACAATAAAAAATAAAGAAATTTGATGAGATATCCTGTTCAATTATTATAACCATTATTAGTTTTTATTTGGTGTACTGAATCATTCATTTCCGTTTTGTACCCTAGAAATGCTTTATTTTTATTGATTTCGTAATAAATGGTGTAGCATTGAAACTCGCACTAATCAGTAAATATGTATGAATGTGCATTAGGGTCAGGTAGACGGAGTGTGATTCATCAACATTCAAAAAAAGTAAATAAACGGGAAAATTAATTTTTTACACATCATTGAGGTTAACAGGTTGGGATTTTTCATCTCTTGCTAGTGAATGTATGGTTGAATCACGGAGAATGGTAGTAGTATTAGTTGTAGTAGTGTAATTTATGCGGTTTTTATTATTCACCATGTATGCATATAAATAAGTTGTGAGAAAGTAGAGAAATGCTTAGGTAAGTGTAATAATCAAAATATGTTTCTAATGGAGAAGAATATTATTAATCCATTGTATACACGAGGAAACATACTTCGACTATTCTCGTGGACTTTATTGATTCAGTGGTAGAATTCTTTCCAGCTATAGAAAAGGCGGATGTTCATTCCCGGCCGATTCACTCTTACATCTCGCCTGGCCATCTTGCCAGTGGTAACCCCATAAAAAGGGGAAGTTTTGGTGTGATGCTAGAGACATTATTCAGTATAAGCAACACTGTGCCTACAGAAAATTCGAAGCTTGAGTTCGTATGTTTCACTCAGAACACAAAGGATGGGCAAAAACTTTTCACATTAAAGCATGACAATCTCACTTGAAAGCCGTATAGTCATGGAAATGCCTGTACAAGTCAGTCATTAATATCACATTGGTAATAAGACATATGGAATTGTACTTTGGGAAAAAATGGGTAAATTACAGAACTTAGTCACTTAGTCTTGAGTAATCTAAAAGCATCAGGCACACACTGAGGAGGCCATCGAATGACATCGCGCACAATGCAAGCCATTGCCCAAGTGGAATCCCAGTGGTAAGCGACGATTGGGTCGTCAGTGCGAGGGTGACATGGAGGAGATCGTTTGAGTAAAAGGAGATGAGAGATCTTGGGCAATCGTCCTGCAAGCTGAAGAGGACGGCAGTAAAAATGAACAAAGTAGAGATGTGTTGTTGAAGCCCTATGTTCCAGTCAGAACTCAAGGGAATAATAATAATCTAAAATCATTAGGTGATGAATACCGCAGTTCCACCGACGCTTATTCATATGAACAACATTCCTGTTTCCAAGCCCTTGCATTTTTAATGGTAATCACTTCTGAGCTGTCTTCATCACTTAATGTTTTCAGATTATGTAAAACGACTTGACAAGGTCTTCCAAATTATTCATAATTTTTCCTGGATATGTAATTCTATATGTTTTGTTACCAATGTGATATTAACGACTGACCCTTATAGGCGTTTCCATTACCTTTTAGAACACCATATAACCTTCCACTTTAGTATACTAGACGGTGGTTTCTTGTCCATGAATGAAATCTTTTCCAGTTATCGTACAATTTTATTGACTGAACCGTTAGAGTAGTATGTGTAATTACTGACTAAATTTAGCCTCCTTGTCCAACTGCTAAATGGACTATCATAATTAATGAATAAAAAGAGTTGGATACTACTCATGTCGCCCAGTAGCGCTTGCTAGAGGGTCAGATTGAAGTGGTCTAAGCATCAGACAGCTGTTTCGTTAATTTTTGGCCAAGCTTATTAGCAAAAAACCCGGTTTGACTCGGCTCAGAGAGTCAAATCAGTTCGAAGCACGCGAATTCAGGCTAGCTACTTGAGAGAACTGGAAAGAAACTGGACGAAATTCTCAAATTAATTCGTAGACAGTTTGAGGTAAAATCTCACCTCAGTTTCATTTGGAAAATGAAATTATTTACATCATGTTATACGATATCAATGAATGACAATCAAGAAAGCAAGCATAAATGAATAACACCTTTAACTGCTGATTGACTGATGTGAGTAGCGGAATGCCACTGGCACCAGCCAGTATTGCTTGCTACCCATGCTATTTCTCTTGTTTGCTTGCTTAATAGTCATTTCTGGCTTAATAGAATACTGTTTCACTGTGTGATATACCTAATAAACAAACTAATATGGAATTACTTACTACCACAGTGCCCAAGTTTTACACATATATTAATAGAATACCATTAATCACTTAGGTAGTCTTGGTTTGGTTCCATGGTGACGCAGTCCTAAATCAAACCCAGTTCATTGGCTGACGGTAAACTCGATCAAATCAAAACACTACGTATCATCATTGAACAGAGCCTGAAATGGCAGTCAGCTCTCTACCTCAACTTTATCGACTTTGAAAGGGCATTCGACAGCGTTGATCGCGATATTGTCAAAAAATTATGCATCTTATCTGACAGTGGTACGATAATGCTGCGTGCCAAGTACTCCACAAAGGGAAACTCACAGAATGCTTAGAAAAGAAGATGGGAGTAAGACAAGGCTGCCTACTGTAGCCAGTGGTTTTCCTGATTGTGGTAGACTGGATAATGCGATAGACAGTTAGTGGGCAACGAGGAGACAGACAAGTATAAAATGGACCCACACAAAATACTTGGAGGATCTTCACCGACAATATATGTCTGGTTTCCCACAAACTGGAAGATATGCAAGTGAAAAGCAACAAGTTGTCGGAAGAAGCATCCAGAGAAGATAGGACTTCATGTGAACACAGATTCCTTGTAAATAGCAACAGCAGCAACAACAACAGACAACAATCAGTACAAATGGGAGAAATCTGAAAGAAGCAACCTCCTTTACCTATCCACCTACATGGGAAGCATCTTTTCAACTACAGGCGGAACTGATGAGGCTATCAAAGTGGGGATCGTGAAAGCAAGGCAAGCTTTCATTAATCGCAAGTCTGTGTGGAGGTCAACAGCACCACTCAGCAGTCAGCATGAACATGAAAATAAGATCCAGATTTTCAACTCCAATGTCAAGTCATTGCTACTATACGGATCAGAGACTTGGCGCGTCACGAAGGGCACTTCGAACAAACTACACACCTTCATCAACAGCTGTCTTGGCTCAACACTCAAGATCAGATGGCCAGAAAAGATCAGTAACAGGGATCTCTGGCAATGAGCGAATCAACCAGGAGGTGGATTGGCCGTACTCTGAGGAAATAAACCATCAAGTGACATTACACGCCAGACTATCTCTCGAGTGGAACCCGAATGAGAAATGACGAGTTGGTCATCCGAATGTGACACGGAGATGAACGCATGTGAGCAGACGTAGAGCCAAGTGAAGACGTTGATAGAGAACCGAACGCAGATGGAGCCTTATGTCCCTCTATAAACTTAAGGAAACAATAATAATAATAAGCCCGAAGGAAAGGGTAGGTTATTCATGAGGCTATCAGCCCAGGAAAAGTAAAACGACTGCTAATGAAACTTCTAAACTGAAAGCTTGAAGCCTGGCATTCCACCTTGAAAGCAAATGAATGGGAAAAGACAACATCGAAGCATTTGTTAAAGAGATCTTGAATAACAGGAGGTTGATTGCTAACTGGTAAAAAGTTTTTCTACTTTACACTGTCCCTAACAGTCATATCGCATTTGTCTTAAACTTAGTCATTGAATTATAAATCTGACTAATGTTCATTTAGATCTGACTTCTGAACCAGTAGTGATTTATTCCATGTTGTTAAATTCTTCACATCATTTCAACACTGATAAAAAGGATGCAATATTTATTCACTCACCTTTATCCGTATGTTTCCACGTTGACTAGAAGACATTGACTCCCAAATGTTCCCATCATTTCTACTGTCTGTTTTCATATCTGAGATTGTATCATACTCTGGATCGTCGTTTGAATAGAAGCATACACAATTTTTTGATCTATAATCACAGTTATTAGTAGGCGGAGGAATAATATCTTCTTTGGGGGATTTACTATCACCATTATTATTATCATCCTTTTTCTGTACAAGTTCAAGATCTTCTTCAATCTGTTCATTGACTGCATCCACCTCCTCCTCTCCTTCCACATCATCATCATCATCAACGTCGTCATCGTCATCATCTTCTTCAACTATATCCACAAGATCCGGGAAGTCGGAGTGATAAATGCATTCTAAACTGTTAAATTGAAGAGGGAGAGAGAGGGAGAGCGAATGATAATAAACACAAGATATAACGAATATTCGATTTCATTGTTTAACATTAATTTAATTATTTTATTTTTTATTTTTTTTATTTTTGATTACAGCTTGATTCCACACCGTATTTTCAGTACAAGTATGGAATTTTCAGCATGGATATCGGTAGCCCAAATTTACAGGCCGACCATAGATATCGGATGTGCTACGGCAGGGGATCGAAACCCGGACCATGTGCATGGTCGGCGAGAGTCCTAACCACTGTGCCACCGACGCACATTCAACTGAATTGTAGAATGATGCAATGAACATGCTTGACAAGTTTAATGATGCACATTCAGCAATAAACTTTACCATAGAGAAAGAAAGTAATGACAGTATCTCATTTCTAGACGTCTTCATGGTAGGGAAAGAAGATGGCATACTCAGAAGGAGTGTGTATAGGAAACCTACAAAAACAGGTCAGTACTCTCATTTTTTGAGTTTTTCACCACTGAAATATAAACATAACCTGGTAAAGTGTCTGGTTCATAGAGCTAGGTTAATCTGTTCAGACGACTGCCTCAATGAGGAGCTTAAGATTATTAGAGAATTACTTAGAAAAAATGGTTATCCAGATAAATTCATTGAGAAAAATATGAATTCAGCACCTAGGAGAGTCAGTATAGCAACAGTTCCGAAAAAACCAATGTTCATAAAATTGCAGTTCCTCGGTGACAACATCAGCGAAATAATAACACAGCGCCTGAAGAATGCAGTTAAAAGAGCTTATTATGCAGCAGAGGTACGTTGTCTCTTCAAAACCACCCCTATTCTATGTTCGAGAAATAAGGATAAACTACCTAAATTTGCCTCTTCTATGTGTATCTACTAGTTTGACTGCAGCTGCGGAGCCAGCTACACTGGGCGTACAATTAAGCAGGTTCATCATCGTATTTCCGAACATCATCCAACATGGTTAAGCAAGGGACAAACAAGATCTGTTCGTAGCTCTATTGTAGCACACCTTGTAGATACTGAGCATAAGGTTGACGTTAATACTGCATTTAAAATTATTTATCGCATTCCTACTAATCTTAATTTTGCTCTACGAGTTCGTCTTCTACATACAGCTGAAGCAATAGGAATCCACCTGAAGAAGCCAAGCCTGTGTGTTCAGAAGAAATTTGTACAGCCACTTTCCTTACCTTGGCCATCGTTACATGAATGTATAAACCGGACTACTTCGCCCTCCCCCTAAACCTATAAAAATTATAATTGTCCAAATTATTTTATTTTTTCTGACCACTTCATCTTTAATTACGTGTTATCCTTGTAAAATTAATTTATTCTAACCATTTCTACCTTTTAAATGTGTATTGATTTTCTTCGTCAATTGAATTACTCATTCATATCTGATGCGTATTCAAAAGTAGGAAAATGGATGTGGATAGAAGCAACTGAAAGGTGTTTTGGTGCATAGTATGAGAAACGCCATAGCAGATATTACAGCTGCATAAAAAGTCGATGAAACACCTTTAAAACAACCAAACGGAACATCTGATAAACACTAAAAATCTGATGCAGAAGTACATACTGTTTACAGTGGTTAACAAAGGTAGACTAATATTTTGATGCCTGTTTCATGACTCATATCACTGGAGAAAGATTTTAAAAACAAGAGATGTTCTTTTTACGTATGAGCCATTTTTCAGGTATTGGTTTGTAGGGATTTTGTTTGATGGGTTGGAGGATTTCATCATGAGCTGACATCGGTAAGGGAACCATTGGAAGAAGACATTGCTAAGTGGTCGCGCTATGTCATGAATTAGCAGAAGTTAGAATTGATGAGCTGGCCATTGGATCGGGTCCCAGTGGCTTAATGGTCTACGAGGTCGCTAGCCTTGTAACCAGGAGGTCTTGGGTTCGAACCCCTCCCTGTGAGTGTGTACTGATGAAGAGTCCGGAACTAGGTTGAAAAAGCTGTCCAGTACTCCATGCAGGTGTTTTCCAATGGTTCTGTAACTGATGTCAGCTCATGATGAAATCCTTCAACCAATATAAACCTTTGTTACTTTAATTTCGATTAATTTCCTTGAAGAGAAGTTCGAACCAGTTTGCCGAAGGAAACGTTGGGATTGGATTACTCATTTCAATTTCGCCGAGATTTTACAAAGATAAATTTTTACAAATGTCTACTTCTCACTTGGTACCCAATTATTACAGGAACTATTTGATCATATCTTGATCACAGTTCATATGAATTATCCTGTTCTTATGTCTACTTATTTCCATCCAAAGACATGCTTATCAAGCTGACCTGACAGTATCTTTATATATGACCAATTAATGGCACAAAGCTTTGACGACTGATCTCTCTTCTAGCCTAATGATATGTTCAATAAGATTGTTTGGTCATTTACGTCATTCTGAGCTATTGGGAAAAAAACCCACTTCCAATGTCAAGATATGTCGGTTCCTGCTTCAGTAAAGTACGAATTTTGATGTTTAGTAGAAAGAAGTAAAGAATCTACATATCGGCATGTTTATCTTAAGTGTGTATATAAGTATACATAAATTTAGAAAGGTTGGTTAAGCCTATAAACCTGTCCACCACATGTTCGCTGGAATGATAATACTGATAATAATAATCTACCTGAAATCAGACAGATATCAGATGTTTCCCGCTGATAAATATATGAATGAATACAAGATAAATAAAGTAAATAAAGAAAATATTATTTTTATTATTATAATTACTAACAGTCATAGGCATCATGACGATTGTTATTTATCTGTAGAAGTGTGAGGAAAATAAACTACACAACTTATCCACTAAATTAGCATACATAATTTTTTTTTCAAGTATTGGTTTTTGTAGGGATTTTGTTTGATTAGTTGGAGGATTTCATCATGAGCTGACATCAGTTAGAGAACCATTGGAAAACACCTGCAGGGAGTACTGGACAGCTGTTTCAACCTAGTTCGGGACTCTTCATAGTACGCACTCACTGTCAGGGTTCGATCCCAAGTCGTTCTGGTTACAAGGCTAGTGAGCTCGTAGACCATTAAGCCACTGGGACATAATCCACTGGACAGTCCATGTATTCCAACTTCTGTGGATTGAAGACATAGCAAGAACATTTCTCAATGTCTTCTTCGATGAGTTACTGACTCACCTTCAACCTTCTGTACCCAACTAGTCACGGCTTCCTACTAGAATTCCAGGTAACTACCTGAATAGGGTCAGTTGCTAGTGAGCATCAGGTTAAATTTCAAGTATTGGTCTTCGAGCTTCATTGGTAACCGAAAGGTCTTGGGTTCAAACCCCAGTGAGTGCGTACTGATGAAGAGTCCAAAACTAGGCTGACAGAACAGCTGTCCAGTACTCCCTGCACGTGTTTTCCAATGGTTCGCTAACTGATATCAGCTCATGATGAAATCCTCCAACCAGTCATACATAATTTTTTATTAATCTATTCTGTTGTTTGTTGTTCACAAGAGATCTGAAAAGCACTTGCTGAATGAACTAAGCACACTGCAAAAAATCTTAGCAGTAGTCATTTTGCCTTTTGAAATCTCCCTATTCCAATTTTAAATCTTGTAATGGTAAATTAAACTTTGTGAATTATAGATAAGTCTGGTATATTAAAATAATCTGGATACAGTGAAAATAAATTGGTTTTCTTTGTTTATATTTGGCGTTCTTCATTTAAATTTTGCAATTTTAAAATCTGATTTAAAAGTCTAAACTAGCTCTTTAAAGTTTTAGTCTTTTCTTTCTGGTATAAGATTTAAATTATCGGGAGTTGATATCAATTAAGGAACCGTTAAATACCATGAAGTATCCGTCAAATGCTTGGTCGTAGTGTCAGATTTTTCGTTCCTATTTACAAATCATCAGTGTTCGGACCCCAGCCTCTGGGGTTGCAACCCAAACCCTTCGATTCCTGGGATATGACTTAGTTGCTTGGGCATCAGTTCTAAGGTCAACTGATTTATTCTTATTGCGCGCTAATTATCCATTGTGCTTGTTTCTCACCCAGTGGTGGTCGCCACTTTTTATAGTCATTCCTGGCCTTGTGGACCTTTCGGGTGACCTTGTTTAGTTTGAAATTCATGTTAATTCGTCATTTCGGCGGGATTTGGCTAGTTTCAAGTTTGATTTCAGATTTTTATTTGGAGGGGTTTGAATTCTTTTGATGTTTATTGAGTCGTGTTCTAGTGGTTAATTTGTAATCAGGTGGTTGTCATTTCGAAGGCTCCCGGTTGTTTATTTGTAATCAGTTGGTCCTTAGGTCGAAATCTGCTGGGTAGTTGTTTGTAATGCTTACCGAACCTGGCAGAAAATCAATTTACATCCGTATCCAATTACTCTTGGTCAATTAAATAAAATTAATTAAATCCCATCAAAAACTTCCTTTAAAAGTTCAATAACATTAACCAGTTAACAGCTCCATCCTACAGGAGTAATTTGATGATTGAAAACACGTAACACTTACATTGTCTTATTTCCGCTTGTTGCTTGTAGATTATTAGCTATTATTTCGTTGTTATTCAAGTGCAACATAGGTTTTTAATTATTCTTATTTCCTTTGTTTTCTATTGGGACGTCGGCTTTAGAAAACTCCCCACTTTTTTGCTGGTACTGACCAAACTCTTTCATCTCTTCCCCACACGATCTCTTCCATGTCACCCTAAGACGACCAACTCGTCGCTTCTTATTGCGCTTCCATTCGAGCGATAGCCTGGTGTGTGATGTCATTCGACGGCCTCTGCAATGTATGCCCGACCCATCTCCATTTTCTCCTACATATTTGTTGAACGATCGGCTCTTCATTGGTTTGTTTCCATAGTTTCTTGTTGCTTATTACTTTTCGCTGGCCATTTGAACTTCAGTATGGAGCCAACGAAGTTGGCAGCCGTTGATGAAAGTCTGCAACCTGTTGGAAATTCTTTTCGCGACACGTTGGTCAAACGTCTGACTCGTACAGAAGAACCACTGGACATTGGTGTTGAAAATGCGAATCTTGTTGCTTATGCTGAGTTAGAGCACGAGATTTCCAAACTGGTTTCAGGTTTATGAAGGAGTATCTTGCTTTTCTGATTATGACTTTGACATATACGTCCGTTCCGCCTGTAGTTGAAACGATGCTTCCTATCCAGATAAGTGAAGGAGGCAACCTCTGTTAAATCTCCGTCGTTAATAGTGAAGACTCCAGAAGATCTGGATTTCGCAGATGACAAATACCTAATGTCATACAAACTCGAAGACTTTCAAGCGAACGCCAACAAACTGGCTGAAGAAGCTGGCAGTGAAAACAGAGCTGCAGGTGAACACAGAGAGGATGGAGGTGATGAAGATAACCAATCAATAGCAACATTGACCAGCACCAGTCAGCGCCATACATCGCCTAACCATAATTAGCTCATACGAAAAAATCCTGAACTTAGTCTTCAAAAATATTTTAACCGGACTCATTCGAGTATCATAGACTGTTAACCAATTTCCTTTCCCTGATTTTTTGTACAATAGATTCTATGAGTTATTAATGATCTACTTCGAATTCTTTGTGCTTTTGTCTCTTATCAGTTGTCCCCAATTAACTGTTCATCACTTAATTACTAGTTGTACGCTTTCTTGATTACTTAGATAATTCATGATTTCCCAAACTTTCCTGTTTCTTACACACTTTGATTTAGATTTGTTGCTAAGTGAGGATAACCTCTGACTCTTGTGTGAATAACCCCCCTAAATATTTATCCATATAGAGACTTCTCTGGTGTCTTTTGTTGGCAGAAGAAGCGGGCAGTTAGGACAGAACTTTAAGTGAACATAGAGAAGATGGAGGTGGTCAAGATAACCAACCAACCAATCACAACAACAAGCACCAATCGCTTTCAGCAGGATAAACTTGAAAGATGTCACTTCCTTCACTTATCTAAGCAGTATCGTTACAACTACAGTCAGTTGGCACGCATGAATATTTTAAAATCAGAATCGGAGAGGGAAGGCAGACCATCATCACTTTGAAATCAGTCTGGAAATCTTTTCCACTCACTATTAAGAACAAAATTCAATTTTTTCAACACGAATGTTAAGTTAGTTAATTCAGTTAGTCCGTGGTTCAGAAATTTGCACTGCGCTTAATGAAAAGTAGTTCCAACAGACTACTGCAGACTCTCATCAACAGCTGCGTTCGTTGACTCCATACTGAAGACCAGACGGTCGGAAGGAATTAGAAACTTGCATTTCCGGGAATGGACCGGTCAAGAAACTATTGGCCAAAAAAGTATTCAGGCAAAAATGGAGGTGTTTCAGGCACACACTGAGGAGACCGCTGAGTGACATAGTACTCCAGGCCGTCGCTCAAGTAGAATCCCAGTGGGAAATGGCGAGTTGGGCGTGGGTCTAAGGTGACGTGGAGAAGACTATGTAGCCATCTAAAGAAGACCACAGAGAATTGGACGAAATGAAGATACACTGTTAAAGCCATATGTTCCATTCGGAACCCAAGGAAACAAGAATTGTTGGCAATTGAGTGAGTGATTTTAATGGTCAATTTATTAGTAGTCTCTGGCAGCCAGTGAAAAGTTAGAATAAGTTCTGTAATCGGCAAAATACTATCCGTAAACAAAAATATACAACAGTGAAATCCCAATGTCTTTATCTAAGACAGTCCACAGCGTATAAATTCAAATTTTAGGCTCACAGATTGTTTGTTACTGTGTGTGGCTTCCAACTACTCATACCGATCAATCCGTAGTATACATCATCATGTTTTTATGCTTATGGGCTAATTAATGTATAGAAATAGTTAGTGTATAGACTTAGAGTGAAGTGTTCATTGTCAATAATATGCCTGTTGATCCTAATCATTTTTATAAAGTCTAAGGGTTACTTAAATCAAGCACATACGGATCTGGAAAAAAAGTATACAAACAGATGACTTCATTTCATATCTATTCCAAATACCAGGTGTTCAGTGGGATATTCGATATCAAGGGAAGAGAGATGACTATGCAAGTCGATATGTGATAAAAAACTATCATGATGTGGACAGTAGTCGAATTGACATTTCCGTGTTATTTATATAGTTTATTTCGCTAGATACGTGTAACTGTCAGTTTGTCATCTGAAATGCAACCAATGGAATGCTTTATTGATTTCTGTGCCTACAGTATCCCAATAGTTGGGGTCACTACAGGTATCTCTAAGTACACAAATGGATTATCTACTACTGAGTCAGTGATGGCTATCATTAAAACGATATAAATTAGACAGTCTTGAGAAACCAGGGACTACTAAACAGCTGCTGCCTCCTAGTTAGCGACTCTCCAGCATTACACACCAACCACCATCCCTACGAGTCGAGCCCAAGGCCTTTAGGTTAAGAGGTCATCTCGTTGACCCTTCAGCCAATGGGACAGAATCCAGTGGCCAGTCATGAATTCGAACTGCTTACAATTTGCTATATATAGTGCGCCATCGCTAGCCAATATCATTTGGAAGTATCGATCTAGGTCGCGATCTCTCACTGGGACTCTACGCAACTCCATCCTATGATGAATCCGAAAGTAGTACAAAACAATCTATCCAGTTCGCCCTGACTTCCAACAGTTCTCTAACTGATGTCAGTTCATGATTTAACTTAAAAAAGTCAATCAAATCCCCATAAACCAACACTTGAAAAATTTCGTTTAAAACTCTAAAACATTTTTGGACTGTGAATTATTTTTCCTGGTTATTATAATTGCACATTGAAACATCCGTAATTATGTAGACGTCCTTGTGATGGGAAGGAAGATAACGATGAAGGAAACAAACAGGCTTACCATAGGCATTTATCATCTGTGTTTTATTACGTAACAGGAAGTGATAACACATTCATTCATTGCTTCAGTTAACGTTTTCTTTTGGGATGGAGAAGAGGAGGGGTTAAATTATCTCTCAAGGACCATTTAAAATAGGGTATTTTTAAAAAAAATAATAGTCACTGACTGTTTTTATTCTACAAAACTGGCAAATATTTGACTGGTTTCCACTAGTTTTCCAACTGTCTACAAGGAATTATTTTTTACTTTTAATGAAAAGACTAGACAGCTTTGGTATGTTTTAGTGCTTTTTAGTAAAAGATGGATTTTTAAAAGTCAAATGTTAATCTCTACTTTTCTCTGTTCTCTCTTTTTTGTTGTTGTCATTCTTCACAATCATTTCATTCTGAAAAAGATTCATTTTCATTTTGTTGTGTTTTCCTGTTAAAAAAAGAGGAGAGGATGTATGTTTCATTTGCTCTTTTTTCAGATTTCCCTATTTAATGAAATATTTTCCCAATTACATTTTTTCCTGGTGAAACTTTCTGAGATATCTTTGGATTAGTGAGCTTATATTAGCGTACGTGGTTGGGACCGTAAGTCTGTAGGTCACTAATGAAATGCTGGACAAGCACTCATGCACGACAGGTTCAATTCCCTGCCGACGTACTACTACTATACCATGGTTAACCGGTAATAGGCCCCTTAAAAAAATAAGCCATCACTGCCGAAACTTCAAAGATCAAGCCTAAAGTCCTATGTACTATTTGGAGCGCAAAAAGAATGGAAAAACGGCTTTCTCCTGCTGTCGGCTCGAAAGAGATCGAAGTATACTAACAACCCGGTTAATAAGCAATTAAAGCGTCATTGTTTCGAATCTTTCTGTGATTCAGGTTTCCTTTTTACCTCTGATTCTCGCTTATAATTCCATTCCTCCACAAATATTTCTCATTGAGTCATATAATAAAAAAAGCATTCAACAAGGAGTTCTCCTTTTCAAAAATATCATCCTCAGACTGTACAGTCGCATATATATATACATATATATGCAGTGAATCGTCTTAGCAACAGAAAAAATGTTTCCAAGGCTGTGTCATTAGAATCGTAAGTTTTAGGTAACAAGTCATGTAACACATACAGTCTTAAACAAGTAGAAACTGAAATAAAATGATCAAGCACTGGATTTGTAGGGATTTCGTTTGATTGGTTGGAGGATTTCATCATTAGCTGACATCGGTTAGAGAACCATTGGAAAATACCTCCATGAAGTACTGGACAGCTGTTTCGCTAGCCTAGTTTGGGACTCTTCACAATACACACTCAACGCCAGGGTTCTATCCCAGTATTTTCTGGTTACAAGGCTAGCGAGGTCGTAAACCATTAGGCCACTCACTGGAACCCGATCTAATAGCCAGGTCATGAATTACAACTTCTGCCAATTGAAAACATAGAATGACCACTTATCAATGTCTTCTTCGATGAGTTAGTGCCTCACCCTTAACCTGCTGTACCCTACTAGTCACGGCTTCCTGAATAGGGCCAGTTGCCAGTGAGCATCAGGTTAATTGTCAAGTAATGGTTTTGTAGGGATTATTGTTTGACTGGTTGGAGGATTTCACCATGAGCTCACATCAGTCAGATTGAAAGTGATGACATTTAATCATCGAAGAAGATATTGAGAAGTGGTCGCGCTATGTCATGAATTGAGAGAAGTTAGAATTCATGACCTGGCTATTGGATCGGGCTCCAGTGAGTGGCCTAATGGTCTACGAGCTTGTTAGTCTTGTATCCCGAAGGTCCTGGGTTCGGACCTTGTGGGTGGGTGCTTACTTCTGAAGAGTCCAAAACTAGGCTGACAGAACAACTGTCCAATACTCCCTGCAGGCATTTTCCTATGGTTCTGTAACTGATGTCAGCTAATGATGAAATCCTCCAACCAATCAAACAAAATCCCTACAAAACAAGTGCTTGATCATTTTATTTCAGTTTCTACCCGTTTAAAACTGTATGCATTACGTAATTTGTTTTCTAAAATTTACAATTCTAATGACACAGCCTTGGAAACAATCCTTTTGTTGCTAAGACGATTTACTGCAATATATATATTTATATATGCGACTGTACAGTTTGAGGATGATATCTTCGAAAAGGGGAACTCCTTGCTGAACACTTTTTCTTTTATAATGACAAATAGTTCTGTATTATTCAAGAATCATATTAGGAATAAGACATAATTAAACATTTGATTGTCATATGTCTGTGGAGTTTCTTGTACAGCATTAAAGTTGTCAATCCCAAATGACAATGAATTCATGTTTTCAGATTGCATGGACAAACTTTAAAATAGTGAATAAGTTGAAAATTTCACCTGAAAGTAGAGACAGTATCTGTTATCTTGTTGCTAGTAGTAGTGGTTCAGTCTGTATGATATTTGTAGGCACAGTAGAAATAATCTTCAGAACACTGTTCACCTATTCAAACTACCTTTTGCTATTAATTGTTTTTACAGAATAGGTTTCTGTCAGCAGTGAGAACATCTACATTGAGTAATTTATAGTACGCCGACAATTCGATGGAAGAATGCTCGCTGAACAACGTGGGTGGTATGTGTTCAATTAACTGCCAACGGATGCACTCCTAAACCGTCTAGATAATTAGCCATGAAAAGAAGGAAAGTTGGGTGTTAAGGTAGCGACCCTATCGCATGAAAACAATACTGCCACTACTGAAACCTTTAAAGGCTTGAAGCTGTACTGACCTGTTGGAAAGCATGGATCGAAAAAAATCTAATGATCACTTAATAAAGTAGCCTATCAGAAGCTGAGTTGTACTACAATGATGCTGTGATTCTAATAGGTACAATTTCGCAACTTTGGATGTCTGTCGTCTATTCATTTACATCTGAATGGAGTTGTATTTCTTGAATAAAGATGGCGAGGTGAGTACGAAGTTTGTTTCAGAGTACACAATGAATAGCTAAATCGCAAAATAAATCAATGAAATGTAAGTGGTAATAGAGTTGAGATCCAGCCGTTCATTAAAAGTTCTTCTTAGCAGGATTTTACTCACAGTAAGCGCAAACAAACGTTGTTTTTTCAAAAGGATTTCGCGATTTCCACCTCATGACCCGTATCAAGGATATGTCTGGTAATAGTGCTATTACAAGAGTTTGTTCCCTTGAGACGTAGGCTTTTCGGCACATGTTCAGAAAATCGGAGGTGTGCTCTTCTTTCTGTTCTACCAATGTAACTGTTCCCGCAGATACACGTAAAAATTTGCATACACATTTGGAGTTAACATGATTAGGGTATCTGTCGACTTTTGACCGCACTAAAGAGCATGTTGTTCGATAGACGAGAACCAACTTAGCTAGCTGTAAGGTAGGCCTCTGGCTAGTGACGTACTCAGTCTTCTGTTGACCATTGCTGCAATATTTTCACCTTTAAAATCTAGTTGAATGGGGATAACTGTTATCCTCAAAGATTCATTAACAAATATGGAAGATGTGGAAGCTCAGATACCAAACAAATCACAGTTGAAAGAAAGCCTGTCTTCATTAAACTAGATTTTAAAGGTGAAAACATTGCAGCAATGGTAAACAGAATACTGAGTACGTCACTAGTCACAGCCTATCCTACAGCTAAGTTGCTTCCCATTTATCGAACAACACACTGTTTAGTGCAGTCAAAATTCGACAAATACCCTTCTACAACTGTTTATACAAGTCTACGTGTGTCTGCAGGGGGAGTTACATTGGAAGAACAGAAAAAATAGCACACCTCCAATTTTCTGAACATGAGCTGAAAAGCCTACGTCTCAAGGGAAGAACCGTTGTTTTTCTTTACTAAAGAAAAACTTTATGTTTTTCAGATAGGCAGCATTTATCTAGTCAGTAAATAACATTGAAATTTCTCTTATCCTTCTCTACAGAGTGTACGAATTATAGGACACAAAAAAGTACAATGTTGAAAGGATATCTCCACTTGACAAGCATAAATTGAAAATGTCATACAGAAATTAATTGCCTATGAAATGTTTAAACATATTACGTAAAGATGTACTAATGAGAACTGTTTTATGCAAAACTGTTCATGTATACGCGTGTTGGCATTTTTAGTGGTATATTTTTTTCTACATGAAAAGAAATTTCATTGGAGTTAGTGTGAATTCCTACAAAACTCGTATTCTAAATATCAATTTCCAGCTCACTGGCTGCTACTGGATGGACGTTCTAAAGTTATAATAAGAAGTAGTGGTTAGTTAGGTCTACCCTGTCAAGATGAAGCAGATGCTCCTCGAAGCTCATCAGCTGGTAGTAGCACCATATCATGAATTCATGAATTAGTGAATCTCATTTCAAGGAGCTGAATGGTTGACAAGCTTGGCTTCGTAGCTTGAAGGTATTGGGCTCGATCCACGGTATCGTCGTGGGTGTGACAAACTAGGGTGAAAGAGCTGTTCAGTGATTTCTCATTGATGTTGGTTCACGATAAAATCTAAACTGAAATTTCATTCGCAACATACAATTCGAAAAGAACTAAAACTAGTTAGAGAACCATTGAAAATCATAAAGCACTGGACTTCTTCTTCTTACTAGTTTGAGGATTCTTGATGACGTGAACTAACGTCACCCTTGCCCCTCCCGAAGACCTCTAGACAGCAGTTTCAACACACACTTACCAGTTAATCTCTTGGGAAGAATTCTGATGACTGCCTTTTTCTAAATGGTTGGTGACAAGTAGAAAACTTTTAGTTTACGTAAGTGTTTGAAGTAAGAAATCGACAAATTTCCCTTTGGAAACCAAGACAAAATATACAGATCACGGTATATAATCTACTTGATATCATCAATAATAATCATAGAAGGCAAGCTAGAATTCGGTTAATATTGGACTATATGCACATGGCCCGGGGTTCGATCCCCGGTCGATGCACATTTGATATCAATGATCGGCCTGCTAGATTTGGACTACCGATATCACATGCTGAAAATTCCATACTTTTACCGAAATACTGTGTATGAAATCAAGCTATAATAAAATTTTTAAAAAAATAAAAAGTTTCGTCTGTCTGAATCGAGACAATACGAAGACAGAGCTGATAAGCTGGATTCCGTAGGAACGGAATGGTTACACAGTGTTTCGATATCTTCAATCTGCCGAGCAAGCACTACTGTTTTATTCAAGTGGTTTCTAATTATGCACGTCCATCAGTCAGTGGAATATACTATCGCGCCCTTTTGTTAAGTTCTATCTACATAAATCCAAATATATAAATGTCATGGATTGTTATCATTTAGGGAACCGCCGAAAATTAAGGAGTACTGGACAGGCGTTTCGTCCTATTTTGGGACTCATTGCCACCATGTATCCACAGCCCAGTTACAAGTTGGGCTCGTAAACCATTCAGCTGTCTGATACTCCCTGATATCAATCCGTGACCAAACTTGGAACAAATCATCTAATTCCTACAGACAAACTCTTAAAAATACATTTATGTTCTTTAGAGTTCGTAGAATGGACAGAACAAAAGTTGACGTCGTTATTAGTCTTCAGTTTTTTGGACTAGAAGGGAATATGTTTGCCCAGTCACCTCTGAAGGTCAATAATTCGATCTGTGTAGGGTTCTTGGATGTGCATTGGCCAAATTTCGGAAAACGAAAGCAGCCATCTATTCCCCCCGTGTTCGCAAAATAATTTTACCTTGAAAATGACTGGATCTAAAATGAACCTAAATGTTTACACTTCTATAGTTTGGTTTGTAAGGGTTAGTTATGTTTTTACGAGTTGACCACGGATTGATATCAGTTAGAGACTCATTTAAAACCAGCAGGGAGTAGTGGGCAGCTGTTTCATCCTAGTTTGAGGATCATCGGCAGTACGCACCAGCACTGCGGGGTTCGAACCCAGGACCTTCTAGTTACAAGGCAAGCTCGTATACCATTAAGCCATTGGGACCCGATTCAATGGCTCATGAATTCTAATTTCTACTAATTCGTGATTTTAGCGCGACCCCAAACAATGTCGTCGGTGGGACATCCATCCACACACGTGACATCTCATTGGACCTAACTGGTCATGACTTCTTACTAGAACTCCAGGAAACTCCATCTTGTGGCAAGTCACTAGTGAGCATCAGATTAAATTTGTATAGTTTGATTTGTTAGGGTTAGCTATGTTTTTACGAGTTTACGCTTCATTTGGTTTGCCCTCAATTTGCATTGAAAGTAAATATCTTTCAATAATTCTTCAAGTCTTTTACGTGTCTTTACAGTACATTTTTGTTTTAACCGATGAGATAACTTTTACTAGAAAAAAAAAACAAACAGAAGAAACTATTTCAACTTTAGTTCTCCGACCTAATATACAGACAGTGTAAGAATATTATTATTCAGAAATGTAACAATAATAAAACAGACATGGATATGAAGATGTAGAACAGACTGAGTTGTAGAATGGTAACAAACAGTGCACGCAGGTAGGCGAATTAATTGACTGTTAGTCATAGAATGTGTCTGTAATGTGTGTGTGTGTGTGTGCGTACACATCCATTCTTGAAATTCACCTATTCATATGGCCTTAATGTTTTATTAATTGCATGATGTTCATCCTTTGTTCTTCGAAACATGAGACAAATGTTTTCTGAATGCCTTTCAGCTACGCAATATTTTCTGAATATGCAGTTTCATTGCTAAAATTGTTAGTTTCGAAACTTAGTTTTTTTATAAAACAAACTGGTAATCTTTAGCAGTATTGGTGTGAAGGCTTACGTCAACCATGTGTCCTAGATATGGATGAAAGTCTCAATTGCTCCTGTGGAGTCACGTATGTCAGCCGTACGGAGTGTTCGCTATCCGAATACTTATTCTCTCTCCCACCTACCGCAGCTCTATTCTGGAACATCTGATAGACTCTAGACAAAAAGAGAATTCGCAAACCAACTTCAGAGTCATCTGTCTACAGAGAAGGCGAAAATCTTGCAAAGGGAGTACAAATTAATCTAAATCGAATTGCAGAAGCCATGGCAATCCTGAACTCTGCATACAGAAGAAGTTTTTTCAGTCACTGAACTTCAAATCCATTTAATTTGTCTTAACACTGGATATTTCATTTGTGCCAGTCCTAAGTATTTGAGGTTCTAATTACATTTCTACTCTCTGTGACAGTAATCTTAGCTTGACACTCATATTTGGTTGAGTTCTGTTCAATCGCGTCATTTACATTAAGTCGAGCAGTTTACTTATTTAAAAGAATGGATACTGAACAAAGAATACTCTTTTCGATAACTTCATCATCAGGCTCTACAGTTATATATACATTATAGGGAATGAATGAATTAGTGTTATGAACAACATTAATGCTGTTCAAATAACATCGAATCAATAATATTGATAAATTACAGCTGAATAGCATCAACATAAAATAAGCTGAATGCCAGAAGAATTAGGAAGGATAATATTACAAATTCATGAATTTATAGTCTCTACTGAAGGCCAAGGCAGTAGTAGGGGCTGGACTTGCTTCATTTGAACACAGAGCACTGGTTGTTTGAGACGAATTGCAATAGCCTCTGGTGTTTGGAGCATGCGGTGCTTCAATGATTTTGGTAATTTATTAGGCACCAGGTGTGTGGTAGAGAAGGATTCTTCCACGCTGCCTTTGTGGCCGGTTTGCACCAGATGGTCCAATATTGAACTGTTAATGGTTTTCACTACATCTTCACTTAGTCAAAGTGGGAGATGTTCCTGACCACGAAAAATCAAGTTCCTAGAGCAACAGCTAATATAACTCGCTCCATCACAAGCGCAGTTGAATTGGTAGATACAGTTAAAAGTGGCTAGCTAGTCTAGGTACTTCATCTTTCAGTCGAGGTAGCACCATCGGTTGTGTGGAGAATAAGATGTGTAGTTCGCCAGCATTAAAAGTTCTTTGAACTGATTTTCTTAATTTCTTCGTAATTATTTCACTTGGTATATCGCCCTTGAATTGCAGTTGTATATAAAGAGGCTTTTTGTTTACGGATAGTGAGTAGTCCTTTTAATTTTATTTTGGCTTCTACCCGATTAACGCTTTCTGGATTACTTGGTCACTATCTAGGACTTAAAATTCTAATGACACATCTTTAGAAGTATTACTTTTGTCGCTAAGATAATTTACCATAGGTATATATGCGATTGTACAGTTCGTGAATGATATTGCTGAAAAGAGTAACACTTATTCTTTAAATAAATTTACTCAGGATCTGTTGAATACATTCTGTTAAGACTACTAAATAAAATTCCTGACATTTGAACCTATGTCGGCTATTTGAATCAAGATGAATTAATTGTGTTATTATTATTATTGTTTCCTTTAATTCCTAGAGGAAAATAGGGCTTCAGCCGTGCGTCTCCATTGCGTTCGGTTCTCTGCTAGAGTCTTCACCTGGCTTCAAGTCTGTCCACACGTTTTCATCTCCTCTTCACATGACCTCCTCCAAGTCGCCCTTGGACGACCAACTCACCGCTTCCCTTTCAGGTTCCACTCGAGCAATGGCTTGTCTAGTGATATCACTTGATGGTTTCCTCAGAGTATGGCCAATCCATCTCCATTTCTTCCTGCCTATTTGTTTCACAATCGGTTCCTGGTTGGTTCGCTCTCAGAGATCTCTATTGCTGATCTTTTCTGGCCATCTGATCTTGAGTAGAATTGAGCAAAGACAGCTGTTGATTAATGTCAGTAGTTTGTTTGAAGTGCCCTTCGTGACTCGCCAAGTCTCTGATTCGTTTAGTAGCATTGACTGACTTCATATTGGAGTTGAAAATTCGGATAATATTTTCATTTTCACGCTGATTGCTGTTGATCTCCCACACACAGACTTGAGAATAATGAAAGCATGCCTTACTTTCCCGATCCTCACTTTGATACCCTCGTCAGTTCCGTCCACCTGTAGTTGAAACGATGCTTCTTAGGTAAGTTGGTGAAGGAGGTCGCTTCTTTCAGAGTTCTCCAATTTATGCTGATTGTTGTCTGTTGTTGATCTTGTCCAGGAATCTTCATCACCTCTGTCTTCTCTATGTTCACCTGAAGTCCTATCTTCTCTGGATGCTTCTTCTGCCAACTTGTTGCTTTTCGCTTGTATATCTTTCAGTTTGTGTGAAGTCAGACATATATCATCGGCGAAGTCCAGATCCTCCAAGTATTTTGTGTCGGTCCATTTTATGCCTGTTTCCTCATTGCCCTCTGTTTGTTGCATTATCCAGTCTACTTCAATCAGGAAAATCATTGGCGATTAATTAAATTAATTGTGTAGTCCATATCATAAGGATTCAATCTTGGAAATACTATTGATTGCATATGTTCAATACAGCATTATTTTTAATGTTTCACTGGACATAATATATAATGTGCATTGATAAAAGGGAGAGTTACATATCACTAATTCACAAAACTAATTGAACACTATGGAATGGCCCAAATTTTTATCGACCTCATTCAACAACCTATATGACAATGCTACATATCAAGTGATCCGTAACGGTGAACTGAACGAAGCCTAAGAAATGGAGACAGGAGTTAGACAAGCTGGCTGCCTACTGACAACAAAGATATTTATAATTTTAGTGGACTGGATCATGCGGAAGACAGTGAGCGGGGAGTGAGAAGGCAGGGACACGTTGTATTTATAAGGAGACTCTAGAACATCGGGACTTCGCTGGCGGTTTATGTCTAAGGTCACATAAATTCGAAGACTTAGGTGACAAGCTGGCAGAAGAAGCAGCAAAGACAGGACTTCAAAAGAACTTAGGGGGATGAACATAACCAACCGGTAACAAGAAGACACCAATCACTGTCAGTTATCCTATATGAGTCAGAAACTTGCACTACGCTTCACGAAAAGCATTTCCAACAGACTACTGCAGACTTCCATCAACAGCTACCTTCGCTGGCTCCATACTGAAGACCAGATGGTCCAGAGGAATTAGTGACAAGAAACTCTGGCAACAAACCAATCGAGAACACAGTGCTCAATAAATATTCAGAATAAAATGGAGATGGATTGGACACTCGCTGAAGAGACCGTTTAGTGGAGTGGCACTTCATGCCATCGCTCAAGGAGAACCGGAATGGAAAACGACGAGGTGGACTTAAGTCTGAAAGTGACATATAGAAGATCGTGTGAAGAGGAGATAAAAGTTTATCGGCAGTCGTTGGGCTGGTCAAAGATTAGTTTGGGGAACAGGAAGAAAATGGAGACGTGCTGCTGAAACCAAGGGATAAATAATATATTCATAAATATAATCCACAAAACAGCTAGGCGTTGGCAGTGACGTTTACAGTGGAAGGAAGAACTGGTTAATACCTAGGTCATGAAACTCAGCTGATAAAGTAGCATTTTTTTAATCTACATGAGGCTACTAACGCTGATCTCCATTTAACCGTCAATCATCACACGCAGTACATGATATAAATCATTTGAAATCTTAATAATATTATTATCACTAACAATGATTAACAAGTGTATTTTTATGTTCTAAAAAAGGTCAGTCGATTACAGGAGAATACAATTCGCTTACTATGTGCTTAGATGTATGATAGGTCATCAATGAAATAGCCTAAGTGGGATTAACAAATCAGAATGACTGGCAAAAAATACGAAGTCAAGTTAGATAAATCTGTTTGATAAAATTATTCCAAATGTGTAAGCTTCTTTTCCTGTAGAAGAAATGAATTAATATTTTTAATTTATAATTATAATTAATGAAGTCAAGTGTATATGTGCGTTCATCTGTTCATCTGAGGTTAACTTCACCTTTGTCTAATGAAAGAAAGTTTAGAAATAGTTGAGAGAAGTGAGACAGTACTATAATTTATTTTATGGACTAAAGAAAAGCACAAGGCAAGGAAGAAAGCAGGATAAAATTTTCTATAGTTGGTTTATAAGGATTAAATCTGCTTTAACGAGTTCATCACGGATTGATATCAGTTAGAGAATCATTGAAAACCAGCACAGGAGTACTGCCAGACAGCCGTTTCATCCCAGTTTGGGAATCATCGGCGGTACGCACCCACACTGCGGGTTTCGAACCCAGGACCTTCCAGTTACAATACAAGGCGGTATACCATTCAGTCACTGAATCGGGTCCCAGTGGCTGAATGGTTTACGAGCTTGCATTGTAACCGGAAGGTCCTCAGTACGAACCCTGGCGGTGGGTGCGTACTGCCTATGAGTCCCAAACTAGGATGAAACAGCTCCCCGGTACTTCCTGCTAGTTTTCAATGGTTCTCTAACTGATATCAATCCGTGATCAACTCGTAAGAATAAAAAATGAAAGTCCATCATTTAAAAAAAAGATTTATCAACATTACTCTCGAAAAAATTCTAGACATTTATGATAAGACATACACAGGCCAATTAACTCCAAGTAATGTGCCTGAATGGTCAACAAAATGATCTGGTAACCTGAATGTTTTCGATTCATTCCCTAACGGTGAGGTGTCGTATGCACACTTCTACAACGAAACAGTCGTCTAGTGTTCTCTGGTTCTGAATGATTTAGTCTGTGAAGAATCTACATTAAAATGATAGCGAATCCCCAGAAAATTCACAGTCTCACTAGAGAATAACCATCAGTCGCCTTCTTTAAATTTGTTTTTCCATTTTTACTCAGTATCACAGTAATTAGTGATGATTTTTTGTGTAACTGGTACTAAATTGATTGATGTCACGGTTAAAAAAAATTTATCGTGGAGAGAAAAGCACGTGTATCTATGCATATGCATAAGTCTAGGGTGCGATCCAGACTACGCACACAGCATCACAGTAATCATTTATGAGTTTCATAACACATCAAAATATCCATATTTACCACACCATGTCCATGTGATCCAGTCGTTTGTTGTGTTTATTTCTTCATAGGCAACATTATATGGCATTTGAAACCTTAATAACAACAGTCCATGGGCAGCGACAAGATGGGCCAGCGTTGAACCAACAGAAAGACCCTCGAAGACACAGATGATTTGTGTCTAATGTCACATAACGTAGAATACCTACAGGTGAGAGCCACTAAGTGGGAGGAAGAAGCAGTGAAGACGGGACATAGTGAAGAAGGAAGTGATGAAAGTACTTAACCATCAACTACAAGCGTGAGTAACCATTATTGGAATTGGTCTGAAGGAAGTCATCTCTTCCACTTACCTATGCAGCATCGTTTCAACTACAGGAGGAACAAGTGAGGATGTTAAAACCAGAATCGAAAGATCAAGGTAGACCTTCAGTACTCTGAAATCACTGTGGAAATCTACTGCACTGAGCATGTGAAACAAGACCCCAAATACTCAGCACTAATTTCAAGTCAGCTCATTCATATATTTCAGAAAATTGGCACTCGAACAACCAATGAAGACTTTCATCAGCGGCTGCCTCCAATCGATACTAAAGATTAGGTGGCCAGAAAGTACAAGCAACGGGGAACTCTGACAACGAACCAACCAAGAAACGGTCACCCAACGAATATTCTGAAGGAAATGAAGATGGATTGGACATATACTGAAATAACTGTTGAGTGACATAACACGCCAAACTTTTGACTAAAACCCGAGTCAGAAACACCGAGTTAAATGTGTCCAATAATGACATGGAGCAAATAATGTGTGAAGGAGATGATAGCTCGTAAGAAGTAAGCTAGAACGATTGCAGAAAATGTAGTGAAATCGGGACATGCCAGTGAAGGCCTATGTTTCACTGGGGACCTAAGGAAGTAATAAGGGAAACCCTAATGAAGTTTGTGGGGTTAATATTTTGAATCACAGTTGAATTGGTAGTACTGTGTCCCTTAGACCAAAATTTTTTCCAATTGGCTTTCAGTAGACTCGGTGATGTCCTACTATAAAAGAATACATGATCGTTATAGTTTTGCATGATATCCACACAAATCATGATGTTGCAAGTAACCTCTTTGCCTGTAATCTACTAACTACGTCACTGTGTAACATTTTTGTATCTGAGGCATTGAAAACATTTGGTAAAAATGTTAAAGCAACTTGTCACTTACACAGGTTGTTACTTTTGTACTGTCAGCCTTAAAGATAATCAGATCATAATTTGATCTGTGGCTGATTGGCTGCATTTGGACTTTATTGTAGATGATTTAGACTAGATGAGAATGATTATTACTGATTACTACTTACACCAACGATTACAGCTAGCCAACAAGAGAGATGTGTTCGAAACCCAGGACAAGTGCTTCACTTGCTTCGAATTGTGCCTTTCGAAATCAAGTTCGAATTCGTTTAACTTAAAGAGTTGAATAAGCTCTAACCATTTCAAATCTAGTTAACGGACAACACAGTTTGAATTGAAATTTCACTATAGTTCAGAATGAAAATCCGAAATATTCAGATCACTATGTATGACACAATTGTCATTGCCCAATAGCACAGCTGATTGATATAGGCAGTCGAAAACCATCCAGCTCAGCTGGCAGTGTATTTTACTTAATCTGTCTCGGTTAGTCAGAATCTAAACCATAGGGAAATTGCTGGCAATTTGAAAATAACAGTGTAACGTAGAAACCACTTCCATACATGAAATAATACACAGGGAATAGAGTTCGTCATTCGTAAATCACGCAGTTATATAGTTGTCTGAACTAAGTTAGACAGGGTACACCACTGATTGGCTCAGCCCCGAAAGAGAGACACAAGCGTCTGATGTTAAGATCAAGTACAGTCGGCTAACAAGCACTACTGAGTGTGCACCGTGAAAGAATATTCGCCTAAGCATATCGAAATTCTAGCCCTTTCTAAATATATAAAAATACATACCTCGTTAATCCTGGATGTCTCATGCCCAACGCCGTACGTATATCTTCAGTTGTTAGAGCTGCAGCAGCCATTGCAGCTAATGTCGCTTCAGCTGTACTTGGATCAGTTTGAATGCCTACAGAACATTTGTTCAAACTATTGACATTGTTATTATTCGAGTTGGTGGTGGAGTTTGTATTCCCCGTTGATTTTTGAACTGTTTCAGCATTTGGATCCCGACGTGCCACCTCTACAATAATTGGCTCTTTAGCTTTCTGAAATGCCTGGATAGCCTCTTCATGAGTTGCATTCCTCAAATCTTGACCATTAACCTGATTTGTGGAAGAAAAAAGAATTGTAAAAGAATGTTAAAGCGATATCAGAAAATATTTCAACCGTCTTCAATAGTTATCAGGTTAATTATGTATCCATAGAAGAGTGCAGACTGGAGGCTTGGGGACTGAACGCTGAATAGCTAAATCGTCCGGTTCTCTTTTTAACCACCTAATAACCAAGAAGGCTCTCAGTTTGTAAACTTGTATCTGTGGTTCAACAGTAGAATGCCAGTCACTCACTCTCATGCTACGGGTTCGATTCCGGGCCAACGCACTAACCGGCATTAAGTCCGCAACAGACGACAAGTTGGATGTGAGACTAGCAACCCAACTCTGTAAAATAGCAACACCTTCCCTACTGAAATTGCATCTCAACATGAAAGCGTTTATTCTAGTCGGTACAGAAGGAATCGAAAAATGTTTATAAAAAGAGGATATTAAAATTCAATAACTAATCCTACAATTTAAAGTTTTTACACGACCACATAATATGTACCGGTGATATTCAATTTCCTTGGAATTACAATCTCACTAATAGTTTACTTGTTTTCCGAAAAGTCGTAATTTACAAATAAAAGGGTCTATGTTGTATTACTTGCAGTGTTTATTTCAGTCACTTTGAACATTCCTGTTTGATTATATATTCTTTTATGCAAACTGAATATTTCATCAGTGTGGTCCAGAAAGCAGATGAAAGTAATTAAGTTTTTAATTAGTGAAAACATAAATAATCCAGTAAAAGTATCGATTAAGAGCATTAGCGCTTGTTGAGTAAAAAAGGCATAAAAAACAAGATTATAAAATAAGAAAAATACTCCTAACCCAACTGCCGACCGCAGAACAGAACTTTCTCGGTATCAAAAATGAGGGAAAACGATGGGCGGGCGGAAAACTTATCTGAATATTTCATATTAAACAATAAAACAAAAAAAATTGTAAATTTTTACACGGAAATATTTTTTTTTCTGTTTGCTTCTCAGCATAGTCGCAGTTTGTTTGACTCTAATTACGTTTTATTATTCTTTTTTAATTAAATATCGTAGGAATAAAATCAACTGAGGGATTTAACTAGAATTTATGTTTCAGAACTTAAGAGAAATATCAAACTGGAAAAACTCCTTACAAAGTTGATTTCCTTAGTAGACGATATTGTTTGAAGAACCGGTGAAAATCAAAGAAATTTCAAGTATTGGTTTTTGTAAGGATTTTGTTTGATTGGTTGAAGGATTTTCATCATGAGCTGACATCAGCAGAGAAACAGGTTGAAGGTGAGGCGGTAACGCATTGAAGAAGACATTGCGAATTGGTCGCGCTATGTTATGAATTGACAGAAGTTACAATTCGTGGGCTGGCCATTGGATCGGGTCCACGAGCTCGTCTCATAACCAAAAGGTCCAGGGTTCGAACCGTGGGGTGAGTGCGTACTGACGAAGAGTCTCAGACTAGGTTGAAATAACTGTCCAGTACTCCGTGATGGTTTTTCAATGGTTCTCTGACTTATGTCAGCTCATGATGAAATCCTCCGACCAAAAAAATCACAGAATACTAAGTAGCTATTTCGCTCTAATTCTGGATTCTCCAGAAGTGGTTACTCGGGACCCCATCGATCCCTCAATGCCAGTTGATGATGAAATCTACTTTGAAATCAAGTTCTTGAAGTAATTCCTGATTCGGATCATGAGTATACCCTGCTGAATTGTCTAAGACTAGGGATAGAGAGATGTCCAGTGCTCACCATGATGTCAATCTGTGACTAGATCTATTGAGAATCCAAGGAAATTACAATCAACCCATCACTTTAAAACCGACTATTTAACAGGAATACAAATTTATGAATATAATTTGTAAAATATACAACAATAACCATAAATATTAATCTCATCGCAAAAGGTTTTTTCACTAAGGAAATATACAAGCAGTAAGGTGCTAACACAAATTCCTTATTGTTTGTGGAGTGGACCTCAAAGAATGGGAGAAAATAAGTTTGTTAGGTTCACGTCTCATAAGAATTCGGCTCATGTATATTTTAGAAACTCAAATTCCGCTCCTCTTACATTTCTTGCTGAGTTGTAAAATTCGAAGAGAATAATTCAAAGCATTGATTGCATAGTAAACATGAAATAAAACCGAAAACTAACATTTCTCTCCACTTAAAAGTCGTACTGCCGATGATTCCAAACAAGGATGAAACAGCAGCTGTCCAGTACTCCTTGCTGGTTTTCAATGGTTCTCTAACTGATATCAGTCCGTGATCAGCTCGTAAAACATAACTAATCCTTACAAACCAAACTATAGGAAACTTAAAAGTTCATTGGTATTTTATGCATTCCACCTTCTCTTTTTCCATTGTTTTGCGTTCCAACCGCAACATAGAAAGGACTTCAAGATTTGAATTTTCAGTGGTGTTGGTAGTGCTGGTAGTGTTTTTTTATACAACATGAGAACTAGTCTCACGCTGAACCTTTCTCTCTTTTGTGAGATCACTTTTATCTAGTAAACTTAAAAGGGTTTAGGAGTCATGGAGTGAAAAGTGAATATGCTACGATTGAAACACCGATGTGTCTGTCTTTCGAGTACCATTAGTTAGACAAATAACTCTTCAAGGAACTTCAGTAATGCGTTTGTTTAAATCACTAAATACTGCAGTATCATCTAACCGTATTCATCAACTCAAGACAAGATATTTCTGAACGTTTTACTATAGGTGAAATACCAAAATTTTCAGTGGAAATGACAACCTAAAATACTGGTTACAGGATGACGTGACCGGTGAGTACTGATGAAAAGTTAGTCCTCACTAGGACAAAACAGCTGTCCAATACTACCTGGTTATCAATGATTTTCTAGCTGATCTTACTTAGTGCTCACACTTGAAATCTATTGAACGCTTGCTAACCAACGCTTGAAAACTATAATTAAAGATTATTCAATGTTTAAGGAGTTGACTGTTTTTTTCCTTATAAAATACACCAGAGGAGAAAACTTTGTCTTAAAATCAAATTCACTGTTAGCATATAACACAGAATGTGATGTAAACTCACAATAGTTTCGCCTTACTAACAAGTACTGTGGGTTGAAGTGAGTGGTTTTCAACTACTTTTATCAATCAGTAGTATATACTGTCATATGGTTTCTGATTTCAGACTTATGTCCATTCAGCGAAAGTATAGGCTGTGGGAAGGTTGTGCGAACCTCTATTATTTTCACCTTTAAAAGTATCAATATTAAATTAACTATTAAGTGTTGGTTTGCAAGGATTTGATTGTCTACAGATTTGATGACGAGTTGACACCAGTTAGAGGATCACTGGAAAACTACTAGCTGTTCTGTCAGCTTTGCCTGGGACTCGTCATCAGCACGCACCCACTGGGTTTTCGAACGAAGGACGTCTTGGTTAAGCGGCGAGCTCGTAAGAGCAGGACGACACTCTCTGACGGCTGCGATAAATATACTTTTATATATGTATATATCATGAATCCGCGGAAGTTGGAATTCATAGGCTTTAGGGTCAGATCACAGTCGTTGAAAGGTCTACGAGCTCGTCTCGTAACCAGAAGGCCCTGGGTTCAAACCATGGTGTGTGCGTACTCCGAAAAGCCCTAAACTAGGACGAAGCGGCTAACCAGTATTCCCGTGATCAATCTTATAACCAAACTAAAATTTAACAAATAGTACATTGAAAGGGCATTATTTTATCAATCCCGAGTGTTTTTCGCTGAAAATGCTGTAAACGGTGAAATAAAAAGAACCCCCTCCCCACCGATACATCATCCTCTAATAAAGATTTTATTATGCAAACTAAATAAACAATATTTACAAATTACCATTGTCTGTCGACGGTTCAGTAGTATAAATTTCGGCAACCCTGCAAATGATCCAGGTTCGATTTCCTGCCGACACATTTCTAATCCTCTTCTAGCTTACTAGCCAATAATTAGCCAGCTGAAGAAGGAAATGTTGTCGGGAAGCTAGCAACACCGTTTCTACTGAAACTTCAGAAGACTGAAGTTATATATTTCACAAGGAAAACAAGAGATGTAGACTGGGGTAGACAGTGCAGTTGAAGTTGGGATTCTAAATTTTTTCTGGCAATTTGAAAATCAATACTAATCACAGTTTGTGTGTGTGTGTGTTTCAGTAGTGGTAAACGCACAAATTACCAAGAATACTCAAGTTTTGGTTTTCGTTACTTCTTATTCCAGGTTTATTCAAAACTAGAGACAATATATATACATATTTATATATCCGATAGATGATACACAAATAATTGTGTGAGTAAATTTCTGCGGGAGAGATTTAGCAGAGGTGCAACAATTACTCTATAGTAATGAAAACATAAAAACGCAATTATCAATTTGGATAGAACTCATAATATTATGCCTTACAACATACTTCCAGTTCAATACTCAAATATATGAATAAATAAAGAAACTAATGGATCGCCCATATCAGGGTTAATAGCTGAAGCCGCTATGCAAAGATTAGCTGTACCTATAATTAAACCGAAAATCCGGATAAGTTACGTTGGTGATACATTTATAATAATTAAGAGAAATGATTTAGAATATACCCATAAATTAATAAACAACATATTTGAAGACATCAAATTCACAATAGAAGAAGAATTAGATAACAAAATCCCATTTTTAGATGTCTTAATCAGGAGAACCAACACAAGAGATTTAGAAACACAAGTATATGAAAATCAACGCAGACAGATCAAATACTCAACTATACTAGCAATAATCCAATTACTCACAAACAAAACTGTGTGCAGACATTGTTTAAAAGAGTTCAAACACATTGTAGCACTCCAGAGTTGAAAAGAATGGAAGAAAAGTACCTACAAACGGTCTTCAGAAAGAACGGTTATCCACAAAATTTCATCAAAAAGTGTTTAAAGTCAAATCACAACACCAACAAAGAAATATCATCAAAGACCACAAGAAAATTTATTCTACCATACATGAAAAATATCTCTGAAATAACAGCTAGAATACTGAAACCGTTTGATATAGATATAGCACACAAGCCAGTCAAATCGCTTAATTCGATATTATGCAAACCGAAAACTCCAACGGAAAAAGAAGATAAAATTAATACCATTTACAGAATAAGTTGTATGAACTGCAACAAGCCTTACATCGGCCAAAGTGGGCGGCCCTTCGAATTAGAATCCAAGAACACAAACCAGCCGTGAAAAGACACGATATATATTTTCATATCAATGCATTTGGACAATTATGGTCATCAGTTTGATTGGGATAATGTCGAAATCTTAGACAGAGGAAACACCAAAAGTGCCAGGGAATTCCTGGAAGCCTGGTACTCAAACGAAAATGCAATTAACAAACACGTTAATATAGACGAAATATACCAACTAATAAAAAGTAAATCAGGTGACCAGAAAGTTTAAAATCCAAGTCAATAGAGAATGGTCAATACAAATGTAAGGATGGTTGCCAGGAGGCGCAATTATATCACTCATGAAGAAATTTAAATCATTTCACTTTATGCTAAATATTGAAGATGTTGTCCAGAAGGACGACGAAAGCTCCACAACTAAACCAACCAGCTCAGAGAACACTATTCATTGCAAATCATCCTGAGCTGCAAGTCTTCTCTATTATTTCAGAGGTTACTTCCTTCACTTATCTAGGAATCATCGTTTCAGCTGCAGGCACATGGAACGGATGAAGATATCGAAGCTAACCAGAGTCAGAAAGGCAAGATACGCCTTCATAAACCTGAAACCAGTTTGGAAATCTCATGCTTTTACTCAACATAAGGAAAAAGATTCGGATTTCCAACCTCAATATCAAGTTGGTCCTTCTATATGGGTCAGAAACTTGACCAGCGTGCCACGAAAAGAATTTCCAACAGGTTGCGGACTTTTATCAACAGCTGCCACCTTCGCTGGCTCCATACTGAAGATCAAATGGCCAGCGAAAAAAGAATAAGCAACAAGAAGCTCTGGCTATGAGCAAACAAATCAACCAAGAGCTTATTGCTCAACAAATATGTAGGAGAAAGTGGAAATGTATCGAGCATACATAGTAGGGACCGTTGAATGACATCGTGCTCAGGGCCGGTCATGGCTCGAGTAGAATCCAAATAGGAGATGAGAGATTTCGGGCAGTCGTGGACCCAGCTAAAGAAGATGGCAGAAAATAGAAGAAGCCCTACGTTCCACTCGGAACCCAAGGGAATAATAGTAATAATACTATTATTATTAATTCTATCATATTTGAAACATCACTAAAACGTTTTTTGTTTTAACCAGCGAAAATTCCTTGTCAATGAAAACAGAGAAAAAAAGGCCAGTCCAATTAAAGCGGTGAAGAGAAAATAAGCAGTGAGCATCAAATCGGGAGTAGAATGCATAAATTACATGCAATGAATGGCGGTACTCCATTAGATCCTATCAATGATGGCACATTACTTCTCCATATTATTATACTTTCAAATAAAACTTATAAATGCGCATATAAAAACAAAAAATAAACAGAACTAATCTGTCGTATGACAGACAATATTTCAATTAATTTGACAGAACCAGGCAGATGAATACAAAATAATCAGAAATGAATACAATACAATAAGCGACTAATTTAGACATTTTTTTTCGAAAGTATGTAGGTCGGTATCAGTGCATTAAAGTTAGAATTGTAAAAAAATAGTAGTCTTATTAGATGTAGTAACAATCATAAATGAGAGGGAAACACTGCCAAAGTTTCGCTTGAACTGGAAGTTCATATTACCATGCAGAACAGTTTATTTAAATCATCAAGTCTCACAAATATTCTTATTGCTGTTGTTAAAAACAGGTGAGTAGTCAGCGTCTGAATGAAAGATCTACACAGAATTCTCAGTGGGTGAAAGTGTAGTTCATTTGACATTAGGTTTCTTTATTGAGTTAGTTAGTGGCTTCCAGTTTCAGTACCCGCTTCATTTCATTTCATCTTGACGACTAAGTACCCACTATTAAGACGTCTAGAAGTCGTCCACTAGACCAATAGACTGCTAAAAAGCCACTTTTTTCGGTTAGAAGGGATAAATCCTTTTTCCTCAGCCACCAGTCTCGGTGTGAGGACAGATAATCCCAGATGATGATACCGGCTGATATTGGTGTCGTATATTAATTTACAATTCACGAACTGGTCACTGGATTGGTTGGCTGGCTTATCAAGGTCCTTGGTAAGATCCCCAGTATGGATATATCATTAGTGAGAACCACCTTACCCGGAACACAACTCACATTTATCAGTTTATGACGGACTGATGGTACTATACAAGTCTGAGATACTCAGTAAGCCCTGTCGTACACCTCAGTTGCTTTACTGACCTCTACCTTATGGTAATAAATTTGAGGAAACTGCTGGAATATTATTAATTTTATAAAGCTCATAAAATGGCCACAGATCGCATGGTGAATTCCGTCTCAAAATGTAATACTCTGTTCAACGTTAAAGAGGGTTAAATCTCACCAAAAATGAGCATAAGGTAAAACAGCTTTTGCAACAAACGAATTATTTATTATGCAACTGATTACTGGAACAATTTGAGTAAACTGAAGCGTAAAATGTATTCATCAGTAGGTAGGTAGGTGTCTTGTAAACGACTTCAAGTTTTACACATTGAAAGCTTTAAAATAAGATGAAACGACTGGCCTTAATCAATCCAACTATGATTGGTCAGCTAGCTAATTGATATCGATCCCCTGGTGTAAACTGCCTTGAAATCAGTCAGTCTTCTACCAACTAATCCACTAAACCAAGTCAGTAATTATTCAGTGTAAAATATTAATGACTTCCAGCTGTGTTTTGCACACAGTTATTATTATTATTATTGTTATCATTATTATTCATTTATGCATAAAAATCCTAAACAGCATTACATAATCTGTAAGCTGAGTGACATTCAGTGTGATAGGAAAACTTCACATAATACAACAATCCAAAGAGCAAAAAATGAAAATGTCTACCCCAACCACCAGTTTAATTGTTTTTCTTTTATGGAGTATTTACACTGTTTCTGCCTTTAATTAAACTAAAATTGCGTACAGGAATTTCAACCTTCTGACCTAGTTTTTGAAAATGGCATGAAGGGAAAGAAATTGAAGTGGGCCGTACATAATCCACGTTATCATTTTGAACTGATCTTCATTGGTGCATCGGTGGCACAGTGGTTAGGACTCTCGCTGACCATGCACATGGTCCGAGGTTCGATCCCCTGCCGATGCACACCCAATATCTATGGTCGGCCTGCAAAATTTGGGCTACCGATATCCATGCTGAAAATCCCATACTTGTACTAAAAATACTGTGTGACATCAAGCTGTAACCAAAATAAAAAAATAAAATAAAAATCCTCAAAAAGCTGTAGGATGGAAAGATCCATAAGATGAAGTTATTTTTCTTTCCTTTGCATTCCGAGTCGAACATAAGGCTTCAAGCTCGGGATCTGAAGTTTCAGCATCAGTGGTGTGCTTTTTTTACGGTTTAGGGTTGCTAGCCCTCGGCGCAAGCATTCCCTCCTGACCGGGCTTAATACCAGCTAACCAAGATTTAAGAGTGCACCGGCCAGGAGTCGAACCCGAACTAAGTATAGACGTCCGTTTTGTCTGCAGTTATTCTGATCATTCAAGACCATGGCCTTTTGGAGGTCGTTAACATCGAACTGCTTAATTTGTACAGAACATAACAAGTGCATAGATAATTAAAGTGAGAGAAATAGACAGAAGTTATTTATAAAATTTCGCGTTATGCGTTTCGAGGAAGTACCAACAACTAAAATTCATAATCTTGACTTTATGACACCAGACAGTACACGGAAAGAAATATGAGTTAGAAATGTGAACGACAATTAACAATGAGACATGAAATATGATTGAATTTTAGATTTTAGAGCCTAGGGGGAACATCATCACTCACTGAGAAATGCAGGTACATCCAGATGACGAGTCCTAAATAGGACGAAATGTGCATCCTGGATTCCACTGCTTGTCACCATCCACCAATTAGAGACATAAAATAGTTCAGATAAAATGAAACCTATTGAACACAGTGAGAATTAGACACAAAAGTTGTCATGTGCGAAACTATTTATCATACGGTTATAAAAAGCCTAGAAATACATTTCCAAATTAGAGAGGAGACAAAATTCATTTCTATATGTGAAGTGTATACAAAGTGATTTAGAGAGATTGTGATACAACACACCATATGGCGGTGGTGATTCAGAGGTAGAACGCTCACCAAATATGCAAATGGTCTGTAGTTCAATCCACGGCTGACACACTCCTAAACCTCACTAAGCTGGCTGTAAGGCTAGTAATGATGGAAGATTGGGCGTGAGGCTAGCGACCCCACCACGTAGAAATAAAACCACAGCCTGTAGCCCTGT
This sequence comes from Trichobilharzia szidati, assembly GCA_944472155.2. NCBI lineage: Eukaryota > Metazoa > Platyhelminthes > Trematoda > Strigeidida > Schistosomatidae > Trichobilharzia > Trichobilharzia szidati. The sequence continues at coordinate 47,777,858 of OX235276.1, read as the reverse complement.
GTTTCACTTGGGATCTAAAGGAATAAAAAAAAATGCCATATGGTGCTAAGCACTGAAGTATAAGATCGTCCTCCCATCTTTGTTTAAAACTGTCTTGTCCCAGCTGAAACATAAACCCAAACATGTCAATTATGGAAAAAACACTAAGTCATAGAAATATCCATTCTAGGATTTAGTCTACTAATACAAACCAATCAGTTCGCATGCAGACTGAATCAAAGGTCAGTGTACAACTTTGCATAGTAATAAATCAGTTCAAGAAATACACAGAATAAAGGAATAGAGACAGGCTAATAATATAACAGACCAGAAGGAATTTAAACCAAGACTGGTGAAGCTTTTCATCATCTAGAAGGTGACCCCAGTTAATTACTACCTGAATTCTATATAACAAAATTTGACTCATATTTTCAAACAATCCTATAAGCTAAATGACTTTATTTTGAGATATCCTGAAAAGACTTGATCTGCCTTGGTGTTACTGGTTAGGGTAGTTGTCACCCCATTCCTGTGGGATATTTTCTAATTAGACTTTTTTATGTCCACGTAGCCGCAGACATTTATCTATCATTCTCTCTCTGACGTATTTTTTCATGAACGACCAAGAATAATTACACCAGTGTTGAAAAACAAATGGTACCTCATATTGCCAACAGAGTGTGTTGTTGATTCAGTTGTAGTTCGGGTTTAATTCCTCGCTGACGCCAACCCTAAAACCTTCGCCTACCTGATTGTGTCTGTAGAAAAGGGAAGCTTAGGTGTGAGGCTATCAATCCTACCCTGTAAAAATCAAACACCACCACTAGTGAGACTTCATAGCCCAGGCTTGAAGCCATATTTTCCACTCGGAACGCAAAGCAGCACAAAATAAAGGCCTATCACTCCACAACAAATTTCCTAACAGAGATCTCAAATACTCTAGCCTATCATGTCAAAACATCCCCTGTATTATCAAAAACTTCTTCTGAAGAAGAATTCATAATAATTATTGAATTTAATTTTAGATTTTCCGGTTTCACAAGAGACAGCGGCTCTCGTGGCCCAAGTGGTCTTGTGGATAACCCACCTTGGCGTCTGAAACTTTGGGCACTGGGTTCGAGCCTAAGTGGTGGGAATATCATCATCACTTACTCACTGCGGAATGCAAGTACATCCAGTTGGCTGACGAGTCCCAAATAAGACGATATCCTGGATTCCACTGCTAGCCACCATCCACCATTTCAAGAATACGTAAACAGTGTTTGATTAACATTCATAATCGGACATTAATACTACTTATTATCAGAAGAAGAAAAAAAGAGAGGAAAAAAGAAAGCAATCACCTAACCATCTGGTCTTAACCAAATTACTACTAATGACAGTACATATAATTCAGTTATTTGAACTTGAGATAACACAAATTACATTCATCCATCTTCTCTTCTTTGTTTTTTTTTGCTTGTTTTTTTCAACTGATTATAAATCCAAACAGCTTTCTCTCTGATCTACGTGTATACATTTATATATGAATAAAACATATGCTTAGTGTACTTACACGTGTACACCTGATTATTACTATACTGTATTCTATTCCTAGGTGACCTTCTTCTTTTTCATATTCATCTGATCAATGATTCATTTAGGTAGTAGTAATAGTAGTGAACTAGTTTACGGAGAAATAAATAATACTTGAAAGATATTCGTATAGATATTTACAGGTGCCAGTATAGACATTGAATAAAACAAAACAAAAAAGGAGAAGAAGAAGAAGAATTGAACACATTGAACAGATTTATTTGTTTCAATCCATCTAATTTACAAATATGCAATTTTGTATATATATATGATTTGTAAGTTTAGATGGTTTGATTTAGACTTTTTTTTAAAAAAAAACTTTTTATCATTTAAAAGAAAATCACTTGACTGGCGACACATTTAAACTGTAAGACGTCTAGATTTTGTAACTGTAGTGTGTACGTTGAGATGTCTTTTATGTATTTTTACATTGTAAGTATTTCGGAATTATTTAGAATTTGGTGACAGATGAGAGAGAGTTAGAAAGTCTTGTGGATATATATTATATACATATCACATTTAAGGCAAAATATAATTGATACTGTTGTTCAGTTACTCGCTTTTGTGTTCTCCTCACATTAAATGAAACGCAGGTGGATGTACTGAGGTAAGTAGAAATTTAAATTAACATCTCAGTAAGAGATAACGTGAGGCTAAACATTGTAGGAGTATAACATAGGCTACAGTGTAACTACTTCAATTAGTTCAGAGTATTTAATAAGGAACGACGAGCTGGACATCTGGGGGTGTCGTGGCTGAGATAGTCTAAGTAGGAGGTGAAAATTTGTGGGCAACAAGGAACTCTGCTAAAGAACGAACCAACCAAGAATCTGTCGCCCAACAAATATGTAGGAGACAGAAAAGATGGACTGGATCTACTCTGAGGAGATTATATGGTGAAACCAAGCAAAAGTCATGTCTTCAAGAGTGGCACGAAGGAGATATTGTGATTATGAAATGAAAGTTTGTAGGCAGTCATGGAGCCAGCTAAGAAAACTGCAGGAAACATGGTGTCAATGAATATAAACACTGAACGTTTGTTTATTGGCTTTGGTCGCCATTGGTGGGCAACTTGAAGGTGCGAGTGATTCGATCGTGTACATGTTAGAAGAAGACGAAAGAATACGAATAGAAGTACAATACAATACAACAAATAAGCTGGAAGAAATGAAGATGGATTGTTCATACTCTGAGGAAACCATCAAGTGACATCACAAGACAGGCCATCACTCGAGTGGAACCCGAATAGGAAGCGTCGAGTTGGTCGTCAGTGCGAGGGTGACATGGAGGAGGTCGTGCGTGAAGAGGAGATGAAAGCATGTCGGCAGACGTGGAGCCAGGTGACAACTTCGGCGGCTAACCGGACGAAATGGAGACATGTGGCTGAAGCCTAAAGTTCCTCTAGGAACTAAAGGAAACAATAATAGTAATAATACATTCCTTGTAAAAAAACATTTGTGTATAGACTTAGTACAGAATAGTGATTTTAACATTCGAAGAATACAATTTCTTGTCATCCATTGTGTTTTGGAACTAAAGTCAATATCTGTGCTTAGTGGTTGTTGATTCGGAGTGTCTTCGGAAATAATAGGATCTTAGGATTAAGTTCCTTGACGCATGATGAAATGGTGACGTGTTGCTGAAACACTGGGTTCCATTTGAAACCCAAGGGAATAGTTCTGAATACTTAAGAAAAGCTGTTTCAAATTCGTATTTGTTGAAGCAAATGAAAGAATCCCTGGACACACTGATTCATATACTGGTCATTCTTGAATCCATAGTCAGAGGTTTACACTGTATAGTTTTTACCGGGGTTTAGAGGTGGTACTACATTTTTTTTGACTGTTCTCAACTACAATTGATAGCATGCTAGTAATAGTATTCCGAATGAACAAGTTCCTTCCATTTGATTGTACCTGAATTTAGGTCAGTGCTGTGACACAAACTATCCATCATCTCTGGCCTACAAAATGCCAGTCATAAGTCTTCATTCAAGGAAGAAGCAGAGTTACGAAGGCTAGTCATTCCCCATTAGAGAAACATTTTAAAACAACAGTAATGGACACTGAGTCTACTATGTTTTTTACACACATTCATTTTATTTTTGAAACTAAAACTTGAAAATATTGAAGAGTGAACTTTTTATACGCAAGGCGGCTTGGGATGATTCTTATACACTTTAACCTTGTCCAGCAAGCGCTACTGTTTGGCATAAACGGTTAATAACTACTTATTTCAGTCAGTAGTATCGACAATCGCACTGTTTCTCTTGCTTTCTTGATTGCCATCTCTGAGGTATGCAGCAGATTACTTACTGTGATCTGAATAATTTCGATTTTGAAAAAAGAAACTGTGGGATCCGGAAATGATATATGTTCGATTAGATATCTGAGCATGACTCGGCTGTTCAAGGTGAGTGAAAACCGACTGCACCGTTGATTAACACAGCCTCGAACGGGAGGAACAGCTGCCCGGCGATTAATTCACTTCAATCTAGCAAGGAGAACTGGTTGATGTCAGTGGTTTCAAACTAATCAAGTCAAACAATCAGTACTACATACTATCATAGTATGTTAACTTATATATGCATATATATATATATGCTTACATTTGATCCGTGAAGACTCAGTCATCAAATACAGATGTTTAAAATTCTAAATTTTAATTGCTATCTCATTCATGTGTAAAATCCCTCAGAAAAAGGTTTGGACATAGATGGGGGGGATTTCAAGGATGAGTAAACGTGAGACGGACACCACAAAAACTCTAGAAGATTAGGACTTCAAAAGTAATTCATGCTTAGTGTCGCACAAACTCCAAGATTTAGAGGTGATAACCAACAAGTTTTTAAAAGAAGCAGGTGATGCAGACAGGACTTTAAGTGAATGTGGAGAAGACATAGGTGATAAAGATGCCTAGCCAACAACAACAAGAACAAGCATCAAACACCAACAATGAGAAGAATCCAAGGGAAGCCATCTCTTCCACTTACCTACCTAAACGGCATCGTTTCAACTACAGCCGCGCAGCACTGATGAGGATGTCAAAGCCAACCAGGATCGGGAAAACAAGATACGCCTTCATTACTCTTAAATCAGTGTGGAGATCTACAGCAGTCAGTAGGTGGAACAAAATTCCAATTTTCGAAATTAGTGTTAAGACAGTGTCTATATATGATTCAGAGAGTTGGTACACCTCTCACCAAAGGCATTTAGAACAGGCTATTGATGATTCTGATCAACAGAAACCTTTACTACGTTGGTGGCACGGCAATAGAGTGCTCGCCAACCACGTCTCACGTGGTCCGGGGTTAGATCCTCGGCCACAGACGCACTCCTTTACCTCCCTAAGCCAGTAATAAGACTGGTAAAGAGGGAAGGTTGGGCAAAAAGCTAGCAACTCCACCCCGTAAATATAAACACCACAGCTACAGAAACTTCAATCCTCTAGCTTGAAGCCTATGTTCACTGATGTAGAATAAAAAAACCTTCACTCGATGACAATGAAGATCATATTTTCAGCGGGAAACGATAAGTGATAAGGAACTCTGGTAACGAACCAAACGGGAATTTCTTTCTCCATAGCAACTATACGGAAGAAAATGAAGAGAGATTGAAAATATTCTGAGCAGGTCATCAAATGACGTCACACGCCAGGACCTTGAATGGAAACTTAATGATTAGTGCCGAGTTGGGCATCCAAAGGTTTCGTCATGAGAAGAGAAAATGGGAGCAAAATGGCTATGTGTTGCTGAAGCCCTATGTTCCACTCGAAGTCCAAAGAGTGAATAGTAATAATAATAATAAGTTAGCTAATCTAAGGCTTGCTAACAGTTACGGTTAAGTGTAAAACTCAATTAACACATAAACCAATAAATGAAACAATTTTAGTATTTACACAAAGCAATAGAGCATTTAGTTAATGTGTTCTTTGAATTAACTTTGACAGTCAGTGTCCAGTATCTGCTATCAGTCATCACCAGTGTACAAGAGTGTATAATCTGACATTTCTAGGTTAATAATAATAATAAAAATAACACGCTATACAGAGAGTAATCACTTTGTACAAAGCTTACCACTTTAAAAAAGAAAAAATACACGCTAATCTTTGTTAATTACTTCGCAATGTTAAATCAGAATCTATCAGAAACTTTATAGATTCGTAGAAGAAATTGTCCAGAAACACGATTATACTGCTTTTCAACCAAAAGTTAGAAGAATCAACTAGTGACATGTATTTGACAGGAAATGACACTGAAGACAACTGTTATAGGCCTACTGCTTCTATATCTTCTCCTTCTTAATTTAGTTAATCTTAATTAAGTTAGCTTTTTCTTTTCTTTGTAAACCATGACAGTGTTTACTTTTCAATCAATTACTTGACTGTTCGTTTATTTGTTTGTTCGTTCTATCTCGCTGATTGTACATCGCTTACATCCTTTATCTAGATGTAAGTAATGAAAGTAATGGTGATGCACATTTCGTCTCAATTTAGGACTCGTCGGATGGATGTACCTACATTCCTAGTGGGGGCTGTTGTCTCTGCTGAGACTTGAACGCTGTAACCATTGTTTCAAACGGGAAAACATTACTCACTAAACCATTGGGCCACTATCCCTCTTGCAATTAGTATGAGTTGTTATCTGTTTAAGTTCTTTTGTGTTTCCAGATGGTCGATTACGTTGAAATGAAGAGCCCAGTCTCTATAGACATGTCGGCTATTGGTATGGACACTTCGGCATTATCTGAAGATTAACATGATGTCATCTTTGGCTTTGGCGTTAAGTGTATGTTTTTGGTGTGATTGTGACTTCCGAGTAGGATGACTTAATCCTGGAGCTTTCACCGTTTTCCACAGAGTGCATGATATAATAGCCCTTTCCTGGTGACGGTTACACAATTCACACAGAAATCAAAAGAACTCACTTCATGTTGTTTACACGCTTAAAAGAATTCATGCCTCTTCTGAGATTTGAAATTTCATCATTCAGTGCTTTATCACCGGTATGAAAGGTAATTCTTGAGCCGTTAGAGAAAAACGCCGTTTCAAGATGCATATTCGGTTACCACTCTTAGTTATATACACACACAATCCCCGTTGCTGATCTTTTCTGGCCTTCCAATCTTGAGTACTGAGCAAAGAAAGCTGTTGATGAAAGTTTGTAGCTTGTTCGAAGTGTCCTTCGTGACTCAGCGACAAGTCTCTAATCCATCCGCATAGTAGCGTTGACTTCACATTGGAGCTGAAAATCCGGATAATACTTTCATTTTCATGCTGAGTGCTGTTCATCTCTACACAGATTTGAGAGTAATGAAAGCTTGCCTTACTATATCGATCCTCGCTTTGATATCCTTATCAGTTCCGTCCACCTGTAGTTGAAACCATAAACCTTGATTACCTCAGCATTTTCTTCGTATTGCAATAAATTGTTGTCCAAGACGCTTTAGATGTCTTAACTTCCTAGTTAAACTGCATTAGGTCTCAGTTTAGGATCTCGCTGACATCATCTTGCATTCGCTAATTAATTACCTTCAGCAATAAAATCGCGCACAGTAAGCGAGATTTAAATATCTGTGTGATGGGTACATGAAATACCGTTGGGACTGGAGAATACAATACTGTCTAGCACTTCTCACGTAATCATTGCTCTCATGTATAGTTTCGAGGTAATAAATTTAAAAAAAGCAGAAATTGATATCACTTATAGTATCAAAGTAGATTTAAGTAGTTGATCAATGAACTTAGAATACGTCAATAGTTCAGTGATAGAATGTTAGCCAACAGTGCATGCGGTTTGGGTTCGATTCCTCGCTGACACACTCTCTCTATAGCCTCCCATATCCATCAGTACGTCCGGTAAATAGGGAAGATTGTGGATGAAACTAGCAGCCTCACCCCATGAAAGTAACGCAGCAGCAACAGACACTTCGAAGGTTGAAGCCTTATGTTCTACAATGAACGCAAGGAATGGAAAAAAAACAGTACACATGAGGTCTTTTTCACTATCACTGCTAAACTCTTGCAAGCCTATTAGGATAAAAGAAACACTTAAGTTTTCATTTTGTCACAGTGATGTAGTTTTAAGTATCAGCTATTCAAATAGATTAAAGTTATATTCTAAGTCATAAAATAAATTTTTTTGGTGAATTTAGCTGCTTCTACCGCCGACCACGCATATGGTCCGGAGTTCGATCCCCGGCCACCGACGCATTTCTTCACCTCGCTAAACGAATAATAACACTGGTAAAGGGGTAAGGTTGAGCATAAGGTTAGCAACCCCATCCCGTAAAAATGAACACCACTGCTACCGAAATTCCAGGCCTCTAGCTTGAAGCCCTATGTTCCACTGGGAACGTAAAGGAATAAATAAATAATACCGCTTCATTCAACCTATTATTCATGACTGAATGATATTTATGCAATCTTCAGCGTATCTACGTATACAGTTATGATGATTATCTTACTAAGATGCATCCCGGACATTTCGTATGTGATCATTTAGAGAAACATTGGAAACTAAGGGGGATCAGAAGGCTGTTTCATCCTGGTTTTTGGCTCTTAAACAGTGCACACCCATAATCCCAACAAGGATCTAACCCGGGGCCTTGAGGTTTAGAGAACAATGACCCATGACTGACTTCTAACTTCTGTCGTTTCGTGATTTAGCTCCACTACCAGCTAGGGTTTTCGATGAGCACACACTTTACCTTGACTTATTGGAATACACTGGTCACGACTTCTCATTAAAACTTCAGAAAATTCATCCAGTAGCTTCCTTTTTGGGTTTTGGATGTGCACTATTGGAGAGTCCCGGACTAGAACGACGAGGCCGTGCAGTGCCCCTTGGCTTTCAATGATTCTCTAACTGCTGTTTATTTGTATGGAAATCTACACTAGGTTTGAGAATTATTGGAAATCAAAGGACGCTGACACAAATTTAAAAGAAACAAATGTCTGATGCTGCTTACTTTTGGGTGATTCACTGACTTCAACTTATGTATGAATTCACCGTTATGTTAGACAACATTCCTCTCCTTACACTATAGAATTATCTCTGATTGAATGATGAAAGCAGTGTTCACTAATTTCAACTCCCACTGTTTGTCTTTATGAGACTTTTGATATGTTTGTAAAGATAGTTAGCCGATGGTTCAATTTTAAGGCCTTTAGCAGCCACACACATGGTCCGGGTGAGTCTGACCGCCGGCACACTCATAAAATTCACCTAATTTACTCTCCAATAGTAAGTCCATGGGAGAGCGAAGGCTGGATAGGAGTCTGACAGCCCAACCTCGTGAAAATAACACTACCGCTTTTAAAACATCTAAAGAATGAAGCCCTGTGTCCCACTTGGAACACGAAAGGGAAAAAGAAAAAAGAGAAAAAAGAGAAAAAAGAAGACTTTGTAAATATAAATTGCGAGAATAGATAAGTATCTTATGGACATAATATATATTCTCAAGAATTAGTTTATAGGAATTGTATTTATCTCATGTTACATCATGGATTGATATCAATTAGAGAACCACTTAAAACGAGGGGGTGCTGGACAGCTTTTTTTTTATCTTAGTTTGGAATCCATAGGCTCACTGATGACTGGCTACAGGACAAAGTTATTGCCTGCAGTTCTAGTGAGAAGCTATGACGATGGGTTCCATGCACTCTGTTGTGAGGATGCAGTTCCCACAGATGACATTGCCTGGTGGTCGCGCTAAATCACGAATTGGTAGAAGTTAGAATTCATGCACTGGCCACTGAATCAGGTCCCAGTGTCTGAGTGGTATACGAGCTTGCCTTGTAACCTGGGTTCGAAACCCGGTGAGTGTACGTTAAGACGATGAGTCCCAAACTAGGAAGTTGAACAGAAGTCCAGTACTCCCTGATATTCAATGGTTTTCAAACTGATATCAACTCGTGGTCTAACTAATGGAGAAACTATTGTTACTAAAACTTGTTCCCTCCCTAAGCTTCTCAAACGATCCAAAGCAGTTTGCTTACAAACAGGGTAAAAGTACTTTGGACGCTGCTGCTGTGTTTCATCACAACATTGTATCCTCCTTAGACAAAGGGGCCAAGTTTGTCCGTTGTACTATACATCTGCTTTCGACTCTCTACCTAGACGCCTATTGTTAAACGAGCTTAGCCTTACACAAACTGAACCCTGGGTTATCAACTGGCTGCACTCTTACTTCTCTGATAGGATGCAGTACACGGTATATAATGGTGTATCTTCCTCTCCATTGCTTACTGTAGCTGGAGTTCCTCAGGGTGCTGTTCTTTCTCCGTTTCTCTTTTCCTTCTTCTTACATGATTTACCTCTCTCAGATGAAATCAACTTCGTCAAATATGCAGATGACCTGTCTGTATCGTTTCCCATTAAGTCTCTCTCAGTCAGACTGTCTCAAATTAAACAGCTTCCTGTCAGACATCAGTGAGTGGTCCAAACTAAATGGTCTCATGCTGAATCCCTAAAAATGCCAGACTATTGACTTCTCCCTTAGGCATAAACGAGATCTACAAACACTAGTAAGTTCACATGAAGCCTGCTGCATTGAGGAGACTAAAATTGAAACTAAGTCTAATACAAAATACCTCGGTCTAGTTCTATCTTCCGACCTTACTTGGACATCTCATATCCTAATGATTTCTAAGAAAGTGTTCTGTCTTACCCTCTACATTAAGAAACTTAGACAATCTGGAATCACCCAACCTCTACTTTCACAATTTGTCAACTCTTGTATCTTACCTATTCTACTTTACTGCTCCCCGTTAGTCTTTCCTGGTCTACTGAAAAAGGACTATGCCATCCTGAGAAGGATGTTAAAGGTAGTCAGTAGGACTAGTGAAGTAAAACTCGGTCAGCTCGTCACTACTTTAGTTGATAGGCATCTGAATACATGTGGAAAATGATCAAAAACCATACTCTCCAACTCCCAACACCCCCTCTATTCCCAACTCTTGCCTTGTATCTCATCAAGTGAAACCAGAAATCAGTATAAAATAATCTATGCTCGTACAACCAAGTACAGGAACTCAACGATAACATACTTGGCCCGTGTTCTAAGCGACAGAGACAATGTTAAGCGTGAAACTTATGACTTGCTCTGTTATTAACAACATAATTTTAGGCTCTTTTATTTCTCTCTTGTTTTGTATTCTTTAGTGAACTCCTTCTTATAACATACTTAGCTACCTGAAATATTAACATTGGCTTCCTTTTTTGTACTTTACTATATTCCTTCTATTGTGTATCCACTGGTTCCGATTCTATTAGCACTATGAGTATTACAAAATTGTCCTGTCATTAACCATCATGTAATATTAATTTTGTGGCTGATTTTTCTTATTTTCTATACTTTTCGGCAATATTAAACTGACAATCATTGGTTGTGAACGCCATAGTCACCACCTTAAAAAATTTTGTATTATTCAGGACTACTCACACTACCACCACAAACACTGCATTAGACTTTGGTAGACTTTTGTACTTTTTCGCATTTATAATTATTTTGTGTTTATCCTGTTTTTTTTGCTGTTGGTGTCTTCAGATTTATTTTTTGTTTGTTTAATACTTATTTTAAATGTCTGTGAAATTAGATGCAAATATTGTAGATATGTGCTGAAAATTCCACACTGTACCACTAGTACTGTTTCTGGAATAAAGCAAATTATTATTATTAAACTTGAAACATAATGTATAGATAAGTAGTTTGTTTAGTTATTTCTTTTTTATCAGGTAAAACAAAACTTTAATTCTTCAGAAAACTGTTTGCGTGTACCATGCAAACATGAACGAAATTGAACATACCAGTAAGTGAAATTTTTGTGAGATGAGTTACTTAATATTTAAACGCTGTCACTGAATAGAATACAAAAGGTGTGATAATGAACAGAAGAAAACAGAATTGTCTTTCGACATTTTCCACTATCTTTCTTCTTTTCAGATAGAGAGGCTGTATTCCTTTTTTGCTTAATTTAAGAATTATTTGCTACATTTTTAGTGGCGTTACCCCAGTTTTCTATATGCTTCCACTCGTATTCATCACCCACTGCTATTAAGCTGCTGAGTTACAGCACTTACTTCTTACGCAACAGATGGAACAGTTCGTATGTTCGCAATTGCATTTCTCCATTTTATTTCCTTAAAGATTTTTGAACTGAATTTATTAGTAAAACTAAAACCATAGACTGGTCACTCAGTTTTTAACAACTCCTAGGTGTATGCAGAATGGGTGTTCTATGTGAACTATGGCAGAGGAGTACATAGGTAGTTCAGAAGGGGAACTCTCACCAACCACGCTTGTGGTTTGGGGTTCGATGCCTGACAGGCACACTCCTAAACCTCGCTAAACTGATAGTAAGGCTGGTAAAGAGAGAAGGTTGGGCTTGAAGCTAGCAACCTTACTGTGTAAAAAGGATCAACACCACTAGCACTGAAACTTCGAAGCCCAAAACAGGAAGTCCTGTATTCCTTTCGGAACTCAAAGGAATAAGGTAAATAGTGAATAAAAATTCAAAGAAGTGTGGATGAAATTTAACAAAAGTAGCCATGGAGAAACTACTCAGACATGAGAAACACATAAAACCTACAATGTTCAGCAGATATCCTTCAAACATAATCTAAAGTTCAATGGATAAGTAATATATTTATTGAAACATTCACAGATTTAGCTGTGAGTATTGTGACTTTTGAAAAAGGAATATATTTCTAACAGTATAATTATTTTTCCTCAATTTCATCAATTAGTGAACCATAACAGTTTGAGGAGTGCAAAAGCAGCCCTCTGGTGTAAATCCCGTAAACAGCCAAAAGCTTCGTGTATTGATGTCGCGCTTTATTCTGATTAATCTTGGATCCTTTACACCCACGTCTTCCACTCTTAGTGATATAAAATAGCTCATTATAGCAGGACTTATTGATCATCTTATTATATGGTGATATCTTGACTTGTTTGGGAATGACATGAGCTGGTAAATGTTGAATGAGCAGTCGATATCCTTACTGAAATTTCATTACCAACTAGCCCAATAGGACTGATATAACATTCTAATTTTATTAATGTGTTCATTACATTTGTTGTTCTTAAACTAAGAGCCTATGGAGATCTGTTAGGTAACACTGATCAGATACGGAACGCGCCCCAAATATGTACTATGACTATCATCTAAGGAGTTCAGGAGACTGTTTTTTATCAACATTTTGAGTAACTCTACTATATTGTCTGTGAAACGTACGTTGACCCATTCGATATCAGTTAAAAAAAGCATTGATAAGTCGAGAGCACTGGACAAATGTTTTATTCTGGTTTCAGAATCTTAAGCAGGGTTCAAGGGGTCGAACCTAGGACCACCAGGTTTACAGACTAGCGTATTGATTATTTATTCCATAAATTCTTGCTTCTGTCATTTGGAGATAATATCGCAGCTGCCAACTTATGCTGTCGATAAACATCCAATTCGGACTTGATACAGTGAACCCACCGGTCACAACTTCCAACTTGGTGGATTATCATAAGGGCATAAAGTTACCCTAGTGAGTATGCACACAGCAACAAGGAATGCTAACAATTACTCAATGTCATTTCCATTGGTAATCCCATATTAGCTAAAAGTCACACTTCTTTCTAAGACAGTTGTTTAATATATATATATGTCCAAACCAAGTTCACTTTTAACAGTTTGAAAAAATTTGGGCATTGGGTATATGATATTCATTATAATAAAAGTTTTTGTATTTCCTAATGAATGAAAAACAAAACCATATTGTTTTTACTGACGTTTCGCTATTTAATGCCAATAGCTTTATTAAAGCATTATTAAACCGGAATTTACATAATCTCAGCAAATATATATAACAAAGAGTTATGGGGTGAGAAAATAGACTTAGGTCAAGTTAAAAAGACATATTGAAAATAAAAAAACAATGATCACTAAACCAAATAACAAAGGTAATAGTATATCTGTTATGGTATCAAAACAATGTTTACTAACTTGATCATCGTTCGTTAGTCTGGGGGCATTTTTCGTTGTGACAGCCTGTTAACGAAATTATGAAACATGTTACAGGCAACGGATGCTCATTCCCATTTAGAACAAGTGGGGGAGAATTCACCTACATTCATCTAACTAGTCCCGAGTATGTGTGGGGCTAACGACTCCGCCCTCGAAAATCAACCCTATTGCTACAGAAACTTCACAGTACGGGAAAAAGAATATTAAACAAGAAATCTACTCTTCTCTGGAATCAGAGAAACGGAATGACGAGAGATTATGAGAGCCATCGGGAAGCCAGTCAGTCAGGATGTCTTTTTCAATAGAAGCAGAAATAAGCAACTTCTTTCGTAATTTTGTCTAAGCTTAACAACTGCTTATCTACAAAATGGTGGACAAACTCACAAATTCCCACTAACATGTAACAAGTGTATCCCTGACCAAATGAATGAAATAATCTCCAAAGTTACAGGATTTTCATCATGAGCTGACATTAGTTAGAGAACCATTGGAAAACCTGGGAGTACTGGACAGCTGTTTCGTCCTAGTTCGAGACTCTTCACAGTACGCACCCACCGGGATTCGAACCCAGGACCTTCTGGTTACAAGGCGAGCTGGTAGACCATTAAGCCACTGGGACCCGATCCAATAGCCAGGTCATGAATTCTAACTTCTGCCAATTCACGACATAGCGTGACCACTAGTCAATGTCTTTGGTGAGTATTTGTCCTCACACCCGACCTGCTGCACCCTACTGGTCACAACCTACCTGAATAGGGCAAGTCGCCAGTGAGGGTCTCAGCGGCTTAATGGTATACGAGCTGACGTTGTAACTAGAAGGTCCTGGGCTTGAATCCCGGTGGGCACGTACTGATGAAGAGTCACAAACTAGGACGAAACAGCTTTCCAGTACCCACAGGTTTTCCAATGGTTCTCTAACTAATGTCAACTCATGATGAAAATCCTGTAACCAATCAAATCCCTACAAACCAACACTTGAATCTACAAAGTATTTTTGACTTGAATCTACACAACTGGCATATCCGTTTGCAGTTCATTATACTCCTAACTAGCAGTGAACTAAACCTCTTCACGTTTGTGGTTCGACTGTGTCAATACTTTAATGGTCTACTACAATTTATCGTACGACAGATAACAGATACTGGCATACCAGTGTCTTTTCCAATATCCACGGAAAAGTTAAATTAGAAATATTACAACTAACTTGAGTGAATTATGGCCCGCCGATTAGTAACTGAGCGGTGGGTAGATAGCAAGTTGCCTAACAACCATAAAATACGGAAGTTTCTGTTTCTTTGATACCCGACATACACTGACATACTGAAACCACAAAGTTATAAGCAGTTGTTAATTATCAATCCACATTCTTTACATTTTTTCAATTAACAGTGGACATTATATATAAAGGGAAAGTCTATCTGCCTAGTAGTTAGTTCGTTTCTTCTCTGGGTGGCAGCAAACATGATTAGTAGTAACTTCCTATTTTTCTTTTGGTTGTTGAGAATATCAGTATTTCAATGTTCAACATCATACTGCCAGTTGTACTCTTACACTAAGAAAGATATATGTGTGTTCAATTTTCAAGGTGAATAATTTGTTTATCTGCTTGTTTTCGCCTTTTAAAAAAAAATACTTTTTATGCACATTAATCTACGGAGCTAATTGTTCATCCTAACAAACACGTATACACGTAAATGTGTGTGCCATTCCACAAAATGGACACAAGAGCGGAACATGCCTAACTGTTAGAGACATGATGTAGAGGGCGTCTGTTTGAATGTGAGAAAAGGGAGAGATAAACAGTAGCCGGTTTTAAAAACCGTGTGAAAGCACAGCATAACTCAGTTTCTATTTTGTTTATTGTCATGTGGATGTATGGGTGTGTATTTCAGCTAAATGTGTGGAGAAATATAAGTTCTGAGGTTATGCAAAAACGGTTGTAGATGAAAATAATGCACAAAGTGATGCTGGTTTTATCGATCGCGTGATGCAATCGCATCTGCATACCTTGCCTACTTTATTTAATATTATATAAACATTAATATAAATGCGGTAAGTTAATAAGTAAGGAATTTATCAATCGGCATATATATATATACTAAGTGATGTACACAACCGTTGAAATTCACTACCATCCAGATATCTGATCATTTTCAAGTGTTGGTTTGTGGGAATTTGATTGGTTACAGGTTTGAATACTAGCTAACATCAGTCAGAGAACCATTAGAAACTCAAGGAGTACTGGAAATGCGTGTCGGGACTCTTCAACAGCAGGCGCCAACCAGGATTCGAACCTGAGACCTTCCAGTTGTAAATTGAGGTTATTGAACGTTAAGCCAATAAATTCCTACTTCTTTAAATTCGAGCTATGTGTAGCGCAACTGCCAGCCAGTTCTCGTGAGACGTTGTCGTCAGTGGAGTCCATCAAATGAGGTAGGAGATCAGTTACTCATCACTGTCGTTGGCTGGCGGTTACGCTATGTATCGCGAATTGTCGGAAGGTGGAATTCTTGAGCCATCAGACTGAATCCCAGTGGTTGAATGATCCACAGACTAACCTTTTTAACTAGAAGGTTTTGTGTTCAAACCTTGATGGGTTCCCGCTGTTGAAGATCCCCAAACTAGGATGAAACAGCTGTCCAGTACTCCTAGGTTTTCGAGTGGTTCTCGAACTGATATCAGCTCGATATCAAGCCAGATGTCTATTAGCCTGATACAAAACAAATGGTGAGACAAACATTCCTACTGTTTTTCTTTTTTCGGAGGGTTGGGAGGGGTGTCATTATTAATTTTCATATAAATAAATGGGAACTGGTGTCTTCAGGACTACTGATGCATTGATTTCTTCACCGATGCAAGTAGCCTAGATCAGATAGTGCCACTGTAATCATTCTTACTGAGCTATTTTTCAGACTTTTTGACATATCGAAGTCACATTCATGGTCACAGAATGTCATTAGTAAAGCCCATGGTTTGGGCACATTTTTTCACCAGGTCAGGCAGCCAGGCTGAAAGTACTGGTTGAATTTTTGGGGTGGGGGCTTAATTCTCAATATACTGGCTGAGGTAAGTGGCTGTATATTGTGGTTTCTGTCTGTCATTTCCTGAAAACGCTTATTTTATTCAGTCTTTGTGCTTTTTCTGGCTCAATAGTAGGACTAACTTTCGCTTTTAGAGAGTGTGATGCTTCTAAAGATACTTCCATCCAGTTTCTCACTGATGGCTTTAGGAACTTTACCACTACCATACTGGTGTTATGTTTAACACTTCGGAGACTAGATCAGCCATATCACTGTCAACATCACACTAGACAGCCTTCTCTTGTGTGCTGGTTTGAAGTTTCACTTGGAAAACCCTCACTAAATGGGATGCAGATGCATCCAGCTTATAAATCCTAAGCAAGGAAATATGTAATTTAGAAAGCAGAAGGATTGAGTGAAGAAATATTTACTTTTCAATTAGATCCTCATCTCTGGCTTTACTCCAATAAATATGTATCATTTTTATTACAATACACAGTAATTTACCAATCAAGTGGCGATATGTTTGTTAACAATAATTAGTCAGTGTCAAAATGTCAATGGGGTGATAATTAACGAAGGAAATTAATACACACAATTAAAAGGTAGAAATGGTTGCGATACACGGATGGCATAATGCATAATTTTGGAAAAATGCTCTCCTAATTATTCATTATTTTATTTTTACGAGTTGATCACGGATTGATATCACTTAGAGAACCATTGAAAACCAGCACTGGAGTACTGGACAGCTGTTTCATCCTAGTTTGGGAATCATCGACAGTAAGCACCTACCACCAGGGTTCGAATCCAGGACCTCCCGGTTACAAGGCAAGCTGGCTCGTATACCATTCAGTCACTGGGACCCTACTCAGTGGCCAGATCATGAATTTTAACATCCACCACTTTGTGATATAGTGGAACCACCAAGCAATGTCATCGATGGGATGTCCATCCTCTCACCCGACTGCATGGAAACCAATAGAACTCCAGGAAACTCCATCCTGTAGTGATTCACTAGAGAGCATCAGATTTATTTTCAGTAGTTGGTTTTCAATGATTCTCTAAATGATATCAATCAGTGATCAACTCGTAAATGCAAATCTAATCCCTACAAACCAACTATTGACTAATTATTGTTAAAAACATATCACCGCCTGATTGGTAAATTGTTGTGTATTGTATTAAAAATGCTATATACACACATATTTTTTTATTTCTTTTATTTCTCTTTTTTTCTTTTTCTTGTTGTTGCATTTTATTTTTTTTTAAATCTTTCAAAAATTTATGAGGTAATTAGATGCAATATTGTAATGCAAGCTGAAAATTCCATACCTGTACCACAAATACTGTTTGGAATAAAGCTATTATTATTATTATTGGAGTAGAGCCAGAGATGAGGATCTAATTGAAAATCAAATATTTCTTCGCTCAATCCTTTTGCTTTCTAAATGGCTAAACGGGGATTGTTTCTATATTGAAACATGTAATTTTTGATTCTACCACCGAACACATCGATATCAAATTTCGGTGATACCTTCTTGAATCTCCAGGATGATATCAGTGTAAGGAACAGTGATTGAACTTTAGATGAAAATCTGAGTCGTGGCAGCATTCAAACTAGTGGCCTCCTAATAACCAGATTCACCGCTGTACTAGCTGAGTTACGAGAATCTCGGTGATATCCAGCTTATCATTCCACTATGAACTTCATTAGTAATTCTAAGCTGTCTTGTGAATAAGCGATGTGTTTTACTACGCCACACAAGTTGTCAATTTAGGTTTTAGCCGTTGGGTTTTGCAACTTTGATGACAGGATACTAGGCTAGTAATCCAAAGGATATCTTTTTCAGTCAATCTACAACTCGTATTTTTGTTTAGCCCTCAGTTGTCGTTCATTACAGTTTTATCAGGTGGCATAATTTCAAAATGTTTCAACCGATCTTAGCCTTCTGTCTTCTCTAGAACATTCAAAATACCTACGGTCTGTATATATCCATGTTTTACTAGTATTACTGGGTTTTACTACATATGGGAACTTGTATAAAATATCCTGACAACACAAAAAGCTTGTTACTTTAAATATTAGGTGGGAAATCTAGGATTTCATTGTTGCGTTTGCTTTTAAGTGAGTGTTGTGAATAAAATTCAAAATAAAAGTTGTCCACTTCATTTTATCGCGTTCCGAATGAAACATAAAGCTTCAGGTTTCTAAGTATCAGTAGCGGTGTTGTTGCTATTTCAAAGGTTAAGATTGTTGGCCTCATACCTAAGCTTCCCTGTCTCCAGGCTTACAGTAGACTAAGCAAGATATAGGAGTACCCAAACAAGGTACGTGATTGGTGAGCACTCTAATACTGAACCCCCGACAGCGTCTGTCTACTTGATCAACACCAGTGTGGATAAGTATAAAGTGGTTTTTATGCACTACGGTTATTATTATTATTGTTTCCTTTGGTTCCTAGAGGATCATAGGGCTTCAGCCACACGTCTCCATTGCTTTCGGTTCTCAGCTAAACTTTTCACCTGGCTCCAAGTCTGCCGACATGCTTTCATCTCCTCTTCACATGACCTCCTCCAAGTTACCCTTGAACGCCCAACTCGCCGCTTTCCTTTCGGGTTCCATTCGAGGGCTTGTCTAGTGATGTCACTCGATGGTTTCCTCAGAGTATAGACAATCCACCTTCTTTTCTTCCTGCCTATTTGTTGCACAATCGGTTCCTACGGTTGAAAGTTAATGAATTTATGGTACCTTCAAAGCTGTTAGCTTTTAGAAAAATTAATTGGTTACAAGATTCTATTTGTATGAATTAGAATGTTTCAAAGGTTAACTGTTAGAATGCTCACCAATAATGAGGAGGCAGAGAGTTCCACTCACATTCCCAAACATCGATGGTTTTACTACACAACATCAATTTTGGAAAATAAGGAAGGTTGGGCGTGAAGCTGGAAAACTCACTTCGCAATAACAACACCACCGCTACTGAAAATTCAAAATTTCAGGTCGTTTGTCACACTTGGAATTCGAAGAAATGGAAAAAAACATGAAATAAGGAACTGTTTGCACTCAGGGAGTAATTGGGTGTTGCGTCTGTTTCAGTCGACAAATTTTGCTTCAGGTGGAATTAAATCTCTGTTAGTTTATAAGTGTAAGAGATTCCCATCTCACAGTATGATCTCACGCCGTAATCCCCACTGCAACACCTATGTCTAAAAGCTCACTTTTTATACTACCATCCACTTTGGCTACGAAGCACAAGTTTTAAAGTACAGACTTTCCCTATAGAAAGCCGAAATTTTGATGACTATCACATCACTAATCATTGAAAGGAAAATCGTGCTTATTAGGTGTCCGATATTTTATTTCCGTGATACACAACTATGGGTAAACCAGCCAACAATAGAAGAGTGTAAAACGTTTATAATTAAAATTTTATTGTAAACTGACTTCAGCCCGAGAACCATTAAAAACTGGGAGTTGTCTACACCCCTCAACCTACTATAGATCGGACCGAGGGCCTTCAGCCTATGGGGGAAGCCCGTTGACTGTGCTGTCACTGTGGCAGAATCCATTGGCCAGCTGGCTCATGATATGTAGAGCAATCAGTAACCAGTGTCAGAATTAATGTGACGTTGGATTCCACTCCACGGGTAAATGGTCAACGGACTGGCCTTGTAACTAGAGTTCATGGGTTTGATTCCCGATGAGGTGATGGCTGAGTACTGTTGAGAAGTCAGTCCTCACCTAGGAAGAAACAGCTGTCCAATACTCCTAGGTTATCAACGATTCTCTAGCTGATCTCATTTAGTGCTCTAACTTGAAATCTATTGAACGCTTGCTAACCAACGCCGTAAAACTGTAATTAAAGATTATTCAATGTTTAAGGAGTTCACTCTTGCTTCTTTCCTTACGAAAATACACCATAAGAGAAAACGTTGTCTTAAAATCAAATTCACTGTTAGCATATAACACAGAATGTGCAGAAAATTCACAATAGTTTCGCCTGACTAGCAAGTACTCTCTGTTGACATGAGTGGTTTTCAACTACTTTTATCAATCAGTAGTACATACTGCCATATATTTCTGATTTCAGACTTATGTCCATTCAGCGAAAGTGTATGTTGTGGGAAGGTTAATTGGTTTGATGACAAGTTGACGCCATTTGGGAAACTTAGGAGTGCTGGACAGCTGTTTCGTCAGCCTAGCTTTGGACTTACCATCAGTACACATCCACCAAGATTCGAACCCAGGGCATGTCGGTTGCCTGGCCAGGTCGTAGACCATTCAGCCAATGGGACACGATCCAAATGCTCATGAATCCCAACTTCTGATAATTCGTGATGTATATATAGCGCCACCGCCAGCCAGTGTCATTGGCGAGTAACTGCTCTCCCACCAGAATAGGTGAAGCTCGCTAATCATGACTGTGGCTGAATGGTTTACGAGCTGGCCTTGCAACCTGAAAATCCTTAGTTCAAACTACAGCGAGTGTGTACTGATGAGGAGTCCCAAACTACGCTGACCAAATAGTTGTCCAGAACTTTCATACTTTCCGATACTTCTCTAATTAAATTAATTCACAAAAGATTTAATTTCAATGAGTAATGTCAAAAACTGACACAGTTACATTACACAGAACAATGATCTCGCTACCAGACGACTTCAGCGTATTTGTATCTTTCATGTATCAATGTAGTTTTGTCCATTTTCTTTTTTTAATTACATGAAAATAAAATGGCTTCGAAAAGTGTTTTTCAGACACATGTTTATCAGACATCGGTGGATAGATAGGTAGATAGTCAGTCAGATATGATTTAGATACATCTGTTTCCGAACTCAAGATATTGTAAAGAAGAGATTACTACGGCTGATTGAAATATATGTATGTATCAAGTTACTCTATGTTAGACAGTTTCAAAGATTATATGCACATATACATTCAGTAAACATGTCAAGAATATATTGTCTGGGATATTTGATAGGATTTATTTATCAAAGTTGGAAAAGAAAAAGTTAATTTATGCATAATTTTACAGTCATGTACATCTAGTTGAAATGTACATGTATTAATCAGATATTAATCAAAGCTTAAGATTATTGTTTTTCATTGATATGATATCAATGTCTAATCCATTCTTGACGGTTTCCGCTAGTCTGGATATTCAGTAAGGCAATGATTTTATCATGAATCAGCAATATGACAATCATAGAAAACCAAAAAAGACTAACAGAAGTACTGGAGAGTTGTTTTGTCCCAGCTTGAAACTGTTCGACAATCTACATCTATGACACTATTAAAGGTTGAAGCGAAGAAATGGTATCCAATAGCTCATAAATTCTAACTTCTATCAATGTTCGACACATCAACCCAATCGGCGGACGATTCATTGAAACTGGAATTGATCAGGTCCCTCAATAATCTCAAATTTGACTCTTGATACTACTTCTGTAGTGTTTAATTGGAATTCAGAAGACAGTTAATAACTAATAGCTATTTTAGTGAAGTAATAGAAGTGTTAAGTGGAAGGCTGTGCAAATGCAATCGTCTTCTGAACAAGATGTTTGTACATCAATACAGCTCAAGGGTGATCACCAAAGTCTGGTCACTAACTAAAGAAGGACTCAGAGAGGCACTCAACAGAACTTGCTATGCAGTTAAACTCATTTTCATAAAAAAAAATACCCTTACACCATCCGAACGGCAATGTCATATCTCACCATGTCCATCAGTTGACGTGTACATGTGATCACATGGACGAAGGGAGGATCTATCGATCTTTGCAGGTTAGAGCTACAGAACACATTCTTAAGTGGATGCAAGAACAAATAAAGTCGACTTATTCAAATAACCCTGGAAATAGACGTGTGATGTCATCTATCGCGAAGCACATTACAGAGATAGGTCCTAACCGCTGTGCCCCAACGCACAGTGGTTAGGACTCTCGCCGACCATGCACATGGGCCGGAGTTCGATCCCCTGCCAACGCACCCCTGATATCAATAGTCGGCCTGCAAAATTTGGGCTACCGATACCACATGCTGAAAATTCTATAGCTTTACCAAAAATACTGTGTGAAATCAAGCTGTAATCAAAAAAAAATACATAAAGTTCATCCCAGTAGTGACCTTAAACTGGCACATAAAACAGATTTGGATTATATGATTAAATTCTTCTAAGCCTAAGCCATGAAAAGGTTTAAACGTGTTTAATGTCTTTGAAAAAATTATTAGTCGACACTTAAAGCTTGTCTTAGTTATCCGGTTTTAAAACCAAAGTTCATATCACTTAGTACTACTTTCACATTTTACTGTCTTGTTTTCATGCCTCATTTCTCTGCTTCACATCTGTGATGATGACCCCTAATCCGTTGTAACCACAGTGATAACGTATTCTGAAAGCATGGATCTCAACAGTTGTCATTCCATATAGAGCAGAGACGTCAGACGATATCAGAAAAGTACTCAATAAGCTCGACATCAGAGTTTTCTTCAAAACATAAGACAAGCTTAAAAACAACCTTGTCCATATGAAAGACCAAATCCCTTAAGATTTTCTGTTTAATAGTGTCTATAAAATGAAATGCTGGAAATATGATGCGATATACATCGGACAAACATCACCAGAGAGAAATCGAAATCAGAAAAAATGAACACCGTAGATCATCTTTTCGACCACCAAGAAATCCAGTTAGTGAACTAGAAAAGCTTGAAAAATCATCAACCATAATTCCACACACTATCAGGCCACAAAAAATGATTTTGACAATATTGAAATCGTCATCCAGAAAAATTTCAGAAATCATGTCTAAGAACATCTAATATCAGAAGCACTTCATATAAAATGGAATCCAAATAGTCTGAATAGGAATGATGGACTCAAACAGAATTTGACCTGGTGGCAACATCCCACCCCTGCCCCATGAAATGACAAAATCAACACGAATGTGATAAGCAATTTCGTTGCACAAACACACGCTGCTTGGAACTGTTCGACAGTCTACATCTATGACACTATTAAAGGTTGAACAGAAGAGATGATATCCAAGAACTCATAAATTCTAACTTCTATCAATGTTCGTCGCATTAAGGCGATTGAACTATCTGAAGGACCATACCTACCCATTGAAGAAAAGAAGGAATCTGCCGAATTCAACAAAATGAAACTAAATACAAACAGACTCCTTCAAGAAATGAAACCCAAAATTGGAAATTCTCTCTGGTTTAAACTAAAACTAAAATCTTATGCACCTTCAAGATTCTACGGTCAACCAAAGATACATAAATCCACACTTCCATTAAGACCAGTAGTAGCTTTCACCAGCTAACTGACATACAACCTCACTAAATACTTATTTTCGATACTACAACCACTGAAAAAGGACACTCAAAATATGGTAAAAGATTCATAGGATTTCAAATCCCAAAGAGAACACCGAGAAATTGATAAAGAAGACATTATGGTAAGCTATGATATTAACTCATTATATACTAGTATTCCTATTACTGGAAGTCTTGATGTCATTTCCAGTCTACTAGAATCAGATACAACACTATCACAAAGATGTCCACTGGACACTAGTGAAATAATTAAGAGCTTGAAATTCTGTCTAGAAAGTAATTATTTTACATTTAAAGGGAAATTATATAGACAGACAAGTGGTGTTCCTATGGTTTCACCAGTTTCCCCGATAGTCACTGACCTTTGCATGAATAGATTCGAAGATCACATCTTTTCAAGCCTACTCACTCCTAAAATATGGTTAAGTTATGTAGATGATACTTTTGTAGTGCTTGAACGAGATCTACACAGTTCATTCTTGGAGAAACTGAACAATCGATCTCCCAGAATTCAGTTTACTTCGGAAGTAGAATGAGATGTCGGTGAACTACTATTTCCGGTTAATAGGAGTTAAAAAAGACATTTCTTCATATCTGTATTCAGGAAGAAAACCCGCTCCAATAAATATTTAGACTTCAGATCATCACACCCCATCAGCGCAATGATGTCAGTTTTTTCAAGTCTTCTTAGACGAGCACACTCTCCTATGTTAACGGTTGAGAAGCAAAAAGAAGAAGAAATAACAACCATTACTGAAATTCTCAAGCAAAATAACTACCCAAATAACTTCATCAACAAAATCAACGCTGAAATCAAGTATGGTCGAAAACGTATTCCGAAAACATGGGCCTCAACAGCTGTCATTCCATGTAGAGCAGAGAAGTCAGATGATATCAGAAGAGCACTCAATAAACTCGACATCAGAGTTTCCTTCAAAACACAAGACACACTGCTAAGCAACCTTGTCCATATGAAAGACCAAATCCCTTAAGATTCTCTATCTGATTGTGTCTATAAAATGAAATGCTCGAAATGTGATGCGATATACATCGGACAAACAATTCAAGACAGAAATCAAAATCAGAAGAAATGAACACCGTAGAGCATCTGTTCAACCACCGAGAAATCCAGTTGAACTAGAAAAGCTTGAAAAATCATCAGCCATCCATGGTCTACACGCTATAGAATCAGGCCACAAAATTGATTTTGACAATATTGAAATAATCCTGAAAAAATTCAGAAATCCCGTCTAAGAACGTCTAATATCAGAAGCACTTCATATCAAGTGGAATCCAAATTGTCTGAATAGGCTGAATGATGGACTAAAACAGAATTTGATCTGGTTACAACACTTCCCTTCCCCATGAAATGACAAAATCAACACGAATGTGATGAGCAATTTCATTGTATAAACACATGCTGCTTTTATAATTTTACACACTTATCAAATCCAACAATCTACACTTGGTTTTGTTATCTTTACCAATTGGCCAATTTGACCCCATGAGGAACGATAATTAAGTTGTTATGTGTAAGCTGAGTGGATTTTGTAAATTCTGGTTTAATAATACTTTGATGAAGCTACTAGCAGCAGTAGATGGCGAAACGTCAGTAAAAACCACTATATCGTTTTGTTTTTCATTCATTGGGAAATACAAAAACAACCTTTATTATAATGTACACTGATAAAAATTTGATCATTTATACCGTGTTATCTTTTATATAAATATGTATGATAAGTATATGTGTAGTCAGAATGTCCGAAATGTGTTGCTTATTGTTTTGTCTAAATTCGTAAAGCGAACTAATCCCCTGAAACTCAAATTACTTATTCAGCTAACATCTTCAATTTACCCTAAAAGGGGTAAATATTTCAATGGCAAAAATGTTAAAATTAAAAACCAATACCCACGTACATTTCCTTACGGACCAGCACCAGCCAGAGAGGTCAGTGGAAAATAGGAGGCACTGAACAACCCTTCTATCCTCATCTGAGACTCTTCATCGGTGTTCACCCTCGACCTCACCAAAGATTGAACCTGGAACCTTCAGATTACCATTCGAGTGGGAGTTCAATGACTTCAAAACAATTCATGACATAGCTCTACAACCAGTAACTGTCAGCGATAAACATACACTTCACTTTGAAATGGTGGATCCAACTGGTCGAAACTTCTCAGTCCATCTTCAGGACAATCATCCAGTCAACCACCAATGAACTGGAAATTGATATTCAGATTACACGTTTTTGTAGGGATTAATTCCAATAGGTGGATTTCGTCACAAACCAACATAAATCATAGATCCAGTACTCCATGGTTCTCAGTGATCCTCTCTCTCTCTAGCTGAGATCATTTAGAGAACCATTGGAAAACCTGCAGGGAGTACTGGACAGCTCTTTCATTCACCTAGTTTGGATCAGTCACCAGTACACACCCACTGGGGTTCGAACCGAGGACCTTCTGGTTACAAGGCGAGCTCGTAGACCATTCTTCAACTGGTGTCAGCTCATGATGAAATCCTCCAACCAGTCAAACAAAATCCCTACAAAACCAATACTTGAAAATTGATCTGATGCTCACAAGCGACTGGCCATATTCAGGCAGTTAACCTGGAGTTCTAGTAGAAAGCTGTGATCAGTAGGGTACAGCAGGTTGAAGGTGAGGAAGTCACTCATCGCGCCATGTCATGAATTAGCAGAAGTTGGAATTAATTGGCTGGCTGGCCATTGGATCGGGTCACGTCCCAGTGACTTAATGGTCTACGAGGTCGCTAGCCTTATAACCAGAAGGTCCTGGGTTCGAACCTTGTGGGTGGGTGTGTTCTGCTGAAGAGTCCCAAATTAGGCTGACGAAACAGCTGTCCAGTACTCTAGTGCTCGTTTTCCAATGGTTCTCTAACTGTCCACTCATTATGAAATCCTCCAACTAATTGGATTTTGACAGTAGAAATAAACTGAAATAATAATATGAACACTATACAGCATAGAAGTAAGGCGAAAGCATGAGGGCTAGTGTGAGTAGATTAGTCTACTATTGCCAATGATCGTGTCATTTATGGTCTATTTATAATAATCAGAAAAAAACATATTACTCCATTGTTTAGTTTATGAAATAAAACAGATCATCCTTATTGTTTCAGTCACTGGTTACTTTTCTGTTTTTCAATACAGAGACACTGAAGTTTTATTTAATTGGGATAAGAAGAAAAAAGAAAGGATACGAAGTATTTAATTTAGTATTTTGAAATCAACCCTTGCCTTTTTAGCTGTCAACTTGTCAAGGAGGAGAAGGAGAAAAATCTCCCATAGTTTTTGAACAAAAATAGAACTAAACTTTAGAATTACTACTAAGATTGTAGCCATAAAGCAAATTTTAGAAACACGCAAGTCCAGTTTAAGAAAGCAGTAAACTTATTAATATTATTACTATCATTATTGTCATTCAGTTTTCTATTGTTACCTAATCAAATGTATCCATTTTGCTTAAATTTAATGAATAAATAATCAGGAAAATAATAATACTAAACTATGACCAACTTCACGAAGAATATATGGAAATAAAAAAATGAACGATATTAAGGAAACTAAGATTAGTGGACAAACGACATTCTTGAAATAATTTGGAGAATGGTGACTAGCAATGGAATCTAGTAAAAGATGGGCGTTTTGCCCCATTTAGGACTCGTCCTTTGGATGCATTTGCACTCGCCAGCGAGTGGTGTTGTTTCCGTGGAGACTTGAACCCATTCACATCGTTTCAAACACCAAACGGTCACCCACAAGAGCCACCGTTTGTGCAAACGACACCAGTTATTCATTTGTGGATAACGCTTTGGCGTTTGAAACGATGGGTACTGGGCTCGAGATTTAGTGTGAATACCGTCATTCTCTTGGGAATGCAGATATATCTAGATAACGAATCCCAAACGGGAAGAAACGTGGACATCCTGGATTCCACTGTTAGTCATTAGCCACCAAATTACTCCTTGTTAGTCCTCAGGTATCGTCAAAACGTCCATAATAGGAGCCAGCATGCATTCCGGTTCGATCAATCAGTCGGAAAATCAAAGCTGAATTAAAAATAAATAAAAGAATATTCTTTTCGACTTCTTCTTCATTATTTATGCTTAAGTGTGGTAGAATATTAACTGAAATTCACAAGATTTTCTGTGTACTTGAATATCAGGTCATCTTTTCATTTCCGTCACTGTTTGATCACGGATTGATGCCATTTATAGAACCACTGAAAACTAGCAGTTATTGAACAGATGATTCGTCTTAGTTCGCAACTCTTTAGCAGTCGGCGCCCATCACCTCACCACTAGGGATTGAACTCAAGACCTTCAGGACCTCCCACTTACTCACTGAGACGGAACCCAGTGACTGGACAATGGTTTCTTATTTCTACAGGTTCGTGACATATAGCCCACTCGCCTGACAATGCTAATTGTGAGTATTCGTCCTAACACCCAATTTAGTGGATCATACTGGTTACATGATTAATTTTGGAAAGAGAGACAACCGATCACATCATCTGACATGAAGGTCAATGGAACAAAGAATCCGAGTAAATTGCTTAAAACTGAAAGTCCTAAAAATTATTGACTTCTGAAGCAGCCAGTTTAGGGAAATTTATTCACTGACGTCATAATTCTGTAGAGTGCGGCGGTGGTATAGCGGTTAGGACGCTCGCCGACCATGCACATGGTCCGGGGTTCGATCCCCGGCCACAGACGCACTCCTTTACCTCAATGAGCCAAAAATAATGCTGGTGAAGAGGATAGGTTAGGCGTGGGACTAGCAACCCCATCCTGTAAAAGTAAACACTGCTACAGAAACGTCAAGCCACTAGCTTGAAGTCCTATGTTCCACTGGGGAATGTGAAGGATAAAAAATAATTCTGTAGAAGTTTTTGTGTATTTCAAAGTAAGTTGGAGTATCACTGAAAGTCAGACAGCATGAGATACCTATGCATACTGACGACCACACAAGCTACTGAGCCCAGAAACTTTAAGTTGCGAGGCCAAGCTCCTTGACCATTAGTCACTTGGGTAGGAATCCAGTGCCCCGTGAATTTTAACCACTGTCATTTCGTGATTTTGACGTTTCCCTCAACCAATACCTTTGATCAGCTGTCTAGTACTTCCTGGTTTCCAGTCATTTCTAACTGGTACTGGATGATGACAAAATCTATATTGAAATTAACTCAAACTCCTACAAAAAATTCATGGTCTAAATAAGGGATTCAAAACAGAGATATAAAGCAAACAGTTTTATTGGATATTATAAGTCACAAGGAGTGGATCCATCTGTGCCAGCCAGACAGCCAGCCATCACCGAGAACAATCACTTAGAGCCAGCCATATCATCGCCAATTGCCTCCAGCCTTCATTCGTCCTCACCACCATCCCGAGGGCACCAACCAGGTAGTTGTAAGTATGGTATGTGCTTTGCACCATCTAAGTGCAAAGTACTGTTACAAGATTGGCAGGAGCCTGTACCTGCACTCACTCTTGCGGGTGAACCGCTTGAAGTTGTCGATAAGTTTGTGTACCTAGGTAGTTGTGTGAGTGCTGGCGGAGGGGTGACGGATGAGATTTCCAACCGTATAATGAAAGCTAGGGTGGCATACATCAACTTGAGCCACCTCTGGCGCCGTCGCGACGTTAGCCTGGCTGTCAAAGGTCGGGTATACAATGCTTCGGTGCGGGCTGCGCTGCTCTACGCCTGTGAAACCTGGCCTCTCCGAGCTGAGGATGTGAGGCGACTCTGCGTGTTCGATCACCGCTGTCTCCGCAGGATTGCTTGCGTTCGATGGCATCATCGCGTGAGTAATTGTGAGGTTCGGCGGCGTGTGTTTAAACACAGTGGAGATCACCATTCATTGAATGTCGTCATCTTTTAACACCGGCTCCGGTGGCTTGGACATGTGCTGCGAATGTCACCCCAGAGGCTTCCGTACAGGTCTCTGTTCGCTAGCCCTGGGACGGGATGGAAAAGGTGGAGAGGTGGTCAGCCCATGACGTGGCGTCGTGGGATGAAGGATTTCTGTGCTAGATTAGCATCGGTTGGTGTGTCACGACTCCCTGGTTGGGGTCTGAGAGATAGCTCAAATCGATGGCTCGAAACGTTATCGGATATGGCCAAGAATCGTAATCAATGGCGAATGTGTTGCGATTTCCTTCTTTCTTCCATTCCCGATGATAGTTAACGAACACTGTTTGAACCTGTTAAGAATGAGTGTTTTCCTTCCAGATGAAGTTCTTTATTCGTTCTCTACTTATATATATTTTTTCTTTTCCTGCCTTCCTTTTTTTTCATCTATGTTGTTTTATTATTATTGTGTGGCGCATCCTTCTTGGTGCCATATTGTACCAAGTTCTAATGCGTTTAAATAAATAAATAAATAAAAACCAGGTAGTCCACGCCTTCCTACGTAACTGGATGGCTGGCTTAACAAACTGTTGTGGATTTCATTGACTGATACAGGTATGTTTTCGCTTGACCACCAACACTGGTTAACTCTTTTCCAACCTCATCCATCCTATGTCAGTCAGTGTCTAACAATGCCCATTGTCGGTCGAGGAAGACAATGTCTAGACAGGCATGCATGTGTTATACATTAATAACACTCATATTAACCAGTACTACTTGTTAGCCAGATCGATGAGATCTAAACACTTGAGTGCCGTTACGCTTGTTTGGAGCCAAGCTCATCAGCGGTTTAACGCATTTCAGAAATCCGAATCAGTTTAAACCACCTGATTTCTTTAATTCGAAATGGCACTTCGGTCCAATCAGTCGACGGGAAGAAATCTAAATTGAACTAAATAATTAATAAGACCCGTTACGCAAGAGGTGGATCCCGTGACCCAAGTGGTCCAGCGGAAAATGTTTTGGCGTATGAAACTGTGGGCACTGGGTTCGATCTTTGGCGGGAACACCATCATTTACTTGGTAATGCAGATACATCCAGATGACGAGTCCCAAACAGGACGAAATGTGCACATCCTGGATTCCACCACCATTAGTCACCATCCACCAAGTGTCACCTGATTTCTGCCTAGCTATTGGCGTGAACAGGCGACAGCATAAATCAAATTCCCAATTTGTAATGTACACGATTCAAGGTGGATTTTGTCACTGACTTATAGTTTCTCTACGGATAACCTGAAGATTTTGCGTACAATCCTTCTGATGTGACTATGAGTCGAACTGGCTATCCAGTGACTCCTGGTTTTCAACGATTCCTACAAGAACATCATTTTGTAACAAAATTCCCGCTGAGATTGGACAAATCCCCAAAAAACTCAACATCTATAATCCGCTTTCCTATTACCCAAAACATATTTGTATCAATGTTCCAATTTCTTAGTAATATTATCACACTCAAATGATGCTCCATTGCTTTTTCCCTCCCCTAATGAATACTACATGTATAACACTATAGTTTTATTAATTCTTTCCGGAAATGAAAAGTTGAATAAATTAATTAATTAATTAATAGTGAATTAGGGGAATACACTAATTGATATTCTATGGTCAAGCTTTATTATTCCTCGCTGTATAGACACATAAATACATACATGCATAAACTCTATAGATGTAACTATGTACTAATAGCGCAGCAACATTCGCCTAACTCCTCCCCCTTTTCGTCCTCGTCTTCACTCCATTCCCTTGTCTATTATACTTGTTTGTATCTCCTCTTAGTTACCAAATATCACTTAAGTTGTGCAAATTCTGACCTTATTCCATTATGCTTTATTCCTGGTTTATTCTCTCTGGGTGCACTAAGCTATTTGTACACACACTATTAGAGATTAATATGCAGACAACGAGTGTATGTGTGTGTTGGCCATCGCCATTTGTTCCCTACGATCATATATATATATATATATATATATATATATATATATATATTAAAGTTCTAAACATGCGCACCTGGTCACTACACTAAGCATAAAATGATGGATTAATCCATTTAACCTTAATAAATTTCTTTCTTTTTTCTTTTCATAACCTGTTAACGAAAACAAATGTTATGTGATGATTGTTAGTCACAGTTACAGATTTTTTTAATACAAACCAAAGAAGATTAACTTTCTTTTGTGGGCGGATGGATAAAATTCAATGTGCTCTGTTCATAGAAGAATCTATTTTCCCAGGAAATCAGTGTGTGTTAAGTAATTCAAAGTAAAAAAGTAAGTGAAAACCTTCCCATAACTCAGCTCAGTTTCGACCTTTGTCGACATGTCAGCTCCTAGTACTGACGTTTTGACGATTAACATGAGGAATAACATGAAATAATTTGGTGGATGGAGACTAGAAGGCGCACCCAGGACGTTCACATTTCCTCCTACATGGGAATCTTAATCTCGGTGTAGCTGCGGTTCCCATTGAGACTCGAACCTTGCGTTACATTATGAAAACTGTGCATGACTAAGTTGTCACCAGAGTTAAGCGTATAAATTTGTGTAGTTTCGACCTATAAACATGAAAATCTGTTGGTGTAATTCTTAGTTTGATTCGAAGACTTGATGAATCTGTATTTCCTGGTGTTGATTTGTATTGAATTGATTGATTTTAAGGTAGATGTCACTAGAGTTTGAACTTTATGGAGTTCTAATGAGAAGTCATAATTGGGAGATTGCACGAAGTCGAGTGTGGAGACACAGCTACTCTCTCAGATAACATTCACAGACTGGCAAGCGTTAGAATCCATGAGATAGTGGATTTGGACCAAGTGGTAACATATTTACTTACTCACCATCTAATAACTTGGAGGTGCTAGTTCCTATCCCTAATGGGATAATGGGTGTAAACTGTCGAAGGTTCTCAAACAACTACAAAGCAGATGTCCTGATTTTCAATTTTACTGTTCATGTCGTTGGTTTGTGTCAAGATCTATTCTGAAATCTGGATTTCATGAGTCTTTCTAGCTAAGAAACCATATTTCTGATCGTCTTTTCCTTTGTTTTACAGTATTATTCTCTTTTTGTAAGTGGATGTCATCGAACTAGTCAAGGATGTCTTGAAATTTAGGGTACATCTGTGGGTTAAGTCACGCCGAGAGACTAAGCTACAAACTACCTTATTTCGCCCTATGTGTATATATATAACTGTAGAATCAGATGAGGAAGCTGTCAAAAACAGTATTCTTCACTCAACCTTTCTTTGTCTTCTAAATGTCTAAATAAGATTTTTGTCGTATATATGATAAAAACTGTAGTACACTTTTGATGATAATAGTAAACTGGCGATCGGAAAGATTAATCAAATCCCCTTCTTGGATCTTAACTAATAGCTTGAAGGCCAATCTGGCAAATACATCATAATGGAGAAAAATATCTGAATACCGTTGTATCATACAACATTTTTAATAATAATAGTGGAGATTTGTAGCTACCATTGACGTGTTTGATATTGTTGTGTCCCCTAAGAAGGGGTTTGAATCGCTACGTTTTCATTGTCCTTCCTCTTAACAGAATCCTCCTTGGTTACTTTCATGTGAATCGAGTTTCTTATCGGTATTCTGTGTAAATGATATTAAACCGCCTGGTCCAGTGAAAACAACCTTATCGAAATAAAACCATTTTTCAGGTGTTGTTTTACAAGGATTTGATTGTCCACAGGTTTGATCATGAACTGCCATTACTTAGACAACCATTAGAAAACCACTATTGGAGTGCGGGGTGTCTCTTTCGTTTCAATTTGGGACTCTTTATCAGTACGCGGGCACTGGAGTTCGAACTTCGGGACTTTTAGGACTACAAGGCGAAATAGAAGACGATTCAGTCACCGAGACTCGATCCGGTGGCCAATGAATTTTAGCTTCTGCCAATTCCCGACATGTATAGTGCGATCACCAGCTAGTGCCACAGGCAAGTAACTATTTTCTTATCTGGCTTGGTAAACTCTGGTGGTCATGGCTTTCGACTTGAACTCTAGGTAATTTTCTGTAGAGAGCCAGTTGGTTGAATGCATCAGGTTAATTTCTGAGTGTTGGCTTTCAGAGATTTCAGATTAGTTATAGGTTTGATTATTTTCTGCCTTCACTTTAATCTACGGTAGGTCTTACTAAATGTTAAACAAGCCCCCAGGATTGATCGATATTCATCAACACTGATGGAATGAATTGATATCAGAGACTTTCAAGAGTAGAATTTCCAGGCATACAAGACTAGTTGTAAAAACCTATACATACAACCCTTTTAGTTTAACGCAGTATTAAAATGACATCAAATTTTTCATGAGGTAATTTTCAGACAAAATAGTCCAACAAAGTGTCTATGATCAAAAAAATTAAAAAAAGAGAATAAAATGTAACGAGAACACCTTATATTATCATAACTGCAACTCAAGTATCTGACTGGCAAAGTTTCATTCATTTCTCCCTAGCTGTCATCTTCTCTAAGCGTAGATGTGAACTCGAAAGACAAGTCCAGTGTTCGCACACTCACCCACCCCACCCACAAAGACAAACAGAAACAGACAGTAAATTTTCATTATCCTCATTAATATAACTGACGGATACACATTTTATGTAATCTATTTTTTTAAACTTTTGTGTTTTTTCCCATGGGTTTCGTTTTCCCCTCCTTAAAAGTATTATTATCAGTAGTAGTGTTAGTGTTATTATTATAATTAGTAGTAGTAATAGTAGTGTTTTAAAATTTGCCCATTTGCTTATTTTTCCTCCCAACAGTTTATTTATCTCAAATGTTGGTTATCTAGTTACTCGTATTCTTGTTATTTTTATTCTTATCAAATATTATTTTGTTTTCTGAAAGTGTTGAACACTGTGCTTAAATGATATGCCTACTGTATCTGTTTCATTTTTCAAAAGGCAGGGAGACATACAGAAAGATAGAACACATGGAAACCAAGTTCTTTCCCTTGATTCTATTTTTTCTGTGAAAGCTGCATTTATGCACTTATGTAAAATTCACATTTGAATCAGAAAATGAACAAGGAGAATTAGCTGTGTTAGATTGTAAAATAAAATGAATAGAAGAAGGTAAACTGCACACTAAAGTTTATAAAAACCAATGTATTCTACTAGATGTTTTAATTTTAATTCATCTCATCCGCCGTCTGTTTGGGAAGGCAAGCTTAATTAAGTGTCTAACAAACCGAGCAATAGCGCTAAGTAGCACAAGAAAAGACCTAAATAATGAAATAAAACAGATAGAAAAGGCGTTGGTGTTAAATAACTATCCTATAAAATTCATCAGGAAGATCGAAAAAGGCCAAAAGCAAATTTTAAATAATTGTGAAACTAGTAATGATAACATAAATAAGGGAGAATTTTAGTCATCCAGTGTTATACCGTATAAAGAGGGGACATCTGAGACCCTACGTAGAATTCTTAATAAAGTAGAAATTAGGGTGGCATTTAAACCTACAAACTCACTCAGGGACAAGCTCTGTAGGTTAAAGGACGCAGTTTACCCAACAAACAAAATAATATAATTTATAGAATGCCTTGCAATGACTGTGAGGTCAACTACATAGGTCAAACTAGCTGGTCAGGGGTGGTCAGATTGTCAGAACACAAGAATTTAGCTAAGGTAAGGATGGTTGACTCCACTAAGATAAGTGATTTAGAAAAAAGCCCAGCAATTGCACTGCATGCATTAAAACACAACCACACAATAGCATGGTGGGAGAGGGTTAAAATTCTAAAAAGTAATCTAGGTAGGTGGAGAGAGAGATTAGTTACTTAATCCTGCCCGGTTCATCGAGTCTACACCCAACACATGCAACAGATATGACTCAATGCAAATAACAGAAATATGGAAGATATTATTACCACCAGTCAGTCAAATCAGAAGAGGACAATAAATAATCTTAAAATTCTATTTCAATTCAGTCACATCACAACATTCTAACAAGTAACTTATGATGATTATAAAAACACTCGTATTTTTTCCCATCTGATCGTAATTGATCAATAACACTCGTATTATTATTTCTGAATGTACATTATCACATATTGATTTTTATTCAAATATCTAGTCAGTTCCACACATGTATATAAATGAAGGAAAGAAGTTGTGTGAGTAGCTTGATATGATTATGAGTGGCAATAATTTGTGCTCGAAAGGTTATCAGTTAATATTACTGTACAACACTGTGACTTATCAAAATAAAATCTTATCCATAATGGAATTATACTCTACCACAGGGCCCAAATTTTATACTTATACTTATGTTCACATATTTACGCGAAGATTAAGTGCTCAACATACTGTGCAAACAAAAAGCATAGTCTATTACTTATCTGTTTGTCAGCGCTAAGTGGACAACACTCAGTCGAGGGCTAAATAGTTTTACTTTGTCATAAAGTACCCTCTGTCAGTAATTCAATAGTAAGACGTTCATCAACCATGCATGTGGTCCGGATTCGATTTCTCGCCTGACGGATGCACTCGTAAAGCCTTGCTTAACAGTGAGGAAGTCCGGTAGAAAAGGTAGGCTGAGCTTAGGGCTAGGAAGCTCCTACAGCTGGAGAAAAAATGCA
The DNA here is from genome assembly GCA_944472155.2 of Trichobilharzia szidati. Lineage (NCBI taxonomy): Eukaryota > Metazoa > Platyhelminthes > Trematoda > Strigeidida > Schistosomatidae > Trichobilharzia > Trichobilharzia szidati. Next base: position 47,741,405 of record OX235276.1, on the reverse strand, counting down.
ACACAAAACCACCGCTACTGAAACTTCGAAGCTTGATGCTTCATGGCTCTTTGTTCCGGTCAAAAAGTAAGGTGGTGAGGGAAGAAAAAAGTACCCTACTTTTGGAACATTTCAAAATATTCCAAGTATTATCATCTTTTACTTCTGCTATCATCAAGACGAAACACTCTAGCTGACTGGTTTCATGAAGGATTTCACCAGCTTGCGCAATTTCGACTCCAGTTAAGAATAAGTTTTTTTTAAGAAATATTTTTCCGTAGTTCTTTGGAGTTTTTGCAGTAACTGGGTTGATGGCTTGCCTCAAACCCAACCTCCACTGTTTTTTTCAGGCTTAGGATTGGCGGACGGCTTAAACCTTTGGGCTAGTGAAATTTCCATCTGGCGTAATGCGCATCACGGAAAAAAATTTCCAACAGGTTGCAGACTTTCATCAACAACTGCCCCCTTCGCTGGCTTCATAATGAAGATCAAACGGCCAGCCAGAAAGAATAGACAACAAGAAACTCTTCAGTGCAACAAACCAAAGAAGAGCCGATTGCTCAACAAATATGTAGGAGAAAATGGAGATGGATCAGGCATACACTGAGGAGACCGTCAAATGACATCTCGCGCAATGCAGGCCATCGCTCGAGTGGAATTGTAATGGGTAAGAACGAGTGCATGACATGGAGGAGATCATTTAAAGTGGAGGAGAAGATTTTAGTCCAAGCTGAAGAGGAACTCAGAAGATAGGACAAAGTGGAGATGTGTTGTTGAAGCCCTATGTTCCACTCGGAACTCAAGGGAATACTACTATGCTACTAATAATAATAATATAATGCATCTACTTTTCTCTGTTGCTTGTTATTTTATTCTCTAGATTTCGGTGTCCACTGGATCACGACATGAACTCAGGTAGATTTTCAATTGGCTTCCAACTTACCTCTGTGTTTTTCAAAAGGAAAACGTAGGGAAAGTCTCTTGTGAGGAATAAGTGCTGCTTTAGATAAAAATAATGTTGTGTCATATCATATTTAATTTAGTTGGAGATTGTATAAGGGGAGTAAATACTTTTCAAGAAGTTACACTGAGAATTCTGATTTGTGTTTTTGAACAATATCCAGAATAAAGCTGATATTATTATTACTATCAGTATTAGTATTAGTAGTAGTAGTAGTAGTAGGTTGAGCTGCTAAGCGCAGATAAACATAAATGTCGAATTATATACAGTAGTTAATCTCTTGCTTGGCATTAGAATAAACCCTTCAGATATTATAAACATATTTTAATTGCCAGTTGTTTTTTTTAAGAAAAATGGTTTTATGAGAAATGAACAAAGAAGGAAATTGGCAGGAAGATAAGGGAATGAGGGAGGGAGGGAAGGATGTTTGTAGAAAACTACTTTGCCATTTTTAATTCTATCTCTGTTACACCTCAAAATATAAGATATCTCTCTCTCTCCCTCTTTCTTCCCCTCCCTGTTTTGCCCTATTTTTGAAACGTAAACATTTCATCTTTATCAGAGAATGACTTAATCAAGATGGCACCTGTGTTTTACTGATATATGAAATAAGTCTTACGTTTGTTTACTAATTATTTTAAAAAAGGGTGGTGTGTGATTTCTCAATTTCGAATGTAAACCTTTTATTTAATAAAGTAGATTATGAAGTGAATAGTATTTAAGAGAAGAAGAAAAAGGTTGAATTTACGTTATACTCTCCACTGTCTTCATAGAAAATGGGAGATTGTTGTTCGTAGTGAGATATCAGCTGAACCCAGTAATAACACAGAACTCATTGTGTCCGAAGCCCAACGTTCTACTCTAAACTCAAGGACCAGGTAATAAGATGGATGTGAAGTAGTCACATCTGAATGTCGGATTCATCAAGAAAGCTTTCAAAATATTTCCTTACCGTCATTTAATTATTCCTTTCCTTTCCTAGTGGAACATTGAGGTTCAAGCCTGAGCAGTGGCATTTTTCATAGGACTGAGTTGCTAGCCTCATGCATCTGCCAGGGATTATACCTGAACCACATGCGTATTCTATAGAACCACCGACGAACTTCCTCATCAATAATAATAAAACATTTGATTATGTAGAGAAATGATTTGCAGAAAATAGGATGACGCTTAAGTTTATTTGGAACATCTACTAAAGAAGGGAGAATTTATTCCTCAGAACTCAAATAGTAGTGGTTAATTTTGTCGAGACATGTTGTTATTCACGGACGTTATATTACCATTCTGGAAGACTTCGTCAGCATATGCTTCATGCAAATTGACTATCAATAGCTAACCAAAAGAAAACAAAACCACGTTACAATGTATCGTAGATGCAGTCACTCAGCTCATTCATTGCAGAGTATTCTCTAAAGATAATTTTTTATCATTACACTGAGATACGCACAATTACCCATGAAAAAGCTAATTCATTGGTGCCTCTGTGAAGAACTTTAATATGAATTCCAATCCCGAACAACTTTCTTGTCAGATAAATCATTATAACTTTTTTTCTATGGTTGTCCTACTCTCTGTCCACAGTTACCGTTATCACTTAACCGAGGGGGTTTCATTCCATTATGAATAAAAATTTTATTTTGATTAAGTCTCACAGTGTTAGTCAGAAAATTGTGTGAGTGAGTATCTTGATATGATTATGAGCAATAAATTGTGCTTGAAACGTTATCAGTAAATATTACTGTATAACACTGTGAGACTTTATCAAAATAAGATCCTTTCCACAGTGGAATTATACTCGACCACAGTACTCAAGTTCTGTCCTTATATCAATAAAGGGTTTTATTCTTAGTAATTTGCATCTGTTTCTGAACATTCAAGAAACATGGACAGGATAATAGATGACTGGATTTAGAAGTGTACTCACATATTTTTTTGTTTCAAGCACATACTTTGAGAAGACTGAAAACACAGTTAATTAAGTTCGAAACATCATATTAACTTAAAACCAGTAAGCTTTTTCAAAGTGGTTCGGTCCTGTTTTGAATCAAAATAAAGTTACATAGGGTTCACATTTGTGCGTTGGTGGCATGGTTGTAGAATGCTCACCAATCACCGGCCGAATCACTCCTATACCTCACTAAGCCAGTAATAAGACTGGTAAAGAGGGAAGGTTGGGCATGAGGCTAGCAACCTCATCCCGTAAAAATGAACATCACTGCTACCGAAACTTCAATCCTTTAGCTTGAAGCCCTATGTTCTACTGGGAGAGTAAATGTATGAAAAAAGGATTTTCATTTTATGGTGCGAATTACACTAACGAATGTAACTAGTGTAGGCGATTTCACTGTAGTCTGTCCAAGAAACGAAAATATTTAAAATTCACATAATTGTATCCTTTTTTATAGATGAGAATATAGTTGAATAAAATGGACACATTTAGGATCTACATAGAATTAGCAAAATCTGCTGATTATTGTGAAGTGTCCTGCAATTATTCTTACTAGTCAGTTAATATTATTCAGCTTACATCGTTTGACGCTGTTCTAAATATATGGACTGACTGACACAGTTTCAATGTGGAATTTAACAGAGTAGTAAACCAGTTGACGTTGCCACAGTCCATTCAGTACAGAAGGGTAAGAAGAAGAAATAAGAATTCAAAAGAACTATAAAGTGAATATAAATGTACAGGGGAAAGAAAAGTAAAATGGGAAAACATGAGGCTTTAATAGATCTGGGCGATTAAAGAGGGTGAATAAGTCTCTGCCATTCAGAACGACTTCCAGTCATATTACCAACAATCTGAGGACACCAGTCTACACCTCTTCACGTAATTCTAGATTTACAGGGGATCATCATTCACTAAAATGACATTTTCTTACCCCCAGAATGTTCCTGATGCAATCTCAAAGTTAGGTTACACCAAAATGTATCATTTTTTATTGCAGATAGATGATTTTGGCGCCATTTACTCTCAACATATGAATCGAATATCACGATAATTAATGAAAAGAAACCAGATTGTCCAGAGTACATAACACAGTGTCTGTCAAAGTTACTTGTCTGCATGTAGCCTCTTCTTTGATTCTTTGTATTTCGAGTGGGACATAAGGTTTCAGCCTTAAGTTCTGAAGTTCCAATAGCCGGGGTGTTGTTTTTACAGTGTGAGGTTGCTGGCCTCACAGGCCAGGAACCGAACTCGGATGGCATTGCTCTGTTAGTGAGTACTCTACCACGGAGCCATTGGCCCATCAAATATATATGACAATCTCTCTCATTTTCTTAAATGAAACTATATTCTCTTATATTAATCTATAAAACAAGTTTAAAAGTTACAATCATAAAAATGACAAAAAAATCAGATGGAAAATGTCATTGGTAATTTGAAAAGTGTCTTAAAAAAAGGAAATGACTGTGTTGTTTTACTTTTTTTGCTGTTGAAAATTTCTTCATGTTATCTGGATTATCTGTTGACAACTTCATATTGCAACGAAAAGGTTTCTGTGTTGTGTTTCTCAATGTTGTCATATATATTGTGACTTAATTGATTATATATATATATATATATATATATATATACCAGATACTAGATTCTTTCTAACCATTCACTATGCTTATTTCTTTTGAGTAGAGGTTGTAAAAGAAAACTTTAGTCTAATTATTCCTGAAGGATAACGGGAAAGCTCAATCTCTGGTGTCATGACGACTCTCAGTAGGGACTTTTCCATAATGCACTGTACTTAACAGGTTGTCATTTTGATGATAGTTGCTGGCGAGACGCATCAGCTCTGCCTGACTGTTACCTATAGAATGGTGGCATTTTCTTTAAGTTTCGGATCCAGAAATCATCCTTTCACAACTACCAAAGCGTTATTGATCAGGCTACTGAAACTCAGGAGCCATTTCTTGTGCAACAGGCTTCAGTAGTTATTTTCTTATGAAATTACGACTTCTCACTTTCTCGTTCAAGAATCTCATTGGACCTCTTAGATACATGTTGCATAAGAAATGGCTGGCGTTACACAGTGACCTGGTGGCATAGAAACTTTGACATTTGAAACAGTGGGTGTTAGATTCGAATATCAGTGGGAAAGACTTCACTCACTAAGGGTGCACGTTATCCAGCTTACGAGTCCTATGTGTGACGAAGCTAGTGTCCTGAATTCCACCGCCAACCAGAATAACAGCTTAACCTATTTAACATTATCTTCTGAAAGTGATGAATCATTCCTCCAATGTTTTATTCAGCACATCACCTCCATTTTTATGCATAGTTATGTTTTTGTTTATCTTTTAGGTATTTACTTCCCGTCACGATTAAAAAATATCCTAAATGACTAGACTTACTTACCGAAATGCTTGATTTCGGTTTGATCGCGATCTGATATAAGTTAGGGAACTGTTGGAAACCAAGAAGTATCGAGTAGTTGCTCCGTCCTAGTTTGAGAGTCTTCATCAGTACTCACCCAAAAAGGTTCAAACCCAGGACCTTCTAGTTACAAGATAAGTCCTTACACCATTCAACTACTGGGAACTGATTCAAAAGCCAGTCAATTCCAACTCCTGCCAATTCGTGATTTCAGCATGACTGGCAGTATCCATTGTCGTCGTCGAGTAGCTGTCCTCACGCCTGACTTGATCGATCCCACTGGTTACAACTTCCCACTTAAACTGCAGGTAATTTTATCCCGTAGCCAGTCACTAGCCAGTATCCAGAACTTCCCAGTTTCCAATGGTTCTCTGACTGATGATATCAATCCGTAATCAAACGGTAAACAAATCAAATCCCTGTAGATTAGCTCCCGAAAAACAAAATATTTGTTTATCGCGTAGTAAAACCAGCGTGAATAGACATTTGATGAAAATTCGGACAGCAACTGTAGTCGAATAGCTGGGCTTTGGATACCTTGTTCAGTACTTTAACACATGAGCTACAAGGCTGAGCTGATAAGCAGGTCAGTATTTCATAAAAAGGTCATGGATTATATATTCAGCTGTCGCGTAAATGTTTGATTTGTGGCTGTGCGTTTATCACACACACACAAACACACACACACACACGCACCATAATCAGACAGAATTTAAAGGCGACTATTTAAAACAATCTTGGGTTGGCAGATTGTTAGTTATTTAATATGTAGTGATTGATGGTGAAACAAAAAGCCTGCATCAAGCCTGTAATCGTGGAAAACAGCGATTACGATATTAGAGGAGAAGAAGAATCTCAACAAGGATATCCTCTCAGCAATATTTTTTGCTGAGCTTCTTGTTCTTTTCTCTCTATCTCTGGAATTCACCTTGTCACCTGTTCCTGACACTCAACAGATTGTATGGTCAGCAGGTTGCTAAATGATCATCATCGCATAATATGCAATTCATTGAAAACCGGGAATTACTGGAGAACCATTTCGTCCTTCTTAAGGACTCATCATCACTACCCATCCATGACTCCACCGAGGATCACTTCGTAATCCTAAGGTCCTGGATTCAATCCCTAGCTGTAGGGTTGATGGGTGCGTACTGTTGAAGAGATATGAACTAGGACGAAATAGCTTTCCGGTATCCTTTGGTTTTCAATGGTTCTCTAACTACTGTCAATCCCTGATCAAACTGAGAATTAATTAGCATTTACTAACAGACAGATAATGCCCCCCACACAAAAAACACTTGAAAAAAACGATAACAAAGGAAGTAGGATAATCTAAATACAAAGTGGAGGGTTATAGTTTTCAACAGCTTAGTTACTAGTACGTTAGTATAATTGCCACAGTCACTAGGATATTGTTAAGTAAAAGTATCTTCTTGAAGTGGGTTAGTTAAATTGTAGATAGGTAGTTTTATTCTCTCTCTCTCTCTGAGAAGTGATATGCGGAGTTTAGTCACGTATCATCAGTACAACTGATTAATTCAAGGAAAAGTGAGTGTTATTCAAAGTTTATATAAGTAAGCCAATGGAATAAATAAATAAATAAATAAATAAGTGACTTGGTTCATCATAGCAACAAAATCAACATCGACACCAACACCAACATCACTCTTTTCGGCACTGATGATAATGATAACAGTAATAATACATGGTCATCTTTGTTTTTCAATGAAAAGGTCATGACCTGTAAAAGTCAACACTTTTGTTAATACTTTTTAATCATTATAACATTCAGCATAACATTCAAAGCGGATTTAATTGTTATCCTGGTTGCTACAGCACTTAGACAGAGAAAGAGCAGAGGGGGGCGGGAGGGAATACTTGTGTTTGTATTACTACACTCTGTCGTTGTGTTCACAGAGCATCGTGTGCATGCGTTATAATGTGAATGTGCATGTGCATTTGTATGTGTGGCAACTGAGTGGTGCACACATCCATCCATAGTGGATGAATACATCAATAAATTTCAAAGTTTTATGACTGACAACATTGTAAAAATTTTTTAACAAAAACTTTTAAAATGAAACGATACGTTAATTAATTTGTCAAATATCATAGTAATAAATAAATAAATAAATAAGTGCATAAATTTTAATTAAATCGCTGGTACAGACTTTAAATTTAAATTTCTCGCTGACTGGTTTCACCAGGCTTTCCATCCGAATCACTAAGCCTTTTTGGGTAATGCGAAGTATACCGTTTTTGGAAGGCTTCTTTTGAATTAGTCGATAATTTTGAATGAACTCATTGAATAGTGAAGGACTGGTGTTGAATATATGTTCAGTTATGGCCCTCCTTATTCATCCATTGTTAAACAAGATAATGTTTTTTGACTCTTTCAAATGAAGTACGCATCGAACGACCTATTTATCTCCCTCCACAGGAATTAGTGAATTGGTAAATACACAGAGAAGTGGTCAGATACGATAGTTTATCTTTAGAGTTATTGGAGAATATTGGGCGGCAAGAGAATACCAATTGTAATGTAGGAGCGAAGAATATTCTTCTGAGGGTGTTTGATATTCTCTTCTTTTCGAATGTTGGCCATAGGATTGCTTCTGAACGCCTTATTTATGTATAGTGTCTTCTTCAGCATAGAGATGAAGTTTTCTTTGTTGGCTTTGAGTCTTATGCGTCTGTTTATAAAGCGTGGAGAGTAGTCATTTTCGTTTAGAGTCCCTACACCTACCGACTTAGGGCTGAAGATTCTTTGGATCCTCGTGGAAAGAAAAACTGACAAACTTCTACAGGTGGATACCCATAAATCACAAGAGAAAGCTGATAATATCTAGTGTGGTGTTTAAAGGAGGCCTTCTGGGCAACATTCTAAAAAAAGAGTTTATCAAACACCCTGAAAAGAACATTCTTTGCTCCTACATTACAGTTGGTATTCTCTCGGAGGATGCGTGTTTTATCCGAAGGAGTCAAAGAACATTATCTCTCTTAGCTACAGAAAGGTAACAATGAATGATTAAGGAGTGTCATAACTGAACATATATTAAACACTGGCTACTCACTGTTCAAGGAGAGTTCATTCAAAGTGATTACTAGGTGTGAATGATTGTTGTGTTAGGATATCAGTGGTGACTTTAAGTTTACTTGGAGTTATTTGGTTAGTGGTGATTAACAATCGAATTCAAGCTGTGCGTTCTGCCCTATTTATGACTCATCATCTTAGTTTAAGTCCCATTGAGAGATGCAGGTGCATACATTTGATGAGTCCTAAATAGGACGAACTCGCCTCATTGATTCAACTGCTAGCCACTGTCAAACAAACAAAAGAATTCTGAACAGCGTTCCGTAGTTTAACATAAAGTTGGATTATTTTATCTGGTTGTTAGAGATTTTCGTCATTTGCCTCCTTTAAATGCTTCAAACACTTTAAGTCGATCAGATAGAGAGTAGAATTTGGTGTACTTTTATCGGTCAAGTAAAGCGTAATTCGGTTATGACTGGTTGCTGCACAGTACTAATAGACTGTGTTCCTGTGTCTTTTTGGCGTTCATTTTGATACCGAAGATATATTGCATGATAGTTGATCAACTACTCTTCTGGATCAATAAAATACTAGTCATTTATATAGGCTGTTTGATTCTAGTTGACATAAATGAAATTAACTGACTAAATCAGGAAGATTTTTGTCTTCTTGTGCTTATTGAGTATAACTTTTGAGAAAGGAGGTCCAGTTTATAAATGATGTCGCCTGCAAAACTAATAAATACGTATTGAGATTACCTAAAAGTACGCTATTCTTGACGTTAACAATGAGACGAATTTTGACTTTTCAGAGAATGTTTGAATAAAATAAACGTGTCGATTAATTTAGTGGATGGTGACTCGCAGTGGAATTCGGGATGTGCATTTCGTCCTATTTGGAACTCGTCACTGGTTGTACCTGAATTCAAAAATCCCTGCGCAATGTGGTTATATGCAGATGACTAGTCCAAAATAGGACGAAATGCACATTGCGGATTCTACTGCGAGCCACCATCCACTAAATTATTTCATGTTAATCCGTAGAAAATCGTCGAAGCATCCAAACTGGAAGCTGACACATCAAAAGAAGCCGAATATTTGCTATTTTAGTGCGCAAATAGACTTTAATTCGACTGGCAATTTTAAGGAAATCTGAGATGTTGTATGTGATGGGTTCGGCGCTCGAGGGTGACATGGAGAAGCTGTTGTGAGAAGGAAATGTAAAACTTGCGGGTAGTTGTAAAGCCAGTTGAAAGTGATGACAGAGAGTGAAGTACACTGGAGATGTGCTGCGGATGCCCAGTGTTCCACCAGAGAACATATGGAATGAATAGGAATACAATAAAATGTCTTGTAGCAACTTTTTTCATGAGTTGACACCAGTTCAAGAGTCTGTGGAGACTAAGAAAGGTCAGAAACCACTTTTTTCTGTCCTAAGACTCCTCACTTGTGTGCACTAATGACTTCATGAGTTATCGAGCCCGGGACTATTCGGACCTGCAACTACAGTGTGAATTAATCGCTAGTTTGTACTACACTTGTCCATGTTTTCCAACTTCTGTCGACTTGTGACGTATTGTCCTGGTGTTCTTCCAGAGATCTTACGGAAATGAGATGAATTTTTCCATAGTCGTATGGGTGCACACCTCTGAAGTGCTTCAAACTGGGTGAAAACTACTAGTGAGTGTTGTCTGATATTTAATTATTATTATTGTTCCCTTGGGTTCCGGGTGAAACACTAGACGTCGATAGCACACCTCCATTTTGTCCTATTCTCTGTGTCTTTATCAGCTAGCTCTACGGTCGCCCACAGGCTTTCATCTCCTCCTCACATGATCTCCTCGACGTCACCCTTCGGACACTCAACTCGTCGTTCCCTATTCAGGTTCTACTCCAGTGATGGCCTAGCGCACGATGTCATTCAGCGGTCTCCTTAGCATGTGTTCGATCCATTTCCATTTTCTTCGGCACATTCATTGAGCGATAGTTTGTTCTATCCCAAAGTTTCTTGTTGTTAATTCTTTCTGGCAGGCCATTTCGGCTTAATGTGGAGCCGGTGAAGGCAGCTGTTGATAAAAGTCTGAATTAGCCTGTTAGAAATGCTTTCTGTGACTCTCGTTTCTCATCCATATAGAAGGACTGACTTCACATTTGTGTTGAATACCAGAATTTTGTTCTGTGCATTGAGTGCATCAGGTTCCCAGATTGACTTCAGAGTGATAAATGTCTGTGTTGCCTTTCCGATTCTGATTTTGATATCCCAGTCCTTGTTGACTGTGTGTATTTGAAACGATACTGCCGAGATAAGTTAAGGAAGCGACGCCTTTCAAGTTCCTTCCTTTGATAGTGATTGGTACTTGTTGTTGTTTATTGGTTAGTAATTACTTTTCGCCACTAGTAGCACTAAAGATGTTTCCTATAGGTGTTAGAATAATATTTACCCTTGGAGTTTAACATTATGCGAAAAAGAAATTGATAAATCATGCCTATGAGGTAAGAAGCCCACATGATATATGAAGTAAACCCTTAAATTACTACAACTGATCAAGTTTCATTCCACTTGATGAATATTTGATGTATACTTACAGAGCGGATCATTCCCAACTAATAAATTATTTGTAGGGTAAGAAATTATGTAATGCCGTAGGCACTAGGGCTGTATATTCTCTCTAAATGAAAACATATCTATCCAACACGAGACTGGAAATACATCACAAGGCTAGATCAGAGTCAAGAAAGCTACTGCCGAAGTGGCTAAGATCGTATCTGTCCATAAAAATAAATAAATAAAAAGATCACTCAGAAAAAAGACGAATGAAAACGTATAAAATTTAGTCGACTGCTTAGATGGACAGAAAAGTACTAAGAAGAGAGAATTCTGCGAGAATAACAGTCGTCACCACCACGAGGAGGTCAGTGAGGTTATAGGCATGCACTTATGGTCGTGGAGTCGGGGGTGGGTGAGGAAGAAGGAAGTAAGATATGTGTTACTCATCTGAATGGGTACAAGTAGCAGGTAATGTGATGTCATTTCATACACGAATTCCCTTAGTGAATTTTAAATGAAGCAATAACAAGAGACGGATTGGGATAAAACAGATTATGTAAATCAGCAGAAAATTGTTATTTAAAAACTGTTGTGAATTAAGCTCACTGACTTCGACATTGGACATATGAGACATCCATTCTGAGAGATGATAGTGTAACTAGAAAAGAGTGAAAAGAAATCGACAATACATGTGATTTTGTAGTCCTGGTAACTCCGTATCTTGTTGCTTCCTTCGCTCTTCACCCTTTTGTCTCCTTCAAGAAACTTCGATCACATTGCATATGTAAATATAAGAGTATTTAAGCATTGGTTTGTAGGGATTTGATTGATTCGTTACAGGATTTGACCATGAGCTGACATCGGTTAGAGAATCATTGAAAAACTTTCAGGGAATACTGGACAGCTGTTTCGCCCTCATTCGGGATTCTTCATCAGTACGCGACCACATCCAGGGTTCGAAACCAGGACCTTCGGGTTACAAAGCTAGCGAGCTAGCAGATCATTCAGTCACTGGAGCCCTACCTAATGGCGAGCCAGCCCATAAATTCCAACTTCTGCCAATTTGCGACAAAGCGTGTCCACAAGCCAATGTCTTCGTCGAGTATTTGTCCTCACTCCCGACCTGCTGCAGCCTACTGGTCACGACGTCCCCCTAGAACACCAGGTAACTACCTACCTGAATAGGGCCAGTCGCTAGTGAGCGTCTCATTGATATTCAAGTATTGGTTGGTAGGTCCTGCCTTCAAACCCCAGTGAGTGTGTACTGATGAAGAGTCCAAAACTAGACTATTGAAACAGCTTTCCAGTACTCACAGCTTTTCCAATGGTTCTCTAACCGATGTCAGCTCATGATGAAATCCTGTAAACGAGAGTATTTTATACTGTAGCGACTAAATATTTTGATCCGTTTTATCCTTCTCAATCTCTTATTATTGCTCCGTTCAAATGTGATGTCAGTCAGAAAAGTGTAATGATAAGTGTATACATAACTGGAAAGCGATTATAGAGGTTACACCTGAAAAGAGATTGAGATTTCAAATAGAGCTGAACAAACGTCAGATAATAAAGAAACAGGTGTCCTTAGTATCGGATGTTCCAAAATATTTTTTCAATTGGTTGAAAGAATGTTGAATGTACATGAATTTGATTATCAACTCCAATGAAACACTGTGCTCCTTCAAGAGTTTGACTACAGGAATTCGGTTTGTTGCAAGTTTGATTACAGATTGGTATCAGCTAGACGACCACTGAAAACCAGGGAGGACTGAACAGCTTCCGGTGAAGAGGCAAGTTCTTAGACTATTCAATCACTGGGATTCAACTCATTGTTACATGAAGATCCTGGGTTCAAAGCCCAGTGGGTATGTATTGCCAATGAGCCCCAAACTAGGACGAAACAGCTGTCCAGTACTCTTTCCTGGTTTTCCAATGGTTCTCTAACTGATATCAATCCGCGATCAAACTTGAAATTATGCACTTTTCTTTAGTTTAAGTTGGGAATGAACTCACAGCATGTTCTGAATAACTGCTTGAGCATTCATCAGTACACTTTAGATCACTATTTAAATCGTCTTCATTAAAATTTAATTGGTGGATGGTGACTAGCAGTGGAATCCAGGATGCGCATTCGTCCTAGTTGGGAGTCGTCATCTGGACGTACCTGCAAATCCCAGTGAGTGATGATGTTCCCACCGAGGCTAGGACGATAGGCACATCCTGGATTCCACTGTTAGGCACCATCCACCAATTTAATTCTAATTAAATGCCCAGACATCGTCGAAGCATCTGCACAAGAAGCCGACATATCAACCTGAGACCGAGCACTTCCGTCCAATTAATCGACGGGAAAATCTGAAAGTCAATTAAAATAAACGTCTTCATTAATGTTTCGTTAGTAAGTGTGACTACCAACGGCGAATCATTAAGCTGCACTTGAAGTGAAATATTTTTATTCTACCTCATCATTGATCTAACTTTTCTTTGTCTGTTGGATCAAATCTAGCTTTTATGGATTACCCTGTTGTGTTATAAAATATCTTAAAAATTTTTTTTAATTTATCCCTTATTCAACCCATCAGCACTGATAAATTAGCTGTTACCTTTCATTTCCTATTTCTTTCTGCCCTGAAAATCTTCCTCCAACCCTCTCACATCAGATCTGGTGTGTTGTACACAAGAAAAGAAGAAGAAAAAAGAAACCAACAAGAGTGACTGACAACCACTTCACTTTCTAAAAGTATTTTAATCTAATCCTTAAAGTGTTGTCAAACAGCTGTGAAACTTTTGGGTCTGTTTTGATTGACTCTGTGTGTGTGTTTGTTGGTGTATGTGCGTTTGCAAACTTTTATCTAATTGTTCTGGTAACTATCATGATTCAGTCTTATTTATCAGGTAAGGAAGTTGTCTGATTGAGTGTCATTCACTTGGATATTTTCCTAAATTATCAAATTTATATAGATTTTTGTGTTTCTCCTTTGGAGGTAGGCAGTCATTCATGTGGTAAAGTTTTTTGCGTGACGGGTATGTGGTATGTGGTGGGCGTGTGAGTGTATTGCATATCTGAGATAACATTCTCTCATGGTGGTCATAATTTATCTCTAAAAATATGCACGGTGAAATTTGATCTTTTATACAGAGCGTCAAGTACAAACCAACTCGGCTGTATTTTGCAGGCTTCATATCTATGGATTCTTATTGATTCTTTAGTCTTCCAAGTGGAATATAGGACTTCAGGCTTTGATCTTTGAAGTTTCAGTAGTGGTGGTGTTGTGGGGTTGCTGGCCTTATGTGTAAGCTTCACTCTTCTCTTGGCCTACAACCGACTGGACAAAGTTTACGGAGTGAGTCTATCGGCTGGTGAACATCCTATCCCTGAACCACCTACACACTACTCATGCACTTACCACCAGTGGGTTAATACACACTTGTTTTATATTAAACCAGATGTTTATTTTGAATAAACACCAGCAGAAAATTGTTGATTTTGATTGGACACTAGTAACTAGTGTGACGTGTCTAGTCCCTCCTTCAGCAAGGCATATCTGCGGTCACCTTGAAGGAACTCATGTCCCTTCTAAGGAGATTCGAACACACAATACCCAGTGCTGCAGTCAGTCAGAAACGTTACCACTGAGCTATTCAGGCTCGCTACTGACCTCCTGTAGGACTGTAGTGGGTATTTTGACTGGACACTAGTAACTAGTGTGACGTGTCTAGTCCTTCCTTTCTTTGTTGCAGACTGAATTCTATCAGTCAGGTTTGTTCTGGTCTTAAAAATTAAGGCAGGGCTAAATAATCTCGATTTTATGTCAAAAAGTGGCTCAACATTAAAGCGAACAGCATTTTGTTGCCCTGTTTTCAGAAGTCACTGACCCTCCCCCTTCCTCTTTTTCTTGTACTGCGTGGGTGTAATAGTAAAGTAGCGCTGTCAAATGACAAGTTTATTCAGAAGTATTTTATACCCTACATATTGCGAATATGTATTTGCAAAGACCTGTTCATAAGCTCTACGTCATTTTTTTATCAATTGTCATATAATTTCTCAATTGAAGTATGTCACTTCTGTTTTACGCAGTCAAAATCACTCATGGTTGACGTATAAAGATGAACAGAAAAGGTTATGAAGAGTATCTTGTCATTTGCTGGATTGAAATGGGTGGCTAGTGTGGAGTGTAGGGACAGTGAAACCATTGACAACTTATTTGTACACTGAAGAAGTTAGAATTGTGTTAAGTTTCTAGCATGTTCAAACACGATCTCATCAATGAAGAAAAATAATATGTATGTGGTTAGGTGTTGATTTTTTTTCTAAGTGCAAATGACATTTAGCTGTACTCTGACGAATATAGTTCGATGCATAATTAATAAACCTTTCACCACTGTCAAGATGCTGACAACTTCACTAAAGCCATTTTTGTGTTTCAGGTGCTCAGATTGTAGGGAGTATGAACAGATACCAGTTAGAGAGCCATGGAAAACCAGAGACAAAGCTGAAAAGCTGAATGGAAACAGGGGTGATTAGATATTAGCCTGCCTACCTCGTTATCTGGACGTCATGCATTCTATCCCTACTGAGTTCTCAGTTGTGAGCTGCTGAACAGTACCAGAATAGATTTTCATTACTTCCTGGTTTTCAGTGTTTCTCTAACTGATATCGACTCCTGATGAAGACTACCTGGGGAATACTTCTTCCCCTTAAAGTCTCAGATTCTTAAGAATAATTTTAATGGTTAGAGACACTTGTATTAATTATCTATAGTAGGCTATAGGAGTGAATTAAGGAAATCAGGTAGTTATTGGGTAGTGAATAACATTAGCCTATCAAATTTGATTTTTTAAATAAATCAACTTCATGACTTGAAATAACAACGCATTTCATTTATACCTGTACGAATATGGGTAGCTTTTAACTTGATGAGATGGTCAAGCTTACACATCGCAATGTCTTAACATAATAATAATAATAGCTTTATTCCAAACAGTATTTGTGGTACAGGTATGGAATTTTCAGCGTGCACTACAATATTGCATCTAATTAGCTCATAAATTTTATAAGATTTTAAAAATATAAAGCAACAACAACAAAAAGAAAAAAGAACAGCATTGCATTCACATATTTAAACAATGCATCACAGGATTATGAAATATAAAATTAGTGTGTAATAGAATATGTGAGCAACAATTTGATAGTAACAAAGAAAGGAGAACAAAAGCTAATGGGAACTATTTGTCAGAGTGCCGCAGTAAGTTGATCGAGTCATACCTAACGGATTTCTCATCACACAACAGCTGTGCCAGATAAGGTATTGTGGAGTTTTTATACTTGGTAATCCTGGCATATAGCTTCCTATAGTTGCTTCTAGTTCTACCAGATGAAATGCAAGGAGAGAGCTGCGTATGGAGAGGGTGTTCGGGGTCTGACAATATAGAATTTGATAGTTTCTTACATGACATTAAATGTCTATCCACAATGGTGTTAACCAGTTGGTTTAACGAAATCCCAATTACCCTACCAACAGCTTGTAGTGCCCTACGCAGCAAAGTAAAGTCTTTCTTAAGTAGTCCAGGAAAGATTAATGGGGAGCAGTAAAGAGTTGACAAACTGAGAAAGCAAAGACTGCTTTATACCAGACTGTCTTAACTTCCTAGCGTAGAACGTTAAGCGAAACATCTTTGTAGTAACTAGCAAGATGTGAGAGGACCAGGAAAGATCGGTGGAAATACTCAGTCCAAGGTACTTGACATGAGATGTAGTTTCTACCTCTATGCCGTCAATGATAGTAGGACCATGTGAGCTAGCTAGTTGTTGTAGGTCACGTTTTCTTCTGAAAGTGAAATTTACAACCTGACATTTAGACGGATTCAGCTTAAAACCGTTTGAAGAGGACCACCGACTAATTTCCGAGAGAAAGTTATTTAATTTGGAACAGTCTGACTGAGAGTTGACAGGCATGGAGACAGAGAGGTCATCAGCATACTTGACAAAAGTGGCTACATCAGAATGGGGCAAGTCACGTAAGATAAAAGAAAACAGAAAAGGAGAAAGAACAGCACCTTGAGGGACGCCAGCTAAAGTAAGTGAGGTAGTGGACGAGTTTCCATTGTAGACGGTGTACTGCTTCCTATCAGAAAAACAGGAATGCAACCACTTATTTGCCCAGCTCTCAGTCTGTATTGCAGCAAGCTTACTTAGCAAGAGAGACCTAGGTACAGAGTCAAATGTAGGTGTGTAATCAAGGAAGGCACACTGAACATATTTGGCTCCTCTATCTAAACTGGAGACTATATTATGATATAGAACAACAGCGGCATCTAAGGTACACGTACTATGTTTATAAGCAAACGGGTTGGGGTCATTGAAAGGCTTTAAAGAGGGTTCAAGATTAAGTAAAATAAGTCTTTCCATAACTTTTAAAAAAGGTGAGGTAATAGCAATCGGTCGAAACTTGACCGAACGAGATACACTGACTAGAAAAGATGTTCCTTTAGGTTTTAGCATACGAGGAAGGATGCTTGAATAATAAATACGTAAACTAAATTCAGTTATCACCATAATGCAAGTTGTTTACATTATGAGGACGAAATCGTATCAACAAGCCAGCTATTCTGTCTTCCTACCCTGTGGATGCGAGAAGATGGGTTAGAAGAGGATGACCTCAAGCGTTGTGTATTCTGGCCTATCCTTCGACGGTCTGCAGCTAACCGTAAGTTCAAAAACAATAAAAAAAACACCCCCATCAGTTCATAGATATTTAACATGAGGCTTAACTACAACCGTGTTTTCATATTTGCTTGTATTCATCTGAAATATGTGTACACGGGAAGAAGTTCACGACCCAGTCTAGTTAATATTCTGATGCATATTAACTGTATTCATAGGTGACAATGGAATTAAGCTGGATATTTTTATATGTAGCGATAGCAGTAAGCTAAATTAACTTTATATCAGGGAAGAGTAACACAAAGCGGTGTAGCTACACTGGGTATTTTGCTTGAGTTGTTCATCACTCGTTGGATTATTTGTTGATTTGATAAACTTCATTTCTATTAAATTCATCAGAGGAATATTTAATTTTTTGAAATATTTATTCACTGTACGATAATGAGTTATCGCTCATTGGATTAAGTGACTAACTCCCAACCATTGTGGTCGGTAGTTCAAACGCCACCCTTCCAAGTGAGATTTTCGCAGTCAGTAAGCATCATTAACTAACATACAATCAGTGTGACCAACTATATGGAAATGAAGATGTTTATTTAGTAACATTTCATATGATTTTTGCACATTCATAGGATCGAAATATGAAGTTCAAGCAAGCTTAGTAATACCATAGGAAAATGTGTAGAAACAGACTAAATGTTGTTCTATGGCTTCGTTAGTTTGTTGAATCCATTTTTAAACGTTTGACTTTGATTATTTAATTCAATTCAGGTTTTCTCATCGATTGATTGGACCACAGCGGTCGGTTTCAGGTTGACATGTCGGCTGCTTGTGCAGATTCTTCAACGATTTCTAGTCATGTAACGTGAAGTCAATTGGTGGATGGTGACTAGCAGTGGAATCCAGGATGTGCACATTTTGTTCTATTTGGGACTCGTCATCTGGATGTACCCGCGTTCTCTAGTGATGGTGATCCCATCGAGGCTGGAAACTGTTGCCAATAGTTTCAAATGCCAAAGCGTTATCCACTAGACCACTTGGGCCACGAGAGCCACTTCTTGCGCATTCCAGATTCCACTGCTAATCACCAACCACCAATTAGACTTTGAATTAAAAAAAGTCCCCGATTTACAGATTATTCTACCAACAAGAGGTCCTAGATAGTATAATTGGACGTTACATTTGTCGTATGGATCATATTGAAACATTCATAACGAAATGACATTCTGACATTTTATGGTAGGGAATCAGTTTTACGAATTAACAGACCCTATGAATCTGCTCTGGACTTCCTAACTTTCTATTCAACACTATAGACGAAGGTTATTTCATTTCGCTTTGCTTTAGTCATCTCATACCATCTAAATATCAGTGATTTTTTATTCTTGTGCATTTTTAAACAGCCGCTAACTTACTAATAAGCAGTCTCCCCTAGGAAATGATGGAAAATTACGAAGAAGGAGGGTTTGGAGTGGGCCCTTGGTCGAATAATATAACTTCGGATAATATGCTCTTATTGTGATTATTATTTTGATTCAAGATTCTATACACGGGGCGAATATTTTTTAGGAAGCAACGCTCCCAAATCTGTACTGTGCGAAAATCTGCCCTCTAGAATAACAGTGTTATTATTACTAATTATGGATGTAGTAGGACCTTACTCTCCTGCCCCTCTCTCTCTCTGAGCTAGGACTCAGTGCAGTCTCTGGAGATGGATGAAGACGCATATAATTACTGAGATGGTTGCATTACCCACCCTTCAATAGGCATTTTTAATTTATCTCAAAGCGGTTAACTCTTCCTTCCACTCCTTGCCTTCCAAGTGGAACACAGGGCTCTGAGCTTTAAGCTTTGGAGTTTCGATAGCAATGTTGTAATTTTTTTATAGGGTGGGGTTCTTAGCCCCCCTCCCGCCCAACACCCCCTTTTCTAAGTTTTTTACTGCCAAGTAAAACAGGCAAGGTTTAAGAGTCAATCTATCAACCGGAAAGTGAGCCAGGACCTCCTACTTTCCCCATTGAACAATCGACGCACCACTGAATTTATGTAAGCCGATTATTCAACAAGTGTAAACTCAAAATTATTCTGGGAATCCGTATCTTTTCCGTTTCACTCGAAACCAAAATATTACCGTCGCCTAGGGCCTCGACTACAAAATAAACACAAATAACTATACGATAACAATTTTACAGAGGAGAAAGATTTATTTACTGTTATCTAATTTAACCTAATTGCCTGATAGGGATTGACCTGATCGTTAAACTTGTTCTCAAAAGACTACAGTCACTCCCAGTAACAATAGTAATAATGATAATGGTGATAAAAGCAATAATATTTTTTGGCATTATTTTGGATTTCCCCTTGATTTGACCTATTACACCGAAACTTTTGGTCTCCATTGTTCACCTACTAGTGCCTCGTCGTGGACAGTCTGGCAGTCAACATGCTCTTATTTGATTGATAGTAGCTAGAAGTGGAATCCAGGACACACATTTCATACTGTTTAAGACTCTCTATCTGGATGTACCTGTACTTCCAGTGAAGAAGAGTGTTCACACTCAAGGTATCATCGATTGTCCGTACCAGGACCTGACAAGTCAATAGAGACCAAACATTTCGGTCCACTGGAACCATTCAACAGGAATGTCGAAATAATTTAATCGAATAGCAGGCGATAACCATTTCAAAAGAGGTGTTTTCCATAGTTCATCAGCCTAGTGGCGGGTAACGCATAGGTGTTAGAAACTACGGTTGCTGCATTCCCACCCACCAGGCAGTGGTTACATTAAACTACAGAGTCCCATATATAGTCTGAGACGAACTCCTGGATTCCACTGTTGGCCAGTATCAACCAAGTGTGAAAGTGACAGTAATAATAACAATAATAGCAGTAACTGTCTGGAAAAAAAATGACAACAACTAATCACTGAGACAAAAAGTGGTCGAAAATGTACTTTAGACTATCAGCATTAAAAAAATATAGAACCTGTCAATTAAAAATGAAAAGTTGTCAGTTGCAGTTCATCCTTGTGTAAAAATAGAAAACTTGCTTATTTTATTAAATCCAGGAAATTACTTGTCTGTACGGAAAATTACTCAGTATTTAATTATGTTATTTACACCTTTCTTTGACATTGATTTCCTGTTACTTATGCTATACACTCCCGTTTTCAAATAAGTAACGGTAACCCCTACTGTTGAGTAATAGTTACTGTTACGTTGTGATTAGCTAAAGTATCTGTCTACTTCAGATATGGATTCCGCTTCAAAGCATTGCCTTTATTGAGCTGAGTCATTTGCAAGAATTGATTGCCTGAATAGCATTTCCTTGTCTATTCACTTGATCTAACTTAAAACCAGTCGAAATGTTTACAAATCAATACTTGAAAAAATTGACTTAAAGTTTTGTTAATAACTGACTACGGAATAAAGTGTCTGGAGTTCTGCTGAGGAGTCAAGCTTAGGTGGCTCTATCATTTCGGTTGTGAGGACAAATACTCATCGATAATACTGACTTTAGGTAGCGCTAAACATATCAAACTGACAGAAGCTAGAATTCATAGGCCGGTTATTGGATTCCGCCCGAGTAGCTAAATGGTTAACTATCCCACCTCATAACTTGAAGTTCCTGGCTTTGATCCCTCGTGGAGTCGTGGGTGTACACTTCTGAAGAGTCGCAAAACAGGACAAAGCAGATATCCACTACTCTCTGGATTTCAGTGATCGTCTAATTGGTATCAGGGAACTATAAAACCAACATTAGATGAAAATTAATCTAATTATACATTAGCATGCTGTGAAACCTACAGGTTGCTATTATAATATTTATTGTTCCCTTAGGTTCCAAGTGGAACATAGGGCTTCAAGAAAACATCCCCACTTTCTTCCGCTTTCTGCCATCGTCTTCAGCTGGGTCCACGATTGTCCATGATCACTCATCTCTTCCTCACACGATCTCCTCCATTTCACCCTCGCACTGACGACCCACTCGTCGCTTACCATTTGTATTCCACTCGAGCCTAGGCAGGAACTGAGCGCAATGTCACTCGACGGTTTCCCCATTGTATGCCCGATTCATTTTCCCCACATTAAACAGTTCTAGGAGTAAGGTGGACATTAAACCTGAATACCCACAAATATAGAACCAAAGTCTCAGGTAAAAAAGTCTTACTCGGTGATCACTTAAGATCAAACTCTACTCTTTCTAAATTTAAAAATTAAATGTGCAAGAAAAACAAATGGGATGGCAACAGGATCACCAATATCCTCAGTAGTGGTGGATATATTAATGGACAGTGGGGAACGTAAAGCTCTTGGAGGGTCTAGTCGTGCTCCTATGGTGTGGTGGAGACGTGTGGACAACACTTTCACTGTGTTGAAATCTGAACATATCCCTAAACCCTTCACAAATATAAATTTACTAGTAGATGGAATGCAATTCACTTCCGAGTTAGAAAATAGACATAGAGAGAATTAACTATCCTAAACTGCAAAATACAAAGAAAACAGGATGGTAAGTTAAATGCTGCCATCTATAGAACACCATTACATTCTAATGGGTACTCAGACTTTGATTCATCCAAATCAAATCGATAAAGGTAGGTTTAGTTAAAATGCGGACAGGAGTTTAAACTGTAGATCAGAAGGTTTAAATGATAAAATAAAACGAATGAGGAAAACATTACTAGTGGATAACCTTCCAGCAGATTTTGTTCAAAAATATATGAAGGCCCATAAAGAAAAAGTAAGAAAATAGTAGAATACTCGCCAACCAAATCCCCCGTGGTCTGGGGTACGATCTCCGGCTAACGTACTCCTTAACCTCATCTAACCGGCAATAAGCCCAGAAAAGGCGGAAGGTTGGACGTGAGGCTAGCAAACCCCACCCCTTAAAAAATAAATACCACTGTCACTAAACCTTCAAAACTCAAGCTTGAAGTCTTATGCTTCACTGGAAACTCAAGGGAAGGAAATAATAAATAATAATATAAAAAATAAGGGATCTAAAGCTTCAGTAATATTGCTACATTAAGAACACTAAAATGCCCTAAATAGGATTCTTAATACGGCCGAAATCAGAGCGGCATTTCAACCAATCAACTCACTCAGAGTTAATGTTTATCGGCTTATAAATCCGATAGATCCAGTGATAAAAAATGATAATAGAATTTATCAAATACAATATAGGGTTTGTGAGGTCAATACATAGATCAAAATAGTAGATCAGGGTCAGCTGGATTATTGAAAAATAGTGTGGCGAGTGCTACCGATAAAATTTATCAGTAATATATAAAGGGACGTTCATCGGCATAAAAATATCAAATAGCAGAGAGATACATTTGATTTCAGAGAAGGCAAATGATACAGCGTTATGAAGATGCATGGAAAACGCGAAAAGAACACAAAGAAACGCAGCATGAAGTCCAGAAGTACGTAATTTGGCTATAAAAAGACACCAATTTCCAGATAAACTTTTTTTTACTAAGTCTTTTGTCTTCTACATTTCAATAGGGATTCAACAATATCTAGAATGACTGACCTGGCCAAAATTAAAAGATCTGGAAAAAGCTTATGCTATTGAAGTGCATTCACTTGCGTGTAATTCGGTAACGATGACCGGGAGAGAGAGCGCTGAGAGTGAGAGAGGTTAATCACAAAATCCTTGTTCATCAAATCAACAGCAAACATGTGTAACAGGAATGACATAATGCCTGTGCCGAATATATGAAAAATTGTGTTAAAAAAGAACAGCAGGAAGTATGGCTACATAAAGTAAATTATTAGGTCGTGTGAATGCATTGAAATCTGATTCTGAGGAATAAATTGTACTGGAAGCGTCATCCAGCTATTAGCACAATGTACCATAATGTGTGTTATCAACTCCGGATCAAGAATAGACTTCAGTTAGAGAACCATTGAAAATCAGAGATTACTAGGCAGTGTGCGACGTACCACGCCGATCACGCAAGTGGTCTGAGGTTCGATCCCCGGCCACAGACGCACTCCTTAACCTCGCTAAGCCAGAAATAATGCTGGTGAAGAGGAAAGGTTGGGCATCAGGCTAGCAACCCCATCCTGTAAGCCTCTAGCTTGAAGCCCAATGTTCCACTGGGAACGTAAAGGAACAAAAAAGATACGACAGAAAAGCCAACCAGTACTCCCCGGCTTTCCAATGCTTCTGTCTAAATGAAGTCAATTAATGGTCATAAGTCAAATCTCTTCAAAACAACTCTGGAAAATGAGTGATATATAAAATAAATCGTTGGAAAACAACTCACTTTTAAAATTACAAAATCCATATTTCTGAATGAAAGCAGATAACTGGGATTTTCCCTCTGCGAAGACCACTTGCCACTTCTATCAGTTTTATTATTATTATTGTTATTGTTATTATTAGTAGTATTAGCAACGGAACAATAGTATGTTATGTGTCAATTTAGTTCATAAAACATCCATCCAAATGGCTTTATATATTATTATTACTATTATTATTATAAATATCCACAATGCATTCTTCCTTGCTATAATCCACTAATTAATTAATGCGCATCTGAAGACGTCTTGATGAGGGGATTGAAGATTTCAATAAAAAATTTTCTACGTGGAATTCCTCAAAACGCTGCCAACAAAGTACTTGATGAAATCATTTTCTTTTCTCCGTCTCATCAATCACATGTGTAAATAAATTATGACGTAATTTCTGGATGTTTTGGAGGCAAATAATAATAATAGTTAGTTGTTTTTATTGTAGCATATTTAAACTGAGTTTATATTCGCGGGCTTGTTTGTGTATGCGTGTGTGTAATGCTGCGTTGTTTTATTTTCTTGTAAATATAAATCAGCGGTCAAAAATAACATTAAACATTCTGTTCAATGGCTTTCCCGGTTGATTCGTCGAGTATTAGTCATATAATAATGATAAAAATAAATGATGATACGATTTCCTGTAATGCTGGAGCTCAGGTGCGTGTGTACTTGTGCGCATGCGTGTGCGTCTATGTGTTTGTGTGTGTGTGTCAAATCAGCGCAAATATCTGCTAGCATCAGTGTTTATTTGGTGCCAGGTCTTTTGTGCATGCATATATGTTTGTACGTATACATGTCTGTACAGCGTGTGTATGTGCGTGCGTGCGTGCGTGCGACCGTGTGTGCGTGGGTGTGTGCATAAGTCAACGTATTCACGAACACATTTCATCATTTAATCAAAATAAATGTTTATCTTTAAAACAACTTGTGCTACCAAGAGAGATAATTCACCTGTGTGTGTGTACAGTAACATTATTTAATGCCGTAATGCCTTCATAATCAATTTATTAACCAATACCATTATACTATTTCTATGTTATTATTATTATTATTAATATTAGTATATATATTGTTTTTTCAATAATGTTTGTTCTGTATTGTGTACCAGTGACGTGTGTACACCAGATGTATATTATCAGGTGTAATAATAATATTGTGTTGACCTATGATCATTGAAAAATTGTGAATAAGTGAAAGTAGTAGGCGAATTATAAAGAAGAGTGCGAAAAGGAAGGGGATGGGAGGAGATTGGTGATGGTGGTGATGGTGGGGGAGGTGAGTCAAATAAGATGAGATATGTATGGATAGTAGTAGTAGTAGTCATAGTAGTAGTAGGAGCAGAGAGTAAATCTCTCCCAATACCGATACAACAATACACATTGGTGAAATTTATCTCTCTCTCACTGTCTGATTATTAGTCAGTCAGTCAGTTAGTTGGTTAGTTAGTTAGTTAGTGGCTATGGTTAGTATAGGATGACACACATACATGCATATGAAGATAAACGTAGGCATACACTCATCTACATACTTGCATTGTATAAATGTAAGTGTAGAGAGACGGATAGACAGAATTTTACAAGCAAGCGTCTATTGCTTGATAGTACACACACATATACAGTTAGTTGATTATTGAGACAACGTATGAACGTATGAACCTATGAAGTTGTATGAAGAGGTTTAAGACAAAGGGGAGGAGGAGGTGGAAAGATGATGGATAATAAAAGCACAATAAAATAATAATAATAATAATAATAATAATAATAATAATATTCACGATTTTTTCATTGTTCCAGGTATATTTATTCACTATTTGAATGGAACTCTAAGTGTGTAGACGCAACAGACTGAATGAAAAGTAAATAAAAGGCATGGCAAAATGATAAACAAATTACTGACAAATAAAAAAATAAAAAAACCCAGATGTCACGTGTGAGGATGGATGTCCCACCAACGACATTGGTTGGGGTCGCGCTAAATCACGAACTGGTAGAAGTTAGAATTCATGGGATGGCCATTGAATCGGGTCCCAGTGGCTGAATGGTATACGAGTTTGCCTTGAAACAGCTGTCCAGTACTCCCTGCTGGTTTTCTATGGTTCTCTAAGTGATATCAATCCGTGATCAACCCGTAAAAACATAACTAACACTTACAAACCAAACTATAGAAAATAGGAATAATGAATGAAGTTGCAGGTGTATTCGATACCAGTCAGAAGGCGAATTACTTTCTCTTTTCCTCTATGGTAAAATATAATTCCATATTACAAGTTTGATTACGAGGTGACATTAGTTAAAGAATCACTGGAAAACCAATACTGGAGTACTGGACAGCTGCTTCGTCAGCCCAGTTTGGGACTTTTCATCACTAGGCACCCACGGATTCGGTTCAAGTTGAGTACCTTCTGTCTAAGAGGTGAGATCGTAGACCATTCATCCACTGGGACCTAATCCAGTCATCCATGAATTCCAACTTCTGCCAATTGACGATGGATACGGCGCGACTGGCAGCCAGTGTCGTAGGCGAGTAACAGATCTGATCCTGGGTTCGAAATCATAGGATGTGTACTTCTGAAAAGTTTTAAACTAGGAATAAACAGCTATCCAGCACTCCTGTGTACGGGGTTTCCAGTGGTCTTCTCAACTCGTGATTCAACCTGTAGCCAATCAAATCCTTGCAAACCAACACTTGGTGATTCCATATTATCAGGAGTTGGTTTATAAGAATTAATTGTTTTTTACGACTTTGATGTAAGTTAGAGAATCATTGAAAACCAGGGAGTACTGGACAGCTGTTTCATCCTGGTTTGGAAATCATCGTCAGTACTAACCCGTCGCGGTTCGAACCATGGACCTTCCGGTTACAAGGCAAACTTGTAGACCATTCATCCACTGGGAGCCAATCCAAAAGAGCTTGAATTTCAGTTTTATTTATCACGTGACCCCTTCCTTCATGCATTCTCTATGCTTTTTCGTCAATATGCTTTCATTTTAACCTTGATATTATTGTACTGGTATTAACAGCCAACAATGGTACTCGTAATTATCTCAAACTCGCACCCGGAGTACGGTGTTAAATCTTATGTTTGAATAAAAAGATTTTCAAACTACATCTCTACCTCTAAATGATCAGTTTAACGGTTTTTTCAATCATTGGTTTTGTAGGGATTTTGTTTGATTGAATGGAGGATTTCATCACGAGCTGACATCAATTAGAGAACCACTGGAAGGCCTGGAAGTACTGGACAGCTGTTTCGTCCTAGCTTGGGACTCTTCATAGTACGCACCCACCAGGGTTCTAACCCAGGACCTTCTGGTTACAAGGCGAGCTCGTAGACCATTTAGCCACTGGGACTCGATCCAATGGCTCATGGATTCTAACTTCTGCCAATTCTCGACATAGCGCAACCATTTCGCAATGTCTTCTTCTATGAGTTACTGCCTCACCTTCAACCTACTGTTCCCTACTGGTTAGGGCTTCCCACTAGAACTGTCCAGTACTCCCAGGTTTTCCAGTGGTTCTCTAACTGATGTCAGCTCATGATGAAATCCTCCATCCAATGAACGGTTTTGTCGCAAAATTTAGGACCCAGTGACAAAACTTCCATAGCAGTCTTATCTAAAGCGACATTCAGATATAAAGGTTCAGTTTGAAAACCATTTTATTCAAACACAAGATTTAACACCATCTTCCATTTGTGAGTTAGAAAGATTTACAAGTACGATTGTTGACTGTTACTACCAGTTCACTAATGTCAAGGTAACTTGAACCTTTTGTGTATAACATTTACGGATGAAGAGATTTATAACTGAAACCTTATTTATCAAGTCACCTGCTAGGATGTGCAATAAGAATGACTCTACACCTGTTACGGACACTTTGATAATTCTGTGGTGAGAGCTGTCTACTAGCCAAATTAGTAGACAGTAATTTACGTCAATGTTTACGTTCTCAAGATTTGGCGTGAGAAAATGTGAACAAAGATTGATTCAAAACCGACCACAGCAGACTTTGAGTAGGCGGATACAGTTAACATATAGATGATCTGACAGTCAAGAAACAGTCACAAAGAGATGAAAGATTAACTTTAAGTGAGAAACAACCAATCAGAAGACTGTGTTTGTTTGCTTATCTAATATATTATAGCGTACATGAAAGTATATAAATATGCTTTGATTTCCTTAATAAACGATCTGTTGCCTGGCCCTTGTCTTCTGCTGTTACAATTCTACTATCCGATACGACAAATAGGATAGAAGACTGAGAAGTATAAAAATCAGGTTTCAAAGTTGTGTTCTTACAAGTGATATGATTATCAACAATAATAGATTTTGTTCACACAATGCACACAGCATTGGAAGGAACACAACTACTTAAATTACAATATTATTTATTAACGGAGAGGTTTTTCCTTCCCCGCCGCCCTCCCCCCCCCCAGTGGTAATGCAATGCAAGCTATTAGGAAGTATACTTTGACTGGACACTAGTAACTAGTGTGGCGTGTCTAGTCTTGCCTTTCTTTTTTGCAGACTGAATTCTATCAGTCAGCTTTGCAGTGTGGCCATCATTCTAGGTATTTCGCCATCACGGGGCACATTGATCTGATGATATTAGATGGTTGGAGGCAATTGGCAGGAAGCCCTACCCGACCTAGGTTTCGTGCTAGTTGGCACTCACCAGTCACCTAGAAGAAACTCATATCCCTTCTGAGATTCGAACCCGCTTCATCTGGTGCTGCAATCAGAGACATTACCACTGAGCTATTCACGCTCGCTCCTGCACGACTGTATTGGAAGTAGTAAATTTATATGAATAAGTGAGAAAAGGCATTTATAATAGAATAGCATTAATGAATACTTCCCAGTAAAACAAAGAATACGTATATTAAAGGTGATTTTTCCTGCTTATGTTATTACCACATGTTGTGTGGTTTTGCGTCATAAGCAAGAAGCGCGTTTCACAGTAGTGAGTTATATATATATATATATATATATATATATATACGTCTTAACAAAGGAGACCATCACAGGTTTCTGTGCACAGTAACACAGACTTTTTCTCCTATCATAAATACTTTTATTGTTAGTATTATCAATGCTATATCCTACCATATTTATCACTGGTAAAGTCTAATTGGAAATGTTTTATATATAAATACATAGTCATACTTTTGCTTACGTGTATTTGTCTGTAGACAAATTTATATACATATACGACTAAGTTTGAACTTGTTTTTATGCCCTTGAAAGTCTCTCATTGTCAACGTAATCAAGCATGCAAAAGGGTAAATACACTGTGCACGTAGTGAATGCATATATAGTAAAATATAGGCAAAAGCAAAGTGCGGTTTCAAAGATAAAGGGAGAAGAGGAGGAGGGAGATGTATGCGAGTTCAGATAATTCTTCGCTTAACTATACATTGAATGACTCACTCACTGACCAAAAGCGAGATGATCTGTGCGTGTCTGTTTTTCTGAAAGAAAATGTCAAAAGAGAATAGTGGCATATAAATTTCGATTTGTACTTTTTAGTATTTACAGTAATAACCATTTTTAGAAACATATAAATATTTTGAATATTTGTAATCCTTGCTATACCCTATTCTGTTTATGTTAGATATGGTTGGAGGTAATAGACAGGAAGCCTTGGACCTAGGTCTCTTGTCTGTTGACATTCGAAGCCTAAGAGGGTATAAGTAAATTTGAAAGAACTGATGTCGTTCAGAAGACATAAACCCCGCATCACACCTTGTGCTATGGCTCCCTCCAGATCACCTTCAACCAATTAACTTCAATTCAAAGTGCATCACAATAGCTAGTCTCTGAGATTGATAAACTAAATACAAACGTGACTGACAGGATCCACCCTCTAATTACTTAGCATCATTAACTTACAGGGAAATCTAAAATGTCGGTTTCATCCTAATTGGGACTAGTCCGTTGAACACACACTTATATGTCACTATGAGATGGTATTCATGATATGAAGCTCTATCACCAGTCATTTTCGTCAGTGAGTATCTATTCTTGCACCCGAATCAGTCGACGTCAGTGGTTGTGACTTTTCAGTAATACTCCGAACACTTGAATCGGTAGAAATTAGAATTCATGGGGTGGCTAGTGAGCTCAATGTGTGCGCACTGATGAACAGTTGGTTGGCACTCACTGGTTTTTGGTTGATTCTCTTAGTGAATTCAATTCCTGATCTAACCTGAGATTAATTGATTACCTTCGACGCTGGATTTATAAGAAACAGTTTTATTAAAAGCCATTAAAATTATACACTAGGCGTCGGTGGCACAGGGGTTAGGACGGTAGCGGACCATGCACATAGTCCGGGGTTCAATCCTCAGCCGACGCACTCCTTTACCTCGCTAAGCCAGAAATAAAGCTGGTAAACAGGAAAGGTTGGGCATGAGGCTAGCAACCCAATCCTGTAAAAATAAACACTGCTACAGAAACTTCAAGCTACTAGCTTGAAGCTTTATGTTCCACTGGGAACGTGAAGGAAAAAAAACTATACACTTGCTGTTTCTTCTTCACTGTACTTGAATACCAAAGTTATTTATACGATATTGGAAGTACATCCCACTTATCTGATGCCTGAATTTGATTAGTAAAGGAGAGGAATTAACTGAGCCAATTTCAACAGTACTTGCTTCATATTAATGATCATTACAACTTTTAGATGGTGAATCATTTCCAGTCATTGAGATGCTCTTAACAGTGAGGTTGGACATAAAAGACTACAAGACTAGATAAAAATTCACCAGTGTTTGCATGACCTCATTAGAACAGGGTGTGCATACCAGACTGGCATTTTATTCAACTGCTTATATTTCTTGTAAGCAATAAGTCAGTTATTCAATCGAGGATGATTACGAAGTTGAGCAGAATTATTTCCAAGTCAAAACCAGTATTAATCATACTCTAGACTCCTTGTTCCTTATGTGTTTTCTTAGAAAAAACTTTATTACAAAGCTAAATGAATGAATGTGATCCGTTTTCTAGTTGCTACATTAACTTCTGTATTTACTTATCTCTTCCTAAATTTATGAGCACTAGGTGGCGACAATTGGGCGTCGGGGCACAGCGGTAGAATGCTCGCCGACCACACAGGTGGTTCAGGTTTGATCCTCGGCCACAGACGCACTGTTTTACCTCGCTAAGCCGGTAATAACACTGGTGAAGGGGGAAGGTTGGGCGTCAGGCTAGCAACCCCATCCATCTCGTAAAAATAAACACCACTGCTACCAAAACTTTAAGCCTCTAGCTTGAAGCCCTATGTTCCACTGGGTACGTTAAGGAATAAAATGATTTATAAAATAAATGATAAGGTGGCCATAATTAAACTTATCTGCGCTAAAAAATGTATTATATCTCTACCGTTGAGTTAGAACTGAAAAATGCGGAAACTGCTGATTAGGAAATGTCTTCACAATAAACTTAACAAAGGAAAATAACATTACGTTTGAATATTACACATTTTTCTATTGGAAAGAGATAACAAAGGGATTCAGCGTATGTGTTTCATTCTCTCACCTAGCTAGTGATCTTATCCGTGACATTCCTATGAAGTGATTAACACACTTTTAAAATAAGTGAGTTGCAACGTTTCTGACTCCTCTATTGGGTGACATACGTTCAGATAACTCTGGTAAAATGGGTCCACCGGACGTTGCATATACGTCTTGCTAATAAATACCAGTATGCATAAAACTTAAGTTGACAGCTTCCTGACCAGCGATAACAGTAATCAGAAGTCTTCATTACAAAACCTTTTGAATCAAATGTAGATATCGTAGGTGTGTATCTGAATGGGCAACATTTCTTCTTTTGGAAGGATAAGATCAGCTGGAGAAGCAGAAATGCGATACAGCTGCATTCAGCTAGACAATCTGAGATGGAACGTGGTGTATGTTACAGATTCTATTGATAGGAACTAAAGATATACTTAACCAATTTCTATCTGTGGGGAGAAATATTTATCGTGACATCTGTAGACAATGCCTGTATGCTCAACGGAATCTGATCAGATTATCGCCCTTCAGACATGTTCACTTATTCATCAGAGCGGACCTAGTTGGTGTTAGATCATGAAATAATTACTCTGTTCATATATCTCCCTTCTACTTGCACAAACTACGAAATGCTGTCTATGAAATTCATGAATTTTCAAGTGTTAGAATGCAAGTACTTGACTGATTTTAAGTTAGATAATGAATTGATATTAATAAGAAAATCACTGATGATCTGGGATTACTAGGTATTTGTTTCGGCCTACCTTGGGACTCTTCGTCAGCACGCATTCACTACCCAACTGGTTGCCAAAATGGAGACCTTCAAGTTACCAGGACGAGTTGCAGGTGATGGTCGACTAAAAAGTCCTTTGAAGTGACCAAACTATTGTTTTATCTGTCTCCTCTTTTGATAATTTGGTTTCCTCGACCATCTTTTATAGGTTTCATCCAAGTTGGTCTCTTGCCGGATAGCGATGTGATTATCTAAATAATATCCTGGGGTCTCTTTTATATGAGGTCTGTTTGGCTCCAGTTGCCTATGTGTCCTAGAATTGTCTTTTGTCTCTCTTAACACTCTTCATTTTTTTATTTAGTGTGATGTACATTGAACATAACTTCTCCTTCTGTTATCCATCTTCTAATTGGTTCATCTTCTGTTTCACTATCTTTCTCTCTTCTATTAGCTTCCAGGTGTCTGGTGAGTGCCATTCCTTGTTTCACCTCCCCTTTTTTCATAGAGCGCATGTGCACGTTTCCTTAAACGTCACTTTCAGAGATTTCCAATGCTTTTCCACGCAGGATTCCTCAGTGATGCTACTCAGTGTTTCCGGCTTTTCTCTGGTGGCTGCAGAGAAGCTGTCTTTTGTTGAGTGTTGACCTTGAATTGTGGTAGATCTCAAGCTGTTTTTAAGGATTTCAAATTTACTTTGAAGGATCTGAAACCAAATCCGCTCTCCTTTGTGACTCCATGTCCAGCAGGCTGCGTCTCCAATTTCTTGAGATTGCAATAAAGTCTGTTTGATTTTTGGTGTGTCAGTCAGCTGGAATCAATGTCACCTTGCATATACCCCTGTGTTTGTACACGGTGCCCCCAATCACCAAATCATGGAGTTCACAGAAGTCTAAGAAGAGCTCTCCATTACCATTAATTTTTACGGGAGCTTTACGGTTCATGATGAATCCTCACCCTGTGTTTTCTACTCCCAACTTAGCATTTATATCACCCATTAGGATTTTGATGTCACCATTCCGGATGTCATCCATTACTGTTTGCAGTTGTCAATAGAATTCTTGTTTCTTTATTTGTTCTGAGTTGTTTTTAGGCATGTGGCATTGGATAATTGTAACTTTCCTTGTGAGTTGGATTTTTCTATCATAGGAGATTGGTTCCTACTGCTTGAGGGCTTTAGTTGCTGCTGGTGAAATCGTGATAACCACTCATTGCCTAAGTATGCTGGTGGTTTGCTTCTTTTTTTTTGATTTACAGCTTGATTCCACACCGTATTTTCAGTACAAGTATGGAATTTTCAGCATGGATATCGGTAGCCCAAATTCAGGCCGACCATAGATATCGGGTGTGCGTCGGCAGGGGATCGAACCCCGGACCATGTGCATGGTCGGCGAGAGTCCTAACCACTGAGTGATCGTAGTAGATTACTAACTCTCGAACTGACAATTTAGATAGTCCACAACCATTCCATCTGCTCTCACAGGTTCATAGAACTTCCATGTCGTCTTTCCTCATTTCTATAAAAAACAAAATAATTGAGCAAAGAATACCCTTTTGGATAATTTTCTTTTCTGGCCTCACAATTATATATATTCTTATGTATATGGAATATTCTAGAATAGTAGTCAATAACAATATTAGTGTTTCTTAAATACTATCGATCTGTTAAGTAAGATCAATGGAATCACGGATCATTAAAGATGCTTAAATTATAATAACAATATAAATATAATAGCAGATAGAATATCGACTAAAATTAAGGAAGTTTCTGCAAAAAGTTGAGGATCATTCGAACCTAGATGGCGAAGGTAACGATAATGTTTGAACTAGCTTCTTTTGGACACATAAATTAGGCTTCCTAATGTGGATCCCAGCGGCCTCTGCAGTATTTATTAAACGAACTCTTGAGGCGAAGTTAAGATTTGTTTGTATGCAGTAAATGACTTTGAAAACCTCATTGACATCAATCTTGTGTTCTGTATCCACAAGATGAGATAGAATAGAGCTATGAATGGATTTTGTTTGTCCTTTACTTAACCACTATGCAGGGTGATATTCAGAAATCCGAAAAGAAACATGCCTAATTTTACGGCCTATGTAACTGGCTCCATAGGATAGAACTGGTCAGCCTTCACATCTCTGAACATCGTGCAAACTTCCCACGTTTCTATGCTTATTTTTGCTTTCATCGAAATAATACACATTGGTTGGCAGTCACGCCTATGAATTCTAAATTCTGACGATTCTGGCAAAGTAAGGAGCATTCATCTATCCCGAGTTAGAATAAATTACAAAATGACTTCGTCCAACAAGTCATCGAGATACGCGAAGTAGTGGACAGCTTTTTTCTCTTATACTACTCAAGTTTTCAACAATTTTTATTTCTAAAGTCTGTACTGTTGCCAGAGTAGACTTATCAGTGGATGACATGAAACCATTTAGCCTAACTAATCTATGTTGCTTGCCAAAACAAAGTAACTATTATTCATCACAGTGAGAAAGCAGTTTTTAATTTCGCTGTTTTCCCCGCCTTTTCCCCCAAAATTTTATTTTATAATATAGAAGAATCCAATGAGGAAAATCAAATGCCTAATCACGCATGCGTACCAGATAAAGCAAATTTCACGGTGAAAACTTCTAGAAACATTTTTAAAATTTATTTTATACATCCATTCCCCTTCATTCATTTTAAGAAATCAATTTGACATTTTCTAACTACATCTCTCTGTATATATATATATCTCCATTCTTCTGTAGGTTTTGTTTCTATTGCTTCTCTCTCTCTCGTCTATATCTTTCTGTGTATATGTTGAGTCAGCTAGTTGGGATGCATGAATCAGTTTTGGTGAATATTGATTTTATGTCAATGCATACACAATTGATTCATAGTTTATGTTCATGAAAGAATGAAATAGTGATGAATGCATACAAGTGTAAATAGTTAGAAAGACAGCCATTATACCACTTCTCTAAGTCTAAAGGTTTGTTTTCAATAAAGATATTTCTTGCATATATATATATAAATATATATCATTGGAATATGGCGCTTCAGGCTCTGAAGATTCACCGGTGATGGTGTCAGTTTCACAGCGTAGAGTCGTCAGCCTCACGTCCTTCTTTTCTATCTATCCTGGGCTAGCTGTCGGCCAGTAAACAAGACGAGATTTACGAGTGAGTTGGTCGGGAGTCGAAACTGGACTACGTGTTTGGTGGGCAGGTATCCTCCCACTGAACAATCGATGCATTTGTATATAATCAGAAGTCGATGCTATTTAAGTCAATTTTGATTTTCCTCTTGATTGGTTTCACCTAAGTGTCCAGCCTCTTTTAAAATGTCGGCTCCTAATACTGATGCTTCAGTAATGTCTAGGCATTAGCACAAATCAGTTTAATGGATGGTACCTATCAGTGAAATCTAGGATGTGCACACTTCATCCTACCTGGGGATAGCTAGACGGATGTACCTGCATTCCCCAGTGAGTGATGATATTCTCACTGTAACTTGAGCCCAGTACTCGTCGTTTCAAACGTCAAAACGATGTGTCCCAAATAGGACGAAATGTGTATCCCGGATTCCACTTCCAGATGCTATCCATCGGATTAATTCAAGTAAATTCTCAGACTTCGACCAAGTACCTTTGTAACTACAGTAGACAAGGGCTAGGCAACAGATCGTTTATTAAGGAAAATCAACACATATTTTTAGATTTCAATGTGCATTATTGTAGATTATTGTTAGTAGAAAATACAGTCTTTTGACTGGTTGTTTCTCACAGAAACTTAACCTTGCACCTCTTTGTGGCTGTGTCAGATCATCCATATGCTAACTGTATCCGCCTACGCAAAGCCTTTGTTCCTTCATGTTCCCCAGTGGAACATAGGGCTTCAAGCTAGAGACCTGAAGTTTCTGCAGCAGTGTTTATTTTTACAGGATAGGGTTGCTAGCCTCATGCCCAACCTTTCCTCTTCACCAGCATTATTTCTGGCTTAGCGGGGTAAAGGAGTGCGCCGGCCGGGGATCAAACCCCGTACCATGCGCATGGTTGGCGAGCATCCTAACCACTATGCCACCGACGCACTTATTGTTAAGATAGTTTTGTATTTTTGAAATAGATTATTAGCGTTAAATAGTACTATAAATTCTATAATGTTAAATCGTGTTTTCATATTGTTGGAATATAATTCTTAACTATGTGGCACACACGAAAGTTTGGTAAACTATCCCGAAGAACGTATCGACTAATTTCGTGCACTCAGGCAGAAATACTTGAGTTTGTTCTAAGGGATTCGACTTGTTTTGAAGTTTGAACACGAACTGACACAATTTAGAGAACCATTGAAAAAACCAGGGAGTATCTATTGCACAGTTGTTTCGTGCGTATTACCGATAAGTCTCAAACTAGGACGAAACAGCCGTCCGTTCAGTACTCTCTGGTTTTCAGTGGTTCTCTAACTGGTCACCGTCTATGACACTTAGGTTATGATCTTTACGATGACTGTACAACTGTCTCATGACAGAGGAAATGAGACAGTTGATAGAAGACTAGTGCTTTTTTAAACATTTTCCAGTACGCCATATTTGTAATTTCAATAAAACTAGTGTAGTAACATGTCTGTCTGTCTGGATTCAACATAGACATTGGCACCGAAGTGCAGCAGTTCGAGTTGCCACTTTCCAAATAGCACACAAAGGTAGACAAGAAGACGAGTGAAGAGAATCAATAGAGTTTTGACAAGTATAAGAGTGAAATAGAATGAGTAATGGTAGAAAGGAATATGAAAGATTACAGAGACTGAATACATCTGCGTAAGCCATTGACAGCGATTTTGAGCCATGTCACCTATTGTCTCCAGCCATTGATTCTTAGAGTCCCGAGAGCCCTAACCCCGAAGTCTGCATCTCCCTACCTGACTCAGTTTAAATGTCAAGGATTTCATGGATTGATGTCATGTTTTTGTTTGGCCACCATTTACTCTTTACCAACCTGCACCTATATCAGCTAGTAATGCGCATCAGGGGAGGCGATGGTTAGGCATGCACAGCACGTGACCTAACCATCTCAATCTATGTAACTTTATAGCCTAGTCGATTGATTTTCCCTCTTTGCCCAACACTACGCCTGACGTCAACATTACTTACCTTACTATATCACCTAACGTGAGAAAGAGATCGTAGACATCTATGATCAAAAACAGTCAACCTTTTCATGTCTTCAACTCGTATTGGCCATATTTCAGAGCCATAGAGAAAGACAGAGCGAACTGCTGAGCAGTATAGCATAGATTAAGTGTTACATAACATTCACAGTGCAGATGACATTTGTAAGACTATATGAAACCTGGTAGTACGTCGCCAGTTGGCTTTAATGTATTATGTTTAGTATAGTCGCTAGTTTTAAAAAGATGACTAATCTAATTCGTTATACTGTGTTAGATAGTGGAAGACGTTGAGCAGAAATCTACAGAACAGTATTTGAAATAATGCTAGACACTAAGATGGCTATTTGTGAGTATATGTTGTGGCCAGAAGACCCGGAGAGGATGTCTAAAATTACGGTAAATCATTCTGGAGACAGTCCCTTTAGCATTATCACAACCATAAATCGGAAAATGTTACTCACACAGACGAGATGAATATGATTTTATGGAGCATCAAGTACCCAAAGAAAGTTAAGAGACTCTTGTACACTCTCACCTCAACATCTATAACTTTGTTTTGACATTCATGGGGAGATT
Source organism: Trichobilharzia szidati (assembly GCA_944472155.2). Taxonomy (NCBI): domain Eukaryota; kingdom Metazoa; phylum Platyhelminthes; class Trematoda; order Strigeidida; family Schistosomatidae; genus Trichobilharzia; species Trichobilharzia szidati. Next base: position 47,703,566 of record OX235276.1, on the reverse strand, counting down.
TTATTTATTGAGGATATTTTTGAATTTTCCATTGATTAATTATAGTGGAGCGAAAGGTTTGATCTCTGTTTACATCCTGCCTCCAAGTATAGACACTTTGATGGTGCTTGAAAGCTAACATGATATTATTAGGTTAATGGTGGCTAGTTGTGGAGTTCAGGATTAACACTCCATCCCATTCAAACCTGATTAACTGCATTTATCTGCATCCTCAATGAAAATCCGTCTCGTCCTAATTTGTGACTTTTCAGAAGCAAATCCCCATGACAACGCCAGCGATCAAACCACAGGTTCTTCAGGTTGCAAGATGAAACGGATGACCATTTAGCCACTCGGATGGAATCCACTAGCCTACCATAGATCCGAGCTTCTGCTAATTTGCTTTCTGTAGTCTTACCACCATACAGTGTCACTGGTGAGTACCTGTCATCATATCATTCTTTGTGGATCCCACTGGTCTCGAATTTCTTTTAGAATTCCTGGAATTCCATCTTGTAATCATTCACTAGTGAGAGGTTATTGGCTGAGTGATCAAAAAGCTCAATTTGTAGCCTGGAAGTCCTGGGTTTGGTCTTCGGTAGGATCATGGTTTCATACATTTGAAGAGTTCCAGGCATGGACGAAACAGCGGTCCAATACTTCCTCAACGTTTCTGTAACTGATGTCATTGTGTGAACTAACAAGGTTTCTTATAAATACTCACAATTCTTCATTAGTCATTCTGGGTTATTCTAGAAATCTCTACATGAACTCCACAAAATAACTTCGGTAATAGGTGGCATTCTAATTGGCTAAATGTTTACTATTTCTCTGACTGATTTCAGCTCGTTATGAAACCTATCACCGATGAAATCCCCGCAAACAAGCACTTGAAAATTAACCTGATACTCACTAGCTATGAGCTGTATATAGGAAGTTACCTACAGTTGTAGCGAGAAGTCGTGACCAGCACAGTTTACCACGTCAGACAAGAGAACAGCTACTCGCCTGTGATATTGGCTATCAGTTGCGCTATATATGACCGAATGTCACAAGTTGGAACTGATGGAGCATTGAGTTGGGTCCCACTAGCGGAATGGTTTATGAGCTCATGTTCGAATCTGTTGGATGCATATTACTAAGGAGGTCCAAACTGGGAGGAAACGGTTTTTCAGTACTCCGGTCAGCTCATGATCACACCTGTAAATGTGTATGTGCTTAAATTTGTGTGCCTGCATGTCATCTCAATGGGATAACATTTGCACGCATTTGTGCAAACCCCGCCCCCGCGCACAACGACGTATACACACACACGTTCACACAAGGCGACAAACTAGACAAAAATCATTAATTCCAATAAAACATTTTGTCCACTTTAGTTTCACACACAATCAGTCAGTCAATCAGTCAATCAGATAACAGGAATAAGCGAGAAACATACATACTACTACTACTAGAGCAAAAAGACACTAACAAGGACGAAAAGGAAAAAAAAATTATTTTAACCTTGAACAATTTTTTCTTTAATTTTTGTTAAAAAAAAGGGTGAGTTTAATTTTGACAATTTTGACAATCTGACGAAAAATAATTTATTTGGTTTTAAATGCTCTCTCTCTCTCTTTCTCTCCCTCTGGCTATCTACCTATCTATCTGTCTCTAGCCTCCTCCTTCTCTGTGTTCATATAAATTTGTAAAAATGGTTGTCAACATTAGTGTCATTACTAATCCATTATTATTATTATCATTACTATTATTATAATATTATTATTGGCTAGATGCCAAACTGATGTCTAGTACGTCTATACCTATAAATACCCATCCACCTGTCATTCTAAATGCATATAGGCATGTATATATATACACGTAAGTATACTATATACAGGCATGACTCTATGTCTTGAACATCGACAGAGAATCCACAACAATGTCTGCCAAGTTAACCTTATCAAGAAGGATAAAAGTATACGGTTGTAATAATATGGGGTATTTTTTTATAATAATAATTATAATAATTATTGTTATTATTGATATTCAGATTATTCATAGATTGGTGAATCATATTCATAAAGTGAATCGATAAAAGATACAGGTAGAAAGGTGAACTAGTTGAACTACTAGATGGGTAGTAGTCATTTAATATATTTCTTATACAAGTATTGGTTTGTAGGGATTTGTTTGATTGGTTACAGGATTTCATCATGAGCTGAAAGTGTTTAGAGAACCATTGGAAAACCTGCAAGGAGTACTGGACAGCTGTTTCGTCCTAGTTTGGGACTCTTCATCAGTACGCACCCACCGGGGTTCTGACCCACGACCTTCTGGTTACAAGGCGAGCTCGTAGACCATTAAGCCACTGAGACCCTATCCAATGGCCACTCCATGAATTCTAACTTCTGCCAATTCACGATATAGCGCAACCGCTGGCCAATGTCTTCGGCAAGTATTTGTCCTCACACCCGACCTGCTGCACCCTACTGGTCATGACTTTCCACTGGAACCCCAGGTAACTACCTACCTGAATAGGGCCAGTCGCCAGTGAGCATCTCATTGATATTCAAGTATTGGTTTATAGGGATTTTCTAATTGATTTTTTAAAATATTTTTTATAGTTTTTAATATATATTTTTCTAATATTTTTCTGATTGATTGAAATGAAAATGTTGTACAGTTGTGTGACAGTGGTTCAGTGGTGGTGGTAAGCTGACGAATTACACACACACATACACACACAAGAGGTCCGGATTCAATTCCCCACTGATGTACTGCTAAGTCTGGAAGAGAGGGGATGTTGGACGAAAAACTGTCAACCCCCACTGTGCAAAAACTATAATATCGCTAGTAAAATTTTGAAGACCTTGAAGACCTGAGTTCTACTCAGAAAGGCAAGAAATAAAAACATAACATACGACTTCTCCTGCCACCAATACTAATACTATTGTAACAACAGTAGGCAAGACACGGGAGCCAAGGTATATTTTCAAGTGATCAAACCGCTGTTTATGTCTACACAGTTTATATTCTTTCACCAATCACTGAACGTGTGATTTTGGCTTTCATTAAACAACATGAAATAGAATGTTCAAATACATATACAGTATTCTGTTGATAATGCAGTATTGAACTGTGAGAATAGTATTCCGTTGGAAACCATTGTCTGTATCACATCACCACACTATTACTGCCGATAGTAATACTCTTGAGTTACTGAATCGGGCCACTGCATCGACGCTCAGTGGCTGGATGGTATACCAGCTTGCCTTGTAACAGGAAGGTCCTGGGTTCGAAACCCAGTGGATGCGTATTGCCGATGATTCCCAAACTAGGATGAAACAGCTGTCTGGCAGTACTCCTGTGCTGGTTTTCAATGGTTCTCTAACTGACATCAATTCGTCGTCAAACTCGTAAAATACTCTTGGGTGCTGAGTCTGCGGTGGTTCAAATGATTTCAAGATAGATTCCAACTAGAGGCATTGGATATGTGTTTTTCTCCTAGTCTGGGGGTCTTCAACTGTATGCGTTTTTAATCCTATCAGGGATCCATGTAAACACCTTCTGGTTATAAGTCAAGCACGTTAACACTTAACTATAATTGTTTTGGAGTAGCTGTCCAATACAGTCTGGTTTTCACTAGTTCTCTACCTGTTGCCTGTGTACGTGACAATATCTTCCTTGGAATAATGTCAATAACTTTTTTAAATTTATTGTAGCCGAAATGCCAACCTGAGACCGAGCACTTCGGTCCAATCAGTCGACGGGAAAATGTAAAATTGAAATAAATAGTTAGTATGATCCGTCGCACAAGAAGTGGCTCTCGTGGCCCGAGTGGTCTAGTGGATAACGCTTTAGCATTTGAAACAATGGGTACTGGATTCGAGCCTCGGTGGGATCATTATCACTCACTGGGGAATGCAGGTACATCCAGATGACGAGTCCCATATAGGTGGAAACGTGCGTCCTGGATTCCACTGCTAATCACCATTCACCAATTAACTTCTAATTACATGCTCAGATATAGTCGAAGCATCTGCTCAACTATAATATTGCTAGTAAAATTTTGAAGCTTGAAGACCTGAGTTCTACTCAGAGGGCAAGAAATAAAAACATAACATATGACTTCTACTACCAGCACTAATAATACTATTGTAACAACAGTAGGCAAGACACGGGAGCCAAGGTATATTTTCAAGTTTTCAGACAGCTATATATATATATATATATATATATATATATATATGGTATACGAGATTGCCTTGTAACCTGAAGGTCCTGGGCTCGAACCCCCTGTGGTGGGTGCGTACTATCGATGATTCCCAAACTAGGTGGATGAAACAGCTGTCCAGTACTCCCCACTGGTTTTCAATGGTTCTCTTTTTTATTTTATTCCTTCACTTTCCCAGTGGAAAGTAGGGCTTCATGCTAGAGGCTTGAAGTTTCTGTAGCAGTGTTTATTTTCACAGAATGGGGTTGATAGTCTTATGCCAAACTTTTCCTCTTTATTTCTGACTTAGCGAGGTAAATGAGTGCGTCTGTGGCCGGGGATCGAACCCCGGGCCATGTGCATGGTCGGCACATGCACATGTTGAGTGTTGAGTTTGCGAGGGTTCAGTTGATTTCAAGGTAGATTCCATCCTGAGGTACTAGAAATTTGTTTTTCTCCAAGTTTGGGCATCTTCAACTGTATGCATTTTTAATCCTATCAGGGATCCATGTAAAAACCTTCTGGTTACAAGTCAAGCACGTTAATACTTAACTAGAATTGTTTTGGAGTAGTTGTCCAACACAGTCTGCTTTTCATTAGTTTTCTAGCTGTCGCTTGTGTATGTGACAATATCTTCCCTGGAGAAATGGCAATAAGGTTAGTCAGATGAAAACACGCTATAAAATACTTGAAGCTTTTATCTGTCGGTATAAGCAGGTAACCACGAATTGACAGTTCGTTCAGAATGATTCATTGTTTGTGCTTTTCCAGATCTTAGAAATCCTCACTAATCTTTACTGAATTGTTGTTCTTCACTTTCAACTTTTGTCCATTACAGTTTCACTACACTTCTTTCCTACGATTTTATGAGTACTTTTATGAAGTGTAAGAAGTTGAACTGCTGGACTTTGAGCTGTTGATCGTCAGTCATAGAATTTTCGATACCGGTCATCTTGCCTGCTGTTATAGAATAACACTCTCATTATGATTACAGGTTCAGTAGGGATTGGAATACATTTCAGTCTAGATTTTATCAAAAACCAATATTAGTTGAAGAATCAACAGAAACCAGGAAGAATTGCATAGGTATTCTATTGTCGTTTGAAATCCTTCACCAGAGATCGACTCTAGGACCTTTAGTTTACCAGGCCAAACTCGTCGGCCATTCAGATACCTATGTCGGACTTCAGTGATCTGTGAACTCTAACTCCAACAGTTGCTTTTCAATGGTTGTCTAACTGATGTTGATGACGAAATACACGGAATATACACTGGAACTGACCGAACTTTCCACATACCACAAAATCTTACTATCATTCTTCTACCCATTGGTGTCTACTGAATGAATATCCTGGAGTTACAATGAGAAGTCATGACCGGTGGAGTCCACCATGTCAAGGTCAAGTGGATGCTCATCGAAGGCATTGTTGAGGGTAGTGCAATATCACTACAAATATTCAACAACTGCCATTCATCTGCAAAGTTTACTCTTGAAATACAAAACGGATCAAAAATCTCTTTTCTTGTTGTTGAACTTACGAGAACAGCTGACGGAACTTTAAGAAGGTCCATCCATAGGAAACCCATATGGAAAGGCCAACCGACAAGCTTCTACAGCTGCGTACCAGAGAGTCGAAAAAAACCTAATTGGATCCCGTGCTAATCGCATCCCACTCATCTGTAGCTCTGATACCTTGGAAGAAGAACTACACTTCCTGAAAGAAATCTTCATACAAAACGTAAATCCACAAAGTTTCATAGACAAAAACATTAAACAGAAAATCCAAAAGCAAGAGACGCCATCCGTGCCAAAATGATACTTTATATGATATATATATATTTGCGATCGTGCAGCTGTGAAAATACATTCCCCAAAAAGAGACTCTTCGCTGAACTACTGGTCTTCTCTCTATTAATGTTCGAATGGGGATTTTTCATGAATTAAAAAGTTAGAATTCACGGGTGATTGAGTTCCTGCCCAAGTTTCTGAATGGTCAGTCAGCAAGCTTGGTCTCTTAACCTGATGGTCCCGGATTCTTTTCCAGATAGGTCTGTGGGTGTTGATTACTGAAAAGTCCCAAAAAGGGACTAAACATCTGCTTAGTGCTCCATGGTTTTCAATGATTCTCTAACTTCTGTTGGTTCGTAACGTAATCTACTTTGAAGAGAGAGTATCACTGTTAGTTTTATCATTTTGAAAACGTATGAAAAAAGTGACCAGATTTATCTGACACTGACTAGACAATAAGGTGAACACATTTCAGTTAAGCCCCAAAGAATGCTTCGCTTCTCTTTGACTGCATAATGCTTAGGCTTTTTTGTTTTGTTTACCCCTCAAAAACTGACAAAAGCGGAACCAGTGGTCACCTGTTTTACAACTCCTGGAATTTTTTTTAGTTATCAGAGAATTTAGATCTGAGCGCATTGGCATCAGTGAACTGAAAGTTAACAGTGAAAATAATACAAATCAGTATACGTCTGATTCACAAAGATTGACTGTAGTACTTTCTCCTAATTTAAAACGTAACCAACACTCATGGGCTTATACTAGTTCTAATGTCAAGAGTATATATAAAGCTAATAGCTAATAGCTAATCAGGCTGACCGCAAAGTAATTTGGAAACTACTTGAGTACTACGGCGTACCCCAAATATTCATCAACCTTATTCAACAGCTGTACGACAACGGCATATGTCAAGTGATCCACAACGGAAAACTCAGTGAGCCGTTCTGTCGAAGTGAATACAGGAGTCAGACAAGGGTGCTTATTATCACCAATGATATTCCTAATTGTGGTGGACTGGATTATGCGTCAGACAGTGGGAAACGAGAAGACAGGGATATCCTGGACCGACGTGAAGAATCTAGAAGACCTGGATTTTGAGGATGATTTATGTTTGATGTCACACAAAATCGATGACTTACAAGCGAAAACCGGCAAACTGGTCGAAGAAGCAGCTGGAGAAGACAGGACTGCAGGTGAACATAGACAAGACGGAGGTTGTGAAAATAACCAACCAACAACAACAACAACAGCAGCAGCAACATCCAGCGCCAATCACCATCAACGAGAGGGATTTGAAAGAGGTTACTTCATTCACTTATCTAGGTAGGGAGCATTGTCTCAACTACAGGCAGGTGGAACGGACGAGGATGTCAAATCGAGAGTCAGGAAGGTGAGAAACACATTCATCAACCTGAAACCAATCTGGAAATCTTCGTCACTCAGCCTGCATAAACAACAAAATTCGGATTTCCAATACAAACGTCAAGTCAGTTCTTCTATACGGATCAGAAACTTGGCGGGTCACCAAGAATATTTCCAACAGCCAGTTGCAGACCTTTATCAACAACTGTCTTCGTTCTATACTCAAGATCAGATGGCCAGAAAGAATCACCAACAAGAAGCTATGGGAACAAACAACACAAGAACCAATCGCTCAACAAATATGCAGGAGAAAGTGGAGATGGATTGGACACTCGCTGAGGGTGAGGAGGTCGCTGGGTGACATCGCGCGTCAGGCCAACGCTCGAATGGAACCCGAAAGGGAAGCGGCGAGTGGGACGTCCAAGGGTGACATGGAGGAGATCGTGTGAAGAGGAGTTGAAACAGTATGGACTTACTTGGATGCAGGTGAAAAGTACAGCAGAAGACAGAAGCAAGTGGAGACGTGCAGTTGAAGCCCTATGTTCCACTAGGAACCCAAGGGAACAATACTAATAATAATAATATAAAATCAGGTTTGTTGGAATTTATTCAACCAGTCTAATGAAATTTTGCCTGGCTTTGTGCTGTTTAATTGAAGTAGACGGCAGATAGATATTCCATCATTTGCCGACAATCTGTCTATCAGTTAACAGTCTGTCTGTGTGCATTTTTTGAACTCAGTGGTAGGTTGGATGACTTTTTTCTCGTCTTTTTTTTCCCAGTCAGAAAACTTTTGAAATAGATATATATTTCTGTAATGGATATGTTTACCGTCTACTGTATATATATGTGTGACATAAACATTCTTTCCTTTTGGAAGTTGCCTATTGTATATAGATATATATGCGCCTATCTATCTGTATTTGCGCCTTCCCTTTTATGTAAGCCGTTCTGTTCCTTCCTTCTATTCGCTTTTTCACCATCACCTGTCAATCAAATTGACAAAAGCGGAATAATGAAGTACAACAACAGACAACCGATTTTAATTTACCTTATAATCATGAAGAAATACACTTTGATGTTTGATATCCGACTAATAAGTATTTTAACAGTATACGCAGCTGTATATGTTTGTGGAAGTAGAGAGGCGACAGACAGAAATACCGATAGATAGATAGATGTGTTTAATAAACATTAGCGTTTCATTTCGGTTGTCTGAGTATTTCATATTACTGATTATCCACACTTAGAGGCGGTTATCTGTGAGAGAGAGAGAATTGTTTGTACACAGACACATAAGTAACACTTTTCACCTCTTTTTTTCTGTCATTTGTGTAGATGTTGCCACAAAATTTTCATCGGAATGAACGACAGCGGTGGCGACAATAACTTGAATGTATGATACCGACATGATTGTTTAATTTGTGGCGGAGAGAATAAAAACGAAAATTACCACTAAAATCATGAGAAACAATCTTTGGTTTTTTGATTAATTTAAGAGGAGGATTCTGTGAATTTGTGCGGCTGATGTTATAGAGAAGGAAAATGAAATACTGATGGATACTCTTGTTGAAAACAGATATCGTTTGAAATTTTTAAACGGGTGTAGAAGTCAATCAGTCTTAAAACCTACAATCTATGCCACCACTAAGAAAGATGTCTTCATCCAATTGCCATATAACGGGGAAATAAACAGTAGGCTTTTGACACAGAGATTAAACTCGATCATTTGTAGGACTTATTATGCAGAAGAAGCATCAAAGATAGGACTTCAGGTGAACATAGAGAAAACAGAGGTGATGAAGATTCCTGGCCAACACCACCAACAGCAACAACAATAAATGGGAGGAACCTGAAAGAAACAACCTCTTCTACCTACCTGGGAAGCATCGTTTCAATTGCAGGCGGAACTGACGAGGATATCAAAGCAAGAATCGGTAAAGCAAGACAAGCTTTCATTACTCTCAAGTCTGTGTGGAGGTCAACAACACTCAGCATCAAAAATAAGATCCGGATTTTCAACTCTAATGTGAAGTCAGTGCTACTATACGGATCAGAGACTTGGCGCGTCATGAAGAGCACCTCAAACAAACTACAGACCTTCATTAACAGTTGTCTTCGCTCAATACTCAAGATCAGATAGCCGGCCAGAAAAGATCAGCAACAGGGATCTGTGGAAGCGAACCAACCAAGAACTGATTGTGAAACAAATAGGCAGGAAGAAATGGAGATGGATTGGCCATACTCTGAGGAAACCATCAAGTGATATCACTAGACAAGCCATTGCTCGAGTGGAACCCGAAAGGAAAACGGCGAGTTAATCATCATTGCGAGGGTGACTTGAAGGAGGTCATGTGAAGAGGAGATGAAAGCATGTGGGCGGACTTGGAGCAAGGTGAAGACTCTAGCAGAGATTCGAACGTAATGGAGACGTGTGGCTGAAGTCCTTTGTTCCTCTAGGAATTAAAGGAAACAATAATAATAATAATAATTATGCAGTCCGGCTTGTAATCATTGGAAAAGCCAAAAATATGCTCCACTACAAACCTTAAAAGTGCATAAGTGATTTTGTCACATCCCACACTATTTACCAATTTACGTGTGTGTGTGTGTGGACACACATACATAGGGGGAAGTAATCGTGCTTCGCATGCGACGATAGGAGAGCATATTCCAAAATTGTTAGAAACACAAATGAACTTTGGGAAATCAATAGGTGCAGGTGGCAGACTACCAACTTCGTCTATAACCAAACATCTAATCGATATGAAGCATAAGATTGATATTAACACAGCTTTTGAGGTCATCTATAAAAATGATCTGGTTTCCCAGTGATTCTCAAACTGATGTCGTCTTATGATCAGACCTACAGCCAATCAAATCCCTGCAGACCAACACTTGAAAACTTATTAGTCTACTTGACATAAAGCTCTATTTCACTCCTTCGATTCCAATGACTGATGCAGACAGGGAATTACTGGAATGGCGATTCCCCACCACCCAAGAAATGTACCTGTTTGAAAAGGCTAAAAGGATACAGCACTGTGAGAGGAGAACATGATCCAACTTTATTTTACCAGCTCTCAACAAGTGAATACAACCCATGTAAAGTTATGATAAACTCTTTCTAATTAAATTGGAACTGGTCAGGTGAATGGCAAAAATCAGGACGAACTCTTAGCTAGGTAAAAATATCTTGAGAATTCTGTGATTTCTGTTAGTAGTGGAAGGTCCATATCATGATATCCAGTCTTCTGGACTTCCAATTTCTGTCTACCTAGTTTCGATTGTGGTTACCGACCCATAAGACTTATTATTTATTACTATTCTTTTGGATTCCTAAGGGAACATGGAGCTTCAGCAGAATATCTCCATCTTACTGTGTTTTCAGCAGTCATTTCTAGCTAACTCAACGATTTCCGATTAGCTTCCGTTTCCTCCACAAACACACACACACACACGATATCTCTCATATCATTCTTGAACTCACACCCAGCTCGTCGTTTCCCATTGGAGTTTCACTGGATGGCCTAGTGAATAATGTCACTTAATGGTTTCCTCAGCGTATTTACACTACACCTCCATTTCCTTCTGCACATGTTTTGGGCAATAGTTTCCTGATTGGCTTGTTACTTGGCAGAGTTCGTGGCTGCCCATATCTGATCTCCAATATGAAGCTAAGGGTGCTCTTAATGAAAGTCCGCAATAGCTCGTTGCAGGTGGCATTTTTAACACACCAAGTCTCTGGGATGCATCATACTATCGCCTTAATAATCGGTGTTAGTTAGAGAAAACTAGGCGGAATCCTTGATATAAGTATAAAACTTGGGCAGTGTGGTACAGCATAACTCCATTATGGATAAGATTCTATTTTGATAAATCACACAGTGTTGTACAGTAATACTTACTGATGACGTTTCGAGCACAAACTATTGCTGCTCATAATCATATCAAGATACTCACACAACTTTTTCCTTCATTTATATACATGTGTGGAATTGACTAGATATCCGAATCAAATTCAGTATGAGATAATGTACATTCAGAAATAATAATACGACTTTTATTGATCAATTACAATCAGATAGGAAATAAAACGAGTGTTTCTATAGTCATAATAAGTAACTTGTTACAATGTTGTGATGCACGTGAATTGAAATAGAATATTGAGATAGCTATGTTAGATTGTTAAATAAAAAGAATAGAAGGTAAACTTCACATTAGAGTTCATAGAAAACCAACTCATTCTAATAGATATTTAGATTTTAATTCGTCTCATCCGTTAACTGTTAAGGCAGGCTTAGTTAATTGTCTAACAAACCGAGCACGAGAAAAGACCTAAATGACGAAATAAAACAAATAGAAGAAGCGTTGTTTGGTGTTTAATAAATATCCTACAAAATTCATTAGGAAGATCACTAAAGGCCAAAAACAAAATAAAAATAATTGTGGCACTAGTAATGATAACAAAAATAAGACAGAATATAAATCATCCACTGTAATACCATATAAGGAGAGGACATATGAGACCCTACGTAGAATTCTTAATAAAGCAGGAATTAGGGTGGCATTCAAACCTACAAACTCACTCAGGTAGCGACAAGCTCTGTAGGTTAAAGGACCCTGTCGACCCAATTGAACAAAATAATATAATTTACAAAATACCCTGCGATGATTGTGAAGTCAATTGCATAGGTCAGACTAGTAGGTCGGGGGCAGTCAGATTATCAGAATATAAGAATTTAGCTAAGGGAAAAATGGTTGACCCTAAAAAGATAAGTAATATAGAAAAAAGCTCAGCAATTGCAATGCATGCATTAACACACAACCACACAATAGGGTGGGAGAGGGTTAAAGTTCTAAAAATTAATCTAGGTAGGTGGAGAGAGAGGTTGATGACGGAATCCTTGTTCATTAAGTCTACACCCAATACATGCAACAGAAATGACTCAATGCAAATACCAGAAATATGGAAGATATTATTACCTCCGGTCAAATCAGAAGAGAATAATAAATAATATTAACATGCTATTTCAATTCACGTGCATCACAACATTGTAACAAGTTACTTATTATGACTATAGAAACACTCGTTTTATTTCCTATCTGATTGTAATTGATCAATAAAAGTCGTATTATTATTTCTGAATGTACATTATCTCATACTGAATTTGATTCGGATATCTAGTCAATTCCACACATGTATATAAATGAAGGAAAAAGTTGTGTGAGTATCTTGATATGATTATGAGCAGCAATAGTTTGTGCTCGAAACGTCATCAGTAAGTATTACTGTACAACACTGTGTGATTTATCAAAATAGAATCTTATCCATAATGGAGTTAGGTGGAATCCGACGTCCCTGGTCCGTGTCTTATATTTTGATCACAGTGAATGATTCTTTTTTCTAAATTAGTTCGAGTCCTATAACTTCATTTTCTCCTGATCACCATGTTTTGTTTGAGTCAAATGAATAAATCAATAATTCACTGTTAAATTAATTTATCTATGTGAACATTTCGATAAAAACATATATATTGGCAATAAAATTTTGTTTTTCCGGTTGGCAAGAATCAACAAAGTTAAATGGTGTCATATTACCCTGCTCAAATTATTAGACAAAAAGAACTGTGCAAAATTTTGCAAAGATCAATTTTCTAATAATGAAATTAAACTCAAAGGCAGCAATGATAGATAAGTCGCTTGTTTGACTTTGTCGGTTAATTATCTAATTATCTCTGTCGTATCTTTGTATTCTTATAATTGGGTATCAGTTTATCTTTCACGCAGTTCATTTTCTGTCTGGTCTTTTCATATTAAGAACCAATCATATTGCCTGTTGTATGGGGGGGGGGGGGAGAAGGGCGGTAAGAAAACTTACCAGACACGGCAAACTGTGTAGTTCTTACAACAGTGCGGTATGAGAAGAGAAAAGTTTATAACATCATACCTTTCGGTTCCGAATGGAATATAGAACTTCAGGAGTCTTCTTTAGCCAGTGCCATTTGTGTTCAAAAGCTTTCATTTCCCCTTCACTCTTCGTACCTATGTCAAACTTGTCGTTTCCTTTTCAGGTTCTACTTGACGGTTTGCCTGATGTGTGATGTCACAAAGCGGTCTCTTCGGTGTATATCCATTCCATCTCCGTCGTTTCCTTCTACAATAGGCTTTTGATTGTTTCGTTACCTGAAATATTTCGTTTTTGTGTATCAATTCTGGCCGGTCACCTGATCTTCAGTATGGATTCAGAGTGGCTGTTGATGAAAGTCTGCCATAGCCATTTGGAGATACTGCTTATTTATGACATTCCAGCCGTATACATACAGTGACTGAATTGACATTTGTGTCGAAAATTCGGATCCTGTTTGTTGTGCTGTATCCAGGTAACGGTCTGTTATAATGTTCCGATTCATGCTGCTTGTAGTTGTAACGATGCTGTTTAGGTAGGCAGTAGGGGTGACGTTTTTGATTATAGCTTGATTCCACACAGTTTTTTTGGTACAGGTATGGAATTTTCAGCATGTGATATCAGTAGCCTAAAATTTTGCAGGCCAACCATTGATATCAAGTGTGCTTCGTCAGGGGATCGAACCCCGAACTTTGTGCATGGTCGGGGAGAGTTATAACCACTGAGCCACCGACTCATTTCATCCACTGATGGTGACTGATGTTTGCTGTTGTTGTTTTTGTAGTTGGTTCGGTATCTTCATCACCTCCCTCTTCTTTATTCAGTCACCAGAGAAACTTGAAAGCACAGAAAAAAGTAGATGCTACCACAGAAGAGTTTATTTGAAGCAACACGCTGTAATACATGGTGTTATTCACATGGTTTTGTGTCTTAACGGATATAGTGTAACGTCTCTACATTAAATCCAACTGTACATTTATAAAACTAACTCATGTACGCATATTATACGTTTACAGAAGCTAATTTTACACATGCTTGTGGAACATTTGTCGTTGTATTACTGAACATTGCTTTTCGTTTATTACACATATATATTTTTACATGGATATATACATTTTCGTTTGTTGCGCACCTTTCAAAATTTGATTTCGTTAATAATACATCATTTTAAGTTTTCACTTGTGCTTCTTAATACAACGCTGTTTGTCTTTGGCAGTGTACAGCGTTAGAGCATCGTGGAACATGAAAACGTGGATGTACTATAGTATTGTAGTCGGAATCATACCAAGTATACCATAAGATCTCTACTTCTTTCTGTTTTTCATGAACTCAAGACTAGAGTTGCGTAATCCCCATCACGTGTGTTTTGGGTTGATTCGATATACAAAAAATCGGTGCTTGATTTCTCTTTATCTCTCTGCCCCTTTACATTATTATATCGACTTTTCATACTTTCATTTTGTCCGGTGCTGCTTCCAATTTTTCAGAAATGCATGTATGGCAATGGCTAGGTAAGTTTTGCTATATCATTTGTCTCTTCGAAGCATGTCATCCTGGATCTGGTCGAATTCCCATGTTCTGATAATGTAGCTGGTTCTGATCTACCGGTTTGACCTATGTGTTTAGTTTGGCGATCATTACATGGCAAATTACTGACTGAAATTATCTCTGTACAGTTGTTTCCCTTGATAAACTTGAGTAGAGCAAGAAGAACATATTGAGAAGGACAAAATGACGTCATTATATTTCGTTGATTTTTATCAGCTGTATACAACCACGGAGAATTTAATGCCAATATACGAGGTGTTCGAAGACTGTAGTTATCAATCATAGAGATGAAGGACATTAGTACCACGTTATTAAATAGCATTACATCAACATTCCGACTTACTTACTTCACCTGGATCGGAATTTCAACACCTTCAACTCATTTGAGCTTAGAATGTGCGGTTCAAGTTCGAAAATATCCTATATCGCTAGACTGATTGAGTTATAGGAGGCAATCCCCTAGGACTTCTCCGAGCAGAACGTTTTATGAGACACCTTGGACAGGCAAGCTTGAAACAAGCGGCAAATTATATGTCTCATTGCAGAGGTACAATGATGATACATTTTTTTTACATGTAGTGATAAAAAACATACCTGCAATTAACTTGACTTATTTAAAAAAGCACATTTGTTTTTATTCCTTTACATTCCCAGTGGAACATAGGGCTTCAAGCTAGAGGCTTGAGGTTTTGGTAGCAGTGGTTTTTATTTCTACAAGATGAGGTAGCTAGCCGCATGCTGAACCTCCCATCTTTAACAGTCTTATTACTGGTTTATCGAGGTGAAGGAGTGCGTTGGCTGACGATCGAACCCCGGACCACCTGCATGGCTGGCGAGAATTTTACCGCTGTGCCACTGACACACTATTTAAGCGCATACTAATTAGGATTTAACTGTGTAGGATGAATGAATTGAAATGTTTCTTTTTCTGGGATTTTAGGAGCTACAGATGGAAATATACAAAGACGTATTCATCATAATAAATGAGAGATCTGGTGAGGACATTGTTCGATTGAACTGAAAAACGTCGCTCCAAAGAAAGATGATGGGCGCACCATCGTTGAAATGTGTTTGTGTGGATACAGCGGATATCCTCCAAAATTCGTTGATAAGCACAACAGAATATCAAATATAATAAGCAATATTTGACACGGTTAAGAAGAAACTAGTCTTCTTTATTCTTAGTTCCAAATGATGATGAGATGTCTGAAGAAGTTAAATACGGAATAAATGCTACTCTCAAATGAACATATCCAGCTTTCAAGTTAATCATAATTTGGCCTGATAATGTTTACTGAGATAATCTGAGTTTGTTAAGTCTTCCTCTTATTTCACCTCCAACTGCGTATACCAGTTTACATGTATGTGCCCAAGCGCATACTTCGGATAAACATAAAGACGGGTTTGTGACCGCACATCTCAGCAAATTGTGAATGAAATGCGTTTGAAAGGTGCAAAAGTCCTTAGTGGTGAGATAGCTCGCCAACCGTCAGACAGTCGTCATGCATTTGATGCAGTGAAATCCATTAACTTAACTGAACTTCAAGACAGCACCAGTTTGCCATGCATCACTGAAGCGATTGCCAATAAACGATTGAAACTGAATTTTATAAATCCAGAAGGAAAACCGTTGTTAATCTTGCCTTAGCAAGGTAAATACATTTTACGTTATTTTGATTTTATTATTCTGATTATATACTGTTTTTTGAGTTTATTACGGATTGATATCAGTTAGAGAACCGTTGAAAACCAAGGAGTACTGGACAGCTGTTAAGATTCATGAACTATCGAATCCGGTTCCCAGTGGTTGAATGCTATACTTATCTTCTCAGGGTCAACCATTCTTCCCTTAGCTAAATTCTTATGTTCCGACAATCTGACTACACCCGACCTACTAGTTTTGACCTATGTAGCTGACCCCAATCACAGTCATTGCAAGGTATTTTGCAAATTATATTATTTCGTCTAATTGGGTCCACTGGCTCTTTTAGCCTACAGAGCTTGTCTCTGAATGAGTTTGCAGGTTTGAGTGCCACCCTAATTTCTGCTTCATTGAGAATCCTACGTAGGGCCTCAGATGTCCCCTCCTTATATGGTATAAAACTCATATTATTATTATTTCTGAATGTACTTATATCAATAAGACATTAGTTTTGCTTATTCAAAGATCAGCTGATTAGTGGCGGGCTCAGATTGACTGTCAGAAAATACCTGAATAATCCGCATACTGAGGATGTTTGCGATGTTAGTATTTAATCGGCCTACTCAGATTTACATCCGATGTAATGCATAAACTCTTTGTTGTTTCTTGAAGTGAACTGGCGGCTGGTGACTAGCAGTGGAATTCAGGATACACTTATTGTTTTAATCGTCTAACTGTGTTTTTGGACGGCTACATGAACTGGGACACACAGAAATTCTTAACAGAAGTGAGGAAAACATATCGTAGCTATTTGGATATTGCCTCAGATAGAACAACACAGCGTTGGACGACGTGATGACGAACACTATTTTACTTGAAGATCATGTAAGAAGAGTAGACATTATGCAATTTAAATACACTGAAATTCTGTGCTATGTGTTAATATATTGCCTAGAATAAAGCTAATATTATTAAATCACTAAGGATTCTGAAATAACCGAAAAGGGGGAGTAAGTTATCACTGTACAAATGAAGATGGTGGTTTGGGTACTGATGGTAATCTGGGCACAGTTAAAACAAAGTACAACTCTCAAAACACTATATTTGACTAATGGGACAATACCTGAAGTTGTTACGAAAATCTTACTAACAACAGCAATGAAGCCAGTATTCTTCTGATCAACCATCAAACAATCAACCGACTTGGTTATGATAATGACAAGCTTATGATCTCCACAGCAAACAGCTACTTTTATCCCAACTCTAATCGCCATCTTGTAAAATTAAAATTAATCATTTAAAACAACTAGACCCTTTATCTACTGATGAACACGTTTCGAGCACAATTTATTGCTCAAAATCATATCAAGGTGCTCACACAGTTTTATGACTAACACCGTGAGACTTTATCAAAATAAAAATTTTACCCATAATGGAATGAAACCCTTTGGCTAAATAATATCGATAACTGTGGACAGAGAGTAGGACAACCATAGAAAAGAGTTTTAATGATTTATCTGATAAGAAAGTGGTTTGGGATTGGGATTCATATTAAAGTTCTTTGTAGAGGCATCAATGAATTAGCTTTTCCGTGGGTATCTGAGTAACATGATAGAAAGTTACCCTTAGAGAATTCTCTGCAGCAAATGAGCTGAGCGACTGCGTCTACTGTGCCCTGTAACTTACTTTCATTTTTTTTCTGACAGCTATTTGGAATCAGTCTATATAAAGTATATGCTGACGAAGTCATCCAGAATGGTAATATAACGTTCGTGAATAACAACATCTCTTGTAAAAGTTGAACACTATTATTTAGGTTCTGATCAACAAATTCACCCTTCTTTAGCAGACGTTCAGAACAAATTTAAACGCCGTTCTTACATAATCAAATGTTTTATTACTATTGATGAAAAATTCATCGGTGGTTCGATGGAATACACACCTGGTCCGTGTACAATTCCTAGTGGATGTGTGAGGCTAACAACTGGGCTTAATATGAAATATCACCACTACTAGTTAAACTTCAAAGCCCAGGCTTGAAGCTCTGTTCTCTTGTTGGAACGCGAAGGAATGATAAAATGACAGTTAGGAAATACTTTAAAACCTTTCTTGAATCTGATTTACTATTGTGGCTTCCACACCTATACCTTAATTTTATTATTACTGTCTTTTCGTTCACAGAAGAACATCGGGCTTCACAGGCACTTGGTTCTCGCGGTCATCTCTTTCAGTTAGCTTTCATTTCCTATTCACATGATCTTCTTCACACCACTGTCGTCATTTCTCATTTGAGTTATAGTTGAGGGCCTGGTTTTTGACGTCACCTGTATGTCACCACAGTGTAAGTTCAATCCATTCCCTACTGAAGTCATTGAACTATCTAATTTTACACAGAGCATAATGAACAGAATTTACACGGTTATACTTTGTTTCATTCATCTTTTTAAGTCTTTGGAGAAAGATTTGCACTCAAATGCGATTTTGAATGATTTTCAACTTACCGACTGGTTTGTATTAAAGGAACAAACACTCAAGGAGCTGTAGCATGTTTTAGATTGAACAATATTCTGTCAAATGAGGCATTGTAGATTACTACTCCACATGAAGATCCTGTTTAAGAAGGAGATATTACCGTGGAAAATACTGTTCTGTATTTAAAAATTTCGTTCATAGTAAAGCTACCATTAATTCTTTTAACAGTTTGATTCCTGATTTGACTAAGTTTCGAATAATTGTTGAATACTACTGAAATATTTTTAGGTAGCATAACTGTTAGTGTAGAATTTTTCTGTATGTTAAAAGAACCTGTTGGGATTTCGGACTAATTTCAAGTGTTCGATTTTTGTTGAGAAGTAGCATCACCTAGAGAGATATTTGAAAAGCACTGAGCACTATACAGGTTTATCGTCCATTTTTTGGATTCTTCAGAAGTGCTTTTCCACGATTTTGCAGGGGAAAGAATCCGAGACCAAGCTCGTTTAAATTCAGTCACTTGGGCTGGAAACTACTGACCCTTAAGTTTTAAGTTTTTCAGCATTTTTGGTTTTATGGCGAAAATCTAAAAATTGAAATCAATCAAAAATCCTTACGAATCCTACAGTCCAAATACGAATCATCAGCTCTTTAATGACTACTGGGTAGATTTCCTGAAGCTGCAGTGTGAAATCGTGACCAGTGGGATCCACCATGTTGAGGTAGACTGAATGCTAATCCAAGGCACTGGTAAAGGCAGCGCTACATCGTGAGCTGAAGAATTTGGAATGCAAGGGTTACTGAATTCCACCCCACGTGTCTGAATGATTAGCAAGCTTGGTCCCGTAACCTGAATGTCCCGGTTTCTTTCCCTGGAAGTGTCGTGGAAGAGCACTTCTAAAGGGTCCTAGAATAGGACGAAACTGCTGTTACCCAGTGCTCCCTTTAGTCTCTCTCTCT
The DNA here is from genome assembly GCA_944472155.2 of Trichobilharzia szidati. NCBI lineage: Eukaryota > Metazoa > Platyhelminthes > Trematoda > Strigeidida > Schistosomatidae > Trichobilharzia > Trichobilharzia szidati. Next base: position 47,683,711 of record OX235276.1, on the reverse strand, counting down.
TTAGTCTTTTTTCTAGGTTTATAATCGGCCAAGCGACTTTTTTAGTAGCATGTTGGCTGTATGTCAAACTTGATGAAGAATACTTGTGGTTTTGTATTTTCTTATGGGATTCGTCCTAAACAGCCAACGAACACTTACGTTTTCAGTGTTATTTAGGATACCCTTCAGTTTCGAGCTTTACTAAATTTTTTTAGGGATTTTGGCATAAACAACTACTCACTGAATTAACAGATTTGCGAAGCGCCACCGTTACTAGTAGGTTTCGGTCTTTCAGTCGCAATGGGTAGGCGTCAAGCTGTAAAATTAACTCATCAATCCAATGTGAAACCTGATAGTTGTGTGTTTGGACCTGAATAGTGGAGACTATAAGTGGAACAACATTGTTTTCTGGTACCAGTAGTTCTTCAGTTAATACTGATCCATACTGGAGACCCCCCATCATCTGTTGATCACCTAAAAGCTTTCCATTCAATTATAATCCTGCACGTAAGTTCTTTAAAGACACTTCCAAAAACCTAAATTGACTATATAATAATGTTTGGAAAATATTTTGGCAAAATAATAATGTCTACTTATTTATTAGTTAGTAGTATCTATCTCTATACGAAACTTTTAATTGATCTCATCTTGAATCATTTAGCTCCACTTCAAGTATTCAAATTATTGCAGTAGAAGAGAAGAAATAATCGTTTATGATAGTTATGCAATTTAAGTAGTAGGTTATCAGTCTCTACCCGCTACTGGGAATCCAAAATGTTTGGGGTCCTATGTTGGACTGAAAACCCCACTGAAAGGAAATGAAAAAGAAAACATAGGCGAATAGGGAAGGTTATTCAAAGAAAGTTAGAAAACAGAAACCGAAGAATTCTGAGTGTAGGGAGTTTGATGCATTGTCCTACAGAGACTAGGTTTGTCTGAACTTCCAATACAAAACTCAAAGTGAGATTTAAGCGCTGCAGTCATACAACAGTATCTGGTTTTAACTACAAAGCATATTTATATATTAAATTGGATCTGAATGGCAGAGAACGGATAACCATAGATACAAACTGAATGCAACTAGAAAAAGTGTTCAGTGTTGTGTGGTTTTAGATAGGATCTATAAAAATAAAAGTATATTTCTTGTTCCAGCAGTCTGTTCACATAAGCACACTACATTTGAAGGAAAAAGAAGTACGAATTGTATTAATACCAGCTTTAGCCCCCATAAACGACGTGGGTTGGGTAGACTTCAGTTTTCCTCTCGAAGTGCTCTCATTTGTCCACGCGTTCAAAGCCTCTTCCAGGTAGGTCCTATTCTCTGCCTTCGCATGGCGACAGCGTTCCTCACAAAAGCGAAAGGGAAAATACGAACAATGTGCGCTTACAACCGGAATAGTGGACACGCTGGTCTACCTGGGGTATCCGCAAAATCCCGATTCCAAACCTGTGCTATATATGAGCTCCAGAATTTGAAACGATCAAACGGTATATGGACCTGTTTTGTTCACCGGAAACCATGGGAACGTAGCTGTTTAGACCGCTCTGTTGCCTTGTGGATCAGACTTCAAGTCAAAAGCATGGGGAGTGGGCGGTGGCGCTTAAGATAACCATCAGCTTTAGTTTAGGCATTCAGGCAATATCCTAGCTCTCCTACAAGCTATGAGATCTAGGGTGGCGAATCTCCTGAGGCCCATAATATACCAAGTTTCTGTTTTGATGATAATAACTAATAAATAACATTAATCCCAAGATCCAATTGGTATGTACATGCCGATGGGAGCATATGATAGAAGAATGTAGTTAGAGTATTTTTATGTAGTTGTGTTCTCTGAGCTGGATGGTTCATCTGCGAAGCTTTCATTGCCCTACTATTAGAGGGAATAAAATTCACATTTGAATCAGAAAGTGAGCAAGGAGAATTAGCCATGTTAAACTGTAAAATCAAGATGAACAGAAGAAGGTAAACTGCATACTAGCGTTTATAAAAAGCCAACGCATTCATCCGTTATCTATCTGTAAAGGCAGACTTAGTTAAGTATCTAACAAAACGAGCAATAATACTATGTGGTACATCAAAAAACCTATATGATGAAATGAAACAGATAAAAGAGGCGTTGGTGTTAAATAACTATTCTATAAAATTTACTAAGGAGATCACAAGAAAAAGAAAAATAATAGTTAAACAAATAGGAATAACATAAATAAGAAAGAATTCAAGGCATCTGCAGTTGTACCATATAAGGAAAAGACGTCTGAAACCCTATGTAGGATTCTTAATACATCAGGAATTACAGTTGCATTGAAACCCACTAACTCACTTAGGCAGCAATAAGCTCTGTGGGTTAAAGGACCCTATTAGATCAATTAGACAAAATAATGTAATTTGCAAAATGCCTCGCAATGACTGTGAAGTCAACGGCATAGGTCAGACCAGTAGATTAGAGTCATTCAGATTACCAGACTATAGAAATTTAGATAAGTGTAGAATGACTGATGCCACAAAGATGAATAGCTTTGGAAAATATTCATCAATCGCAGTGCTTGCATTAACACATAAATCACACTAGGGTGAGATGGAGTTACATTTCTAAAGAGCAGTAGAGATAGATGAAGGGGAAGTCTGAACATTGAATTTCTTTTCTTCGAATCTACACCTAACAAGTGCAACATGAATGTCGCAGCGCCGATACCAGACATATGGAAAATAATCCTACTAGCAATGAAGTGGAAGGATAAGAAATTATGGAATTATATAAACGACGACTTGAAGGTCACGTGAGCACTTTGATATGATTATGAGCAATAAAATGTTCTCGAAACATTATCAGTAAATAATACTCTATCACTCTTCTAGTGTTGGTTTGCAGCGATTTGATTTGATTGGTTATAGGATTTCATCAAGAGCTGACATTGGTTACAGTACAATTTGAAAACTTAGGATCACTGAGTTCGAATCCCGGTGGGTCCGTACTGGTTAGGAGTCCATTAATCCCTGGTTTTTCAATGCTGCTCTAACCATTGTCAGCTCATGATGAAATCCTGTAACTCTGTCATTATATTTTTGAATCAGAAAAAAACTATTGTGATAGAATTATACTATATCACATTGCCCAGATTCTACTCTGATTTCAGTTGTTCATATGAGTTTTGCTTTGATTTCAACGGAGTTTTCACCTCAAGCCTCACATCAACCCTTATTTTTACCCTTACAGAGGAAACAGAATTGGAGAACGGATCATTTCCATCAATAAATATGAATGTGAAAGTTCAGTGTCTTAGCCTTTTTCATGACTAACGAAAATTTAGACATATTGAGTAATACGTCTAATATTCGAGTGTGCCTTAATGCTATTTCGCTATTCTCTCTCTAGGTGAGTTAAGTTACATGAATGTACACAGATGGAGGGAGCTTTGTGTTAAGTCTATAGGTAAGTGTACACATGAAACCATTGTCCGCTAACTGGCCATATCTGTGCGCATATATTAATGCACACACAGGCAAGAACAACTTGTCTGCCTTATCAGGTGTTATTGTTACGTATATATGCAAACATACCCAAACGTACACACACACACACAACATACAAACAAATACACACGCAAATCACACTTTGCATTGTTCTCTTACACAAACACTTAGCATCTATCATATGAAGTCATTTATATGCATTATCATGATGTTCATCGTGACAAAGGATTAGAAACTCATCTTTGATTGGTAGTTTCAACCGAAGGTCAGCAGCTAATATATGGTGAATTTCTCGAATTTCGAATCATAGTGATACAGTCAGTGTTGATTGATAGTTGAAGTTTCTTCACTTCATGTTTGTTATATTCATACTTGGATTATTGATAACAATGACTTAGATAATCAAGCGGTTGAATAACTACAATGGATATCGTATTGAAATCACTTTTTCACTTACTTCTGATCACGGGATGGATTAGCTATTCACAGAGTCAATTGAATTATTGTCTAAAATCGGTTGGATGTTATGATGATGAATGCTGTTTCAATATTATACCTAAAACTGGTCCTGTTTGTGATCCAATACCTGGTTGTGCAGCTTATTTTCAACCAGAGTGCTGTAGAAATGCAAGACCAGTGCATACAGATTATGGAATTATGTATGGCTATGCAATTTCGTTAGATAGTGAATATGGTTATCAGGAGAATGCAAGAAGTTATCTTCAAGTAAGAATTGCTTTTTGTTTAATTCATGAAAAAAATTCTCATTCGAACATTAAAAGAGACAGAAGACAATTAGTTCACCGAAGAGTCTCTTTTTTCGGCGGCGAATTCATTTTCATAGCTGTACAATCGCAAATGTATATGGTTGTTTTGTATGTGTGTGTGTACCTTTAATTTGTCAAACGAAAATACAATTAGTAAGTTCAGATGAATTGGATGTTGATACAAGAGAGGGTAGTAACAAAAGTGATGAGTTGTCACAAACGATTGTTAAAGGAGAGTTACGTAATAACATGAATAGTTTGATGAAAGAGTTGCACTCAGGGTGTACATGGAAACAAAATATACGGAATTACACAAGGGTTTTAAGTAGAAAAATAAGCACACAAACAAAAGTTAAGTCAAATCAACAGAGTTGTTACCATGGGAGTAGAAGTGGTTGAATAATTTTCTTTTGTATGCACAGTTCTGGTTCCTATAGCTTAATGGCTAGGGCTTCTGCGATGCAAAGAAGACGGAATCGTACTGTCTTTGGAAGGTTGTTCTTCACTTTGTAGATTACTTTGAAGCAAGAGGCATCTGTTAAGATGGAATGACCAGTGTTGACGAGGTGTTCGATTATTGCACTCCTTATGCAGCCATTACTTCCTTTCTGCAGCCACGCTGGATAGTGTTCTTTGACCCTTTTTGACAGGATGCGCGTCGAACGACCGATGAACCTGGCTTCACAGCAACAGGTGAACTGATATATACACATAGAAGTGGTCAGGTGCGGGATCTTGTCTTTTAGGCTTCTGCAGATCAGTGGGCGGCTAGAGAACCCTACTCTCAATGTTGCCGCAAAGAAAGTTCTCCTTAAAGAGGTGGAGATTCTCCTTCTAAGGACGCCACTGAGTACGTCTCCTTTGAAGTCGAGGTTCATATAAAGTATCTGTTTTGGCACGGATACTGTCTCTTGCTTTTGGATTTTTTCTTTGATGTTTTTGTCTACGAATCTTGATGGGTAACCGTTTTGTATGTTTTGTTTAATCCAGTTGGAGGAAATTTTGATCTTACAGTATGAAACTTAGGCTCGTGTGTTCTCAGAATACTTCATAGTGTCTTTAGGATCTTAAATTTTAAAAACTTACGTGTTCACTTCTCTGAACTTATTTTGTCTGGAGAAAATAAACTGCATTTTACAGATTTAGGTGTTTCACAGTCACCTCCGAGACTGAGTTCACTAGATTTTGAAGGTAGTCGGGATAGATGGCACCTAGGTTTTTCAAAAGGGAATGTATTGAAACTTTTGAACTGTATAGCTGCTGGAGGGCGCTAGTGAGGCAATTTTGTAGTTTTGATTTAAGTTATTATTGCTGTTTAGTATCGCATATTCTATTGTCTCAGATTATTTTCTATGAAAAAGAGAAGACGTGCAGCGAAGACCATTGCAAGTGTAGTGATTGAACGAACTTCTTCTGTATGCAGAGTTCAGGACTTAGCAAGTGAATTGCCATTGCTTCTGCAGTTTGAAGAAGTTTGATTCGTACACTTTTAGGCAGGGTGCTTCGTACTCTGTAGATGACTTTGAAGTGTCTTTTTAGGGGTGTAGCTTGGTGTCCGGAATCTATAAGATGTTCTAAGATAGAGCTGCAGGGGCATCTTTTTTATCCTTTGTAAAACCATACTGGTAAGTGTTATTGTTGGAATATGATTTTTGAATATGTGTTCCTCGCTGAAGTGTGTTAATCTAACAGTAAAACACATGGAGTAATTCCTACGTTCGGAATGAAATACTTGTATTTTAGACATCACAATTAATAAAAACTGATATAAGGGTTACTTGAATAAGTATTCACTTAGCCGATTCATATAATCGACTCCTTGTTATTCACTTCAGTCTGTTATTTGGTTGTTCTGTGGTAGAATATTCACTAATCATGTGGGAGACTCGTGTTTGATTCTTTTCCGACGCACTTCTAAGCCTCGCCTAGCCAGTATCAATCTTCACACTGTGAAGACAACGCCGTCACTGAAACTTCAAAGTTTAACGCCTGAAGCCGTATGTCTGACTCAGAACGCAAGGACTGAAGAAAGGAAAAGACTCATTATAGGTGGATTAGTTTGACTAGTTTTCAACTAAGTTTGCCTATCTGTAAAAACCCCTACCACTGAGAGTTGAATAACTTTCAGGAAATATTCAAGTATTGGTTTGTAGGGATTTGATTGATTTATTACAGGATTTCGTCATGAGCTGACATCGGTTAGAGAACCATTGGAAAACCTACAGGGAGTACTAGATAGCTGTTTCGCCCTAGTTTGGGACTTTTCGTCAGTACGCATCCAGGAAGTATGTTTGTGAAGTTATTCTCATCGATTAAGATACTGTAAACTGGGAATTACCAAGGCATAAGTTGTGAATACTTTGTTAAATGTTACCAATCGGCTAATAACCACAAGAACATTTGTTCTGCCTTCTGTTTGCGATAAGCACACATTTGCTTTTAATACGAATGAAGTCATCTCTGTGATAGAAAGACTGTTATTGATAGCATTGGTTACACTGATAACAACAAAAGAACACCTGTTCACTTGCATATGCTGAACCCCATTTTATCCTCATCTTTATTTTAGATTTGGAAGGGTATTCCTTATGCACGTCCACCGACAAGAGAGAACAATTTGAGATTTCGTCGACCTATACCACCAGCCCTGTCTACAGAGAAATATGATGCAACCTACTTTCGTTCAGCTTGTTCTCAGCCAAGTTTAAGTCCACGCAGTTCATTTACAGAATGGTCTAAATATCCACATGAATGGTTTAAACGATTCACATTGGTACAAACAGATGAAGAAGCCTCAAATATCAGTGAAGATTGCCTTTATCTTAATATATACAATTTAAAAGTGTCAGACACTTCAACTACAACTAATTTTATCAATGGGAATCAGAAGAGATATCCAATAATTGTATTTTTCGATGGTGTAGATCATTTAACCGGATCAGCAAATCGTTATCCTGGACATGCCTTAGCTCAATTAGGACTAGTGGTTGTCACAGTGAATTACCGTCTAGGCCCATTCGGTTATCTTTCCAATAAAGTTCAAAGCCAGGAAGGTGAATACAAGGATGACAATGATGAGATATTATTGGGAAACTATGCATTATGGGATCAAGTTAGAGCTTTGGAATTTATAAGGGAACATGCAGAGAAATTCCTCGGTGATCCTAACCAAGTAAGCAGTTCTTTTTCTATGATAGAAATTTACTAAATTAAGAATTAGTCCAAAATTTATACCTTAACTGAAAACCGGCATTTCACTGATTAATGAAGAGAGTTAATATCACTTGCACAACAGATTAAAACCAAAGTCCTTCAAATTATTATTACTATTGTTCCCTTGGGTTCCTAGTGGAACATAGGGCTTCAACTGCACGCCTCCACTTGCTTCTGTCTTCTGCTGCACTTTTCACCTGCATCCATGTTAGTCCATACTGTTTCAGCTCCTCTTCACACGATCTCCTCCATGTCACCCTTGCACGTCCCACTCACAGCTTCCCTTTCGGGTTCCACTCGAGCGTTTGCCTGACGCGCGATGTCACTTAGCGGCCTCCTCAGCGAGTTTCCAATCCATCTCCACTTTCTCCTGCATATTTGTTGGGCGATTGGTTCTTGTTTCGTTTGTTCCCATAGCTTCTTGTTTGTGATTCTTTCCGGCCATCTAATCTTCAGTATGGAGCGAAGACAGTTGTTGATAAAGGTCTGCAACAGGCTGTTGGAAATATTCTTTGTGACCCGCCAAGTTTCTGATCCGTATAGAAGAACTGACTGACTTGACGTTTGTATTGAAAATCCGAATCATTTTGTTGTTGATGCTGAGTTGAGTGACGAAGATTTCCAGATTGGTTTCAGGTTGATGAATGTGTTTCTCGCCTTCCCGATTCTCGATTTGACATCCTCGTCCGTTCCTCCTGTGGTTGAGACAATGCTCCTTAGATAAGTGAATGAAGTAACCTCTTTCAAATCCCTCCTGTTGATGATGATTGGTGCTGGATGTTGCTGTTGTTGGTTGGTTATTTTCATAACCTCCATCTTGTCTATGTTCACCTGGAGTCCTGTCTTTGCTGCTTCGTCGACCAGTTTGTCGGCTTTCGCTTGTAAGTCTTAGATATTGTGTGACATCAAACATAAGTCCTCCGCGAAATCCAGGTCTTCTAAGTTCTTCACGTCGGTGCAGTATATCCCTGTCTTTTTGGTGTGGTTGTGTTCTCTGAGCTGGATGGTTTGGTTGCGAAGCTTTCATTGCTCTACTGAGCAACATCTTCAGCGCATACTTCGATGTGAAGTGAGCTTTTAGAATTCTCTATGAGTTTATTAGTCATCTCTTCTAGTAACCTTGAACGTGATTGGTTGTTTTCGTGTGACATTTCATCCCCTAGTTTGCTTGTCTCGGTGCTGGCTGCTTCTTTGGTCTGAATGTCGTTAGTCATTCCTTCTGCTAACCTTGAACGTGATTGGTTGTTTTTGTGTGACTTCTCACTTTCTAGTTCACTTGTTTTGGTGTTGACTGTTTCCTTGACCTGAAGTTTGACTTTGTTTTTGTGTGAATTTCTTTGTATGGATTGGTATATTTTGTCAATCTCTATGTGTCTATTGATTGCTGATTCATTTGAATACCAGGCCTCTAGGAATTCTCTGGCATTTTTGCAGTTCCCTTTGTCTAAGATTTGAACATTGTCCCAGTCGAATTGGTGCCCGTGGTTGTCTGCATGTAGTGATATGAGGGAGTGTATGTCGTGTCTTTTGACAGCTAGTTTGTGTTCGTGAATGCGAAGACGAAGAGGGCGTCCACTTTGACCAATGTAATGTTTGTCGCAGTCGTTGCAATTTATCTTGTAGATGACGTTAGTTTTGTCTTCTTTTGCCGTTGAGTCCTTTGGCTTACATAGAACTGAGTGTAGTGACTTTGTTGGTTTATGAGCGACATCGATTCCAAAAGGTTTGAATAGTCTTGCAGTGATTTCGGAGATATCTTTTATATATGGTAGGACGACTTTCTTTGTGTTTTCGCTGGTGGCCTTTGATTTGGTTGGTTGAGCTGGGGGTAGATGTCTTTTGATGAAGTTTCGTGGGTATCCATTTCTTTGGAAGACGTCCATAAGATGATTTTTTTCAATTCTTCTTCACAGAACAAAAAGCCTCAAAAGACTGAAAACAGAAGATATCGTTATAGTACTGACAAAGGAAGGACTACAGTAATCATGGACAAAGAAGAATACACTGCAAAAGCGGAAGAACTACTCAAAGATCAAACAATATACCAACAACTAACAACAAACCCCATCGAAACACTAAACAACCGCATCCAAAGAACCCTAAGCAAACTCACCAAAACGGGTCAGATCACAAAAGAAGATCAATGGCGAATGAAATCCAATGGACCCGTCATACCTCGATTCTACGGCAGACCAAAAATACACAAGCCAAATATACCTCTACGACCAATCGTATCACTCCCAGGAACCCCAACATACAATTTATCCAAAGAACTATACAGAAGACTGAAACACTTGACGAAATCATGTGATCACTCCATCCAATCTGCGACCCAATTTTTAGAGAAAATCAAAGGCATTGAAATAGACAGCCAAGAAATAATGATATCCTTCGACGTCACGGCATTATATACTTCGATTGGACTAAAACTAGCAAAAGAAACCATGGAACAACTACTCAACAACGACGAACACATACAACAATCAAAAATGCAGCATTCAAGTTGGATGGAATGCATAAACTTGTGTCTCACAACTTATTTCCAATTCAACGGCCAAATGTATGAACAAATTCAAGGGACACCTATGGGATCACCCATATCAGGATTGATTGCGGAAGCCGTCATGCAAAGACTGGAAAACATAATTCTGCCAAAGATCAAACCGAAAATTTGGATACGCTACATAGATGATACATTCGTGATAATCAAAAGAGAAAACTTAGACAATACCCACAACATAATAAACAACACCTTCAACGACATCAAATTCACAAGAGAGGAAGAATATGAAAACAAAATCCCATTCTTAGACGTCTTAATCAAACGAACAACTACAGGAAAATTAGAAACCCAAGTATACAGAAAACCAACGCACACGGATCAAATACTCAATTACAACAGTAACAACCCAACATCACACAAAATTAGCTGCATACGTACATTGTTCAAGAGAGCCAGGACTCATTGCAGCACTCCCGCCTTGAGGAAAATTGAAGAAAATCATCTTATGGACGTCTTCCAAAGAAATGGATACCCACGAAACTTCATCAAAAGACATCTACCCCCAGCTCAACCAACCAAATCAAAGGCCACCAGCGAAAACACAAAGAAAGTCGTCCTACCATATATAAAAGATATCTCCGAAATCACTGCAAGACTATTCAAACCTTTTGGAATCGATGTCGCTCATAAACCAACAAAGTCACTACACTCAGTTCTATGTAAGCCAAAGGACTCAACGGCAAAAGAAGACAAAACTAACGTCATCTACAAGATAAATTGCAACGACTGCGACAAACATTACATTGGTCAAAGTGGACGCCCTCTTCGTCTTCGCATTCACGAACACAAACTAGCTGTCAAAAGACACGACATACACTCCCTCATATCACTACATGCAGACAACCACGGGCACCAATTCGACTGGGACAATGTTCAAATCTTAGACAAAGGGAACTGCAAAAATGCCAGAGAATTCCTAGAGGCCTGGTATTCAAATGAATCAGCAATCAATAGACACATAGAGATTGACAAAATATACCAATCCATACAAAGAAATTCACACAAAAACAAAGTCAAACTTCAGGTCAAGGAAACAGTCAACACCAAAACAAGTGAACTAGAAAGTGAGAAGTCACACAAAAACAACCAATCACGTTCAAGGTTAGCAGAAGGAATGACTAATGACATTCAGACCAAAGAAGCAGCCAGCACCGAGACAAGCAAACTAGGGGATGAAATGTCACACGAAAACAACCAATCACGTTCAAGGTTACTAGAAGAGATGACTAATAAACTCATAGAGAATTCTAAAAGCTCACTTCACATCGAAGTATGCGCTGAAGATGTTGCTCAGTAGAGCAATGAAAGCTTCGCAACCAAACCATCCAGCTCAGAGAACACAACCACACCAAAATCATCCACCTGAGCTACAAATCTTCTCTATTATGTATCCCTGTCTTCTCTTTTCCCACTGTCTGACGCATAATCCAGTCCACCACAATCAGGAATATCATTGGTGATAATAGGCACCCTTGTCTGACTCCTGTGTTTACTCCAAACGCTTCGCTGAGTTTTCCGTTGTGGATCACTTGATATGTGCCGTTGTCGTACAGCTGTTCAAGTTAGTATAAGACAATAACGGCATTAAAAAAATATCACTCACCAGCTGATGACTGTCTGTCTGTCAGTCCATTTTCGACATAGAAATTTGCACTGATGTGCAGCAGTTCAAGTCACCACACTCCATGTAGCACACAAAGCAAGAGAAGAAAGTAGAAGATTTGCATAATAGAGACAGTGGACACGGATATGAGACAAAAGGAATAGTAATAACGAAGAACAATATAGTTCCATTGGAAATTATAAGTCACAAGGAGTGGATGCATCTGCCAGTGCCATTGAGAACAGTCACTTTGAGCCATATCACCAATTTTCTTGAGCCATTGGTGTTTAGCGTCCCGAGAAGCCTAACCAGGGAATCTACACCTTCCTACGTGGCTTAAACTAACTGTTGTGGATTTCATTGACTGGTGCCATGTTTTGGTTTGACCGCCGCTAGCTCTTTTCCAGGCTGAGTCTATGTCAGCTAACATTGCCTGTCGTCGAGGAAGGCGATGGCTAGGCGTGCATACGTAACACATGTCCTAGCCATCTCAGTCGATGTAGCTCCACAGCCTTGTCGATTGATTTCTCCTTCTTACCTAGTACTCGACGCCTGACCTCAATATTGCTCACTCTATTATACCACTTCACACGGGAGATAGAACGCAGGCACCTATGACCAAAGACAGCTAGTCTTTTCATGTTTTCCACTCTCAATGGCCATGTCTCATTCACAGCCATAAAGGAGGACAGAGTGGACTGCAGAGCAGTACAGCCGCCCTTTAGTCGATAACCAGATATCACGTCTACGCCAGAGACGGCGTAAACTGGCATATGCGAAACTAGCCTTCTGTACCAGCTGATGACTAGCCACAAGATGGATTTTTGAAATGATAGTGAATACTTAGGAAGTTGGAATGATTCGCCAACTATATGTTACAAATTAATCTCAACCTCCACAAAGCCCATAATCTAAATATCAATCCCCAACTCACTGATGGCTACTGTATGGATGCCCTAAAGTTGTAATGAGAAGTCGCGGTCATTGGGGGCCACCATATTAAAGTGAGTTGGATGCTCACCGAAGGGACTAGCTGACGGTAGAGTTATGTTACAAATTAACAGAATTATAACTCATGGGTCATTAATATTCAGTCCGAGTGTCTGAAGTGTCAGCGGGCTTTGTGTCGTAGCCTAAGTTTGCTCCCTGTGAGGTCATGGCTGTGTAATACAGCTGAATCGCGAACCAGGATGAATCAGCTATCCAATTGCTTTTGGTTTTCAGTAGTTCTCTAAATTAAGCATTTTGTGACCAAACTTGTAAACGTGAATAGTTTTGATTGCACCGGTTGTTAGTCTGAAAGTATAACTAAATGACTTCATGTACTGCTGATCAAAATTACTGAGATATTTTACTGTGAACTTCATTAAATGTATAATGGATATAGGCAGTTGTATCCAGTGTGATAAGAAAGTCTCCATCCATGTGTCTCAGACATCTGCTAATTTTATCAGAAGTTCACAGATAAGTTCTGTCCACTTTGTCCACGATAGACCGTTGAAATTCAAGCCACTGACTTCAAAACCCCAAGGTTCTTTTGCATGGCCAAGTCTTCCGGCTACTGAAGTGTCCCAAACAAGGACGAAACAGCTGTCCAATTTTTTCTTTGGTTATTATTGACTGATTTTATTTAATAGTGAAATGAACCTGTCTGTTTAGTAATAAGTATAATGAAACTGGTAACCTAGAGCTTTATATTCCCATTTTTCTAACGTTTGCACAAAGAACAAAGTCTAAATTTTCAACACTAATGTTAAGTTAATGTTTCTGTGTAGTTCAGACAATTGGTGCAGGCTTTTACTGACGGATACCTTAACTCCATCTAGCGGTCGGCAAGATAGAATAAGTAACACAGAACTCTGGCAGTGCAACGAATCACATATTGAAAAACAAATAAGCTGAAACGGATAGGGATGAATTGGATATGTGCTGAGAAGATGGAACCGACGAGGGGGTTGACATGAATAGGACGGTATGAGGAAGGAATGAAAACTTATGGCCAATCGTAAAGCCAGCTAAAATATACTTCATAAAGCAGGAAGAAATGTGGACATGCTGCCGAAGCCCTATGGGTGGAATACCCAAAACCCAAGGGAATGATAATAATGTTTTTAAATGGATTCGTGAAGAATAAATTTTTGTTTAGGTTTGATCACCAGCTGATATCAGTTAGAGAACCACTGAAAAACATGGAAATACCATATATCTGTTTCGTTTGAGTCTGGGACTCTTCAGCAATAATCACTCTGAATGGTGAGAGCCCAAGACACTTCAGTCACAGTGGTTCTCGAAGTGATGTCAACTGGTGGTCACATCTGTAACCGGTTAAATCCCTGTTAATCGACAGTTGATGGTGACTAGCAGTGGAATCCAGGATGAGCATTTCGTCCTATTTGGGGCTCGTCATCTGGAAGTAACTGCATTCCCCAGTGAGTGATGATTTTCCCACCGAGGCACGAACCAAGTGCCCAAAGTTTCAAACTCCAAAGCGTTATCCACTAGATCACTTGGGCCATGAGAGCCACCTCTTGTGCAACGGGTCACAATGATTATTTAATTGAATTTTAGATTTTCCTATCCACTGGTTGGACCGAAGTGCTCGGTCTTAGGTACATCCAGTTGACGAGTCTCAAATGGGATGGAATGCGCATCTTGGATTCAACTGTTAGTCACCATCCACCAATTAAATTCTAGTAACATACCCAGACATCGTCGAAGCATCTGCACAAGAAGCCGACAGACATGTCAACCTGAAAGCGAGCACTTCGGTCCAATTAATCGGCGGGAACATTTTAAACTGAATTAAATAAACTGTTTTGTTGTCCAAATTCAACTTACTGATGCAACATGATTCATGTAATATAGTATACATCTGGAAAAAGAAAGCAATTATTTACAATTTGACTCGAAGCATAAATCACACATTCGTTTAGGTGCATTCTAAAAATATTCAAAATAAATCAATAACTGTAACCTTGATATGGGTTAACTTGTTGTGTGCATAACTTTCAAGGTTAGCTAGCAGACTATACAAAACTTGGTCATTGAGAAAAAATATTGAAAAACTCAATGTACACCAAATGCGAATTTATTGAAATTAACAGACTTTGCATAAATTAAAAGGCGGAAATGAATTATATCATACATTGAAACGAGTGTTATTAAATAATGGAGAAGATTTGTAGCTTTGGTGGATGATTTTGAATTAGTTATGTTCACTGAGCTGGTTGATTTAATTGCGGAGCCTTCACAGTCCTACTAAATGATATAATTAAGGCGCGTGTTTTGACTAACAATTTGGGTATGCGTACCACCGCTAACTGCTTCACATCTAATTGTTAAAGCGTCTTTAGTGGAAGTCAACGCGTCAGTAGACATCAAAAATATTGGTTCAACGAAATTAATCAAGATTGGAGAAGATTCTTAGCACAGGTAGATGATATTGTTGTGGTTTAAATGTGGTTCACAGTTGTCCGCATCTTTCTAGACACAATATATTTCGGAGCGGATTTCAGTATGAAGTGAGCTTTTAAAATTCTCCATGAGTTTATCAGCCATCTGTCCTGGTGGTTGTTCTTGGATATGATTAGTTAATTCCAGTGATTTTCTCTCTCTCGCTTTTCCACTAGTGTAGTTTTCGATTATTTTAGTGGTCTGATAGTTGTCTTCTGGTCCATGTGAATTCTTTTTGATATAAGAATAGAATTTGGGTACTGTGGTCGAGTATAATTCCATTATGGATAGTCTCACAATGTTATACAGTAATATTTACTGATGAACACGTTTCGAGCACAATTTATTGCTCATAATCATATCAAGGTGCTCACACAGCTTTCTGATTAACAACGTGAGACTTCTTTTTTTCCTTCACGTTCCCCAGTGGAACACAGGGCCTCAAGCCAGTGGCTTGAAGTTTCTGTAGCAGTGTTTATTATTTTTTAAAGGGTGGGGTTGCTAGCCTCATGCCCAACCTTTCCTCTTCACCAGCATTATTTCTGGCTTAGCGAGGTAAAGGAGTGCGTCGGTGGCCGGGGATCGAACCCCGGATCATGCGAATTGTCGACGAGTGTCCTAACCACTATGCAACCAACGCACACCGAGAGACTTTATCAAAATAAAATTTTTACCCATGATGGAATGAAACCTTTGGCTAAATAATATCGATTACTGCGGACAGAGAGTAGGACAATCATAGAAAAAAGTTATAATGATTTATCTGATAAGAAAGTGGTTTGGGATTGGAATTCATATTAAAGTTCTTCGTAGGGTCACCAATGAATTAGCTTTTTTCATAGGTAATTGGGCGTATCTCAGTGTTATGATAGCAAATTATCTTTAGAGAATGCTCTGCAATGAATGAGCTGAGTGACTGCATCTACGGTACACTGTAACGTGGTTTTGTTTTCTTTTGGTTAGCTATTGGGAGTTAATTTGCATCAAGCGTATGCTGACGAAGTCATCCAGATGGGTAATATAACGTTCGTGAATAAAAACATGTCTCCTATTTAGGTCCTTGTGGATAAATTCATCCTTCCTTAGTAGATGTTCTAAATAGACTTAAAAATCATCCTTTTTTCTACAAATCATTTCTCTACATAATCAAATGTTTTATTACTACTGATGAGGAAGTTCGTCGGTGGTTCTACAGAATACACATGTGGTTCAGGTATAATCCCTGGCAGATGTATGAGGCTAGCAACTCAGCCCCATAAGAAAGAAATGCCACTGCTCAGGCTTGAACCTCTATGTTCCACTCGGAACACAATGGAATGATAAAATGATTGTTAGGAAATATTTTGAAAGCTTTCTTGATGAATCCGACATTCAGATGTGCCTACTTCACATACATCTTATTATCCGGTCCTTGAGTTCAGAGTAGAACACTGGGCTTCGAACACAGTGAGTTCTCTGTTATTACTGGGTTCAACTGGCATCCCACTACGAACAACAATCTCCCATTTTCTATGAAGACAGCGGAGAGTATAACGTAAATTTAACCTTTTTCTTCTTCTCTTAAATACTATTCACTTCATAATCTACTTTATGAAATATAAAGTTTACATTCAAAATTGAGCAATCACACACCACCTTTTTAAAATAATTAGTAAACAAACGCAAGACTTATTTCATATATCAGTAAAACACAGGTGCCATCTGATTAAGTCATTCTCTGATAAAGATGAAATGTTTACGTTTCAAAAAAAGGGCAAAACAGGGAGGGGAAGGGAGAGGGGGAGAGAGATATCTTACATTTTGAGGCGTAGCAGAGATAGAATTAAAAATGGCAAAGTAGTTTTCCACAAACATCCTTCCCTCCCCCCCTCATTCCCTTATCTTCCTGCCAATTTCCTTCTTTATCCATTTATCGTAAAAACCATTTTTCTTTTTTAAAAAAACAACTGGCAATTAAAATATGTTTATAATATCTGAAGGGTTTATTCTAATGCCACGAGATTAACTACTGTATATAATTCGACATTTATGCTTATCTGTGCTTAGCAGCTCAACCTACTACTACTACTACTACTAATACTGATGGTAATAATAATATCAGCCTTATTCTGGATATTGTTCAAAAACACAAATCAGAATTCTCAGTGTAACTTCTTGAAAAGTATTTACTCTCCTTATACAATCCCTAACTAAATAAATATGATATGACACAATATTATTTTTATTTGAAGCAGCACTTATTCCTAACAAGGGACTTTCCCCACGTTTTCCTTGTGAAAAGCGCAGAGGTGAGTTTGAAGCCATTTGAAAATCTACCTGAGTTCATGTCGTGATCCAGTGGACACCAAAATCTAGAGAATAAAATAACAAGCAAAAGATAAAAGTAGATGCATTATATTATTATTATTCGTAGTTGTATCCCCTTGAGTTCCTAGTGGAACATAGGGCTTCAACAACACATCTCCACTTTGCCCTATCTTCTGACGTCCTCTTCAGCCTGGACCAAGATTGTCTCCTCCACTCCAAGCAATCTCCTCCATGTTGCTGTTGATTGATTATCTCCATCACCTCCGTTTTCTCTGTGTTCACTTGAAGTCCTGTTTTCTCTGTCTCTTCAGTCAGGACTAGTGTTCATATACTATACATATTCATTCATATATTCATATGTAGGGACTGATATTCACATTCTATTTATGATGCAGCTGCATATATGTGTAAAACTTGGGCACTGTAGTAGTAAGTAATTCCATATTAGTTTGTTTATTAGATATATCATACACAGTGAAACAGTGTTATTTACTGGATGACACAGTTTCGAACAAAATTTATTGTTCATAATCATATCAACTGTAATCACACGACTTTGACACTTGAGTTTTATAGCTTTCTTTGTTTTCTCCTATTTGTCGTAGGGGTAGTAGAATTTTCCAGTAGTAATTCAGTAGTAATTCCATACAAGGAAGGAACCTCGGAAGCCTTACGCAGAATTCTTAAAAAGGCAGGAATAAAAATGGCATTCAAACCCACAAACTCAATTAGAAACAAGCTTTGTCGGTTAAAGGATCCTATGGAGCCTCTAAAACAAAACAATTTAGTTTATCTAATACCCTGCTGGAATGATTGTGTGTCAAGTCAAATACACAGGTCAAACTAGTAGAACAGGGGCAGTCAGACTAGCTGAACATAAAAACTTAGCAAAATCTAGATTGGTTGATCCAAATAAGATAAGAAATGTGGGGAGTAGTTCAGCTATAGAACTACGTGCAATTACACACAACCATACAATAGGATGGTTTGGGATGACAGTTTTAAAATCTAATGTCACAGGGTATAGGGAGAGATTGATAACAGAAGCTTTGTTTATCGAAACAACTGCAAATACATGTAATAGGAGTGATTCAACACCTGTCCAGTTGGATATCTGGAAAATTATACTCCCCCTACGACAAATAGGAGAAAACAGAGAAAACTATAAAACTCAAGTTCCAAAGTCGTTTGATTACAATCGATATGATTATGAGCAATAAATTTTGTTCGAAACTGCGTCATCCAGTAAATAATACTGTTTCACTGTGTATGATATATCTAATAAACAAACTAATATGGGATGCAACTGAAGATTGAAAAGCAATTTCAGATTACCAATGACTTCTAAATGATTCCAGGTCAATCCTTCAAAGTGGTTGGTTCGAACCGATTGCCCAACAAATATGGAGATCGAATGGACATACGCCAAGGAGACCACTGAGTGATATCGTGCTCCAGCCCCTTGAGTGGATTCTGTATAAGGGAATGACGTGTTGGGTGTCAGTTTGAAGCTGATATGGCGGAGATCGTGTGACGAGTAGATGAGGGCTTATCATCAGTCGTGAAGTCGGCCAAAGAGAACTGCAGTGTTTTCAAGATGAAATGAAAATGTACTGCTGAAACCTTCTGTGTCTCTAGGGATCTAAAGGAATATTAGTAGTGAAGGCCTTAATGACAAGACGTCTTTTCACCGATGCTGAAAAATAGTCTTCTATTTAACCTAGTGACTATTTGATTCAAAGCATCAGTATATGAATTTCTTTATTCCTGTTGATGTTACTTTGATGGAATAAACAATGTAATCATCTCTCCTATGAGTTGACACTCTCACTTCAAAACGAGGCTTACTGTAACATTTCAAGAAATGCATGTATATGCATTAGCATTCATTCTGCTGCTATGCATAGGAAAGCAGAATGCCTCGTTTGTCTAGATGCGTATCAGAGATGCGCATTTAAATTATGCGTAATTTAAATATTAAAAAAAACTAATTGTAAATTATACAAAATACAGGAAGTGGTCCTTGGAATGGCTAAAGGGTAGACAGTAAATCTCTGTGTGATAATATGCAAATAAGATGAGAAATAAACACATGTTGAATGTGATGATTGACGTTAACAGACAGACAGTCATTATTTATTTATTATTTGTATTCAAATTTGTTTAATAATCATAGAGATAATGCATGTTACTACCTGCATCGATCGGTTCCTTATTGAAAGTGTTAGTATGTAGGGATTTGACCAGTATCACGTTAGATCACAAATTGAAATCAGTTAGAAAACTAGTGAAATCCAGGGAGTAATAGGCAGATGCTGTGTCCTAGTCTGGGGTTTTCTAGTAGGAAGGTTCTATGACCCCACGGGGGATCGGTGCCAGTTATTAAACCACTCTACCACTGAGATGAAATCCACTGTTCACGTCATGAATTCTAATTCCTGCCAGTTCACGAGATATGGAGCCGCTACCAGACAATGTCATCAGCGACTATTTGTCCTCATATACAGCTTGGTAAAGCCCACTGGCTAAGAATTCCTACTAGGACTCTAGGTAGTTGCATCCGGGAGTGAGCGACTAGTCAGCTGTCTCAGCAACTGAACGATCAGTGGACCGAACTTGTAACCTGAATGTTTTAAGTCTGGTCCCTTATGTGGTCTTAGAAGAGGACTGCTTAAAACTCAAACTAGGAGGCACCAGCTGTTGTGTACAAATTATAACGTGATTTACCCTTATGGGTAAAATTTATTTTGGTAAGGTCTCACAGTGTTATACAGCAATATTTACTAATGACGTTTCGAGCACAATTTATTGCTCATAATCATACCAAGATACTCACACAACTTTCTAACTTCGTTTATATCATTCCATTATTTTCCATCGCTTGATTTGATTGACAGTAGTATTTTCCATAAATTCCGGTATGAGTGATGAGTCATTCCTATTGTACGTGTTGGGTGCAGACTCGATGAACAAGGATTCAGTAATCAACCTCTCTTTCCACCTACCTATATTACTTCTTAGAATTTCAACCATCTCCCACCCTATTGTGTGGTTTTGTGTTAATTCATGCAGTGTAATCGCTGAGCTTTTTTCTAAATTACTTATCTTCTCGGGGTCAGTTATTCTTACCTTAACTAGAGTCCAATTTTCCGACAATCAATCTTACTGCCCTGATCTACTAGTTTCACCTTTGTAGTTGATTTAGCTCACATTCATTGCAGGGTATTTTGTAAATGATATTATTTTGTCTAATTGGGTCAACTGAGTCCTTTGACCTACAGAACTTGTCCTATCTGAGTGAGTTTGTAGGTTTAAACGCCACTCTAATTCCTGCTTTATTGAGAATTCTAAGTAGGCAGGGTCACAGATGTACCTTCTTATATGGTATAACAGTAGGTGCCTTATATTCTCTGTTATTTATGTTATCATTACTAGTTTAACAATTATTTTTACTTAGAACAATTAGTCCTCTTTGTGAATTTAGATAAAGCAAAATGAAGATGTGATTTGTCTGAGTCGATTCAGTCATTTCTCTTAGTGACCTTGAGCGTGACTGGATACGAAAACGAATAGGACGTCCACATCAGCCAATGTAGTGTTTTCTGTAGTCGTCGCAGCTTATTTTTTAGATGATGTTGGTTCTATCTTCTTTCGCTGTTGAGTCTTTGGATTGACAGCAGTCACGTTCAAGGTCATCAGGAGAGATGACTAATAAACTCGTGGAGAAATTTAAAAGCTCACTTCAAATTGAAGTATGCGCTTACGATGTTGCCTGATGGTGGGGCAATGAAGCTTCGCAAATACAAACCATCCAGCTCAGAGAACACAACTACATCAAAATCATCTACCTGAGGTACAAATCTTCTCCACCATATCTACAGTAGTAATAGGAATGGTGCTGAGAGGTTGGATAAAAGCCCGTTTGACTTTATGTACGATCTGATATTAAATTAAGGTGTATAAAAGTGCGAGCGTACACTGTAGTTATATTGCTCACAGATAGGTGAGCTCCGATAATGACACTTATTTCTGGATGGCTATATGAGTCTCTATTGACAGATTTATTTGTATTCAGATTGAATTAAGCTGGATAGCAATGAGTAGGAGACCTTGTTTCAAGATTTCAAATGGGAGTGCACCATTTTAGTACTTCAAAAACAGACTAATTCGATTTTTTGATAGTAGCACTTGATACTGATACATGATACTCGGTAGCATTGCATTCATTTAATGAATATCTTCCAAATAAAAACACTGTTCTCAGGTACCATTAAAGGCTTGTAGTTTTAAGCTTTTTATTCTTAAATGTTTACCGTCTGACGACATATTTAACCTTGGAGGCTCAGTATTTGAGAAAAATTCATTAAGAGTTATCTACAAAGTCAAAAGAAACCTCTTGAAAATGCTGAGGCGTTAACCATTCGGTTGGAAAAGCCTGATTAATTTACACAGAAGAAACTTTCTCCCCCTCTTCTCCTACCTTGGGTGAAATTCCAAGCTCGGTTGTTATCAGTATGTTAGTATAATTAACAATCATTTTCTTTATTAACCTTTTGTTCACTTTAGTCACCTGATACATGATATATTTTGATACTTGTGTCTACGCTGTTACATTAACACCTGATTTTTCTGGTCACGTTTGGGTGTAATGCAACTATTAGTCTAGACGTACTGATTTCCATCCGAACAGCCCTAATAACTCACTGGCAACGTCTTTGACTGCAGCACTGGGTGGCGTAGGTTTGAATCGCAGGGAGGACATACGTTCCTTCTGAGTTTCAGATATGCCTTGCTGACGAGTGCCAACAAATGCGAAACCATGGTCCAAAGGTTCCTGCCGATTGGCTCCAAACACCTAACAAGCTCAACGGATTATATATCGGAAAATTCAAAAGAGATATAGACCAAAGAGAAAGTGTGGTTGACAGTGTAATAAATTTGACACTCTTAGCTACAATTTGACTAATTTTCACTGTTTTGAA
Organism: Trichobilharzia szidati; assembly: GCA_944472155.2. Classification (NCBI taxonomy): domain Eukaryota; kingdom Metazoa; phylum Platyhelminthes; class Trematoda; order Strigeidida; family Schistosomatidae; genus Trichobilharzia; species Trichobilharzia szidati. The sequence continues at coordinate 47,661,372 of OX235276.1, read as the reverse complement.
ATATTTTGATATTGTAAATAATATTTCAAGCTAATTTATTTTCATTTGTTTCATACATTCATTCCTCTTAATGAATTTGAATAAAGCAAGAACAACAGTTTTTGCAGAATAAAATGGTACCATCATTTATTTCGTTGGCTTCTCATCAGCTGCTTATAGGCCAAAGTCATTATTAAATATATCTACAGAAACAATTCTAACATACTTGTACAAGAATCAATCAATCAATATATGCATACAGTATACATATATATATAATATTAAACACTATTCCGAACAGTAATGATCATATTTCATTGAATTTTAGATTTTTCCGTCGATTGATTGGACGTAAATGCTCGTGTCAATCTAAGACCGAGCACTTCGGTCCAGTCAATCGACGGAAAAATCTAAAATCCAATTAAATAATCAATGTGACCCATAGCAAAAGAGGTGGTTCTCGTCACCCAAGTGGTCTAGTGGATAACGCTTTGGCGTTTGTAACTATGGGCACTGGGTTTGTGCCTCGGTGGGAACGTTATCACTCACTGCGGAATACAGATACTTCCAGATGATCAGTCCCAAATAGGACGAAATGCTCACACTGGATTCCACTGCCAGTCACCATACACCAAATTAACCTTTAATAATGATCATATACTATAGAAACTTCCGCATTACGTAATCAGACGAAAAAGAGGTGAAAATATCCAGTTACCAGAGCAAAGAAAGACTGATAACTGCTTCTTTCTGAACGCATAAGTCAGGTTTCAGGCGCTTGATGGAAATGGCTTCAGCAAACTTGAGGAGAATTGAGCTCTTTTGCCTATTGATAATTTTGAATGACCTTGCAACTTCCACCTCATGACCCATGTCAAGGAGATGCCTAGTGATGGCACTGTTTAAAGCATTTGTTCCCTTTAGACGTAAGCTTTTTGGTACATGTTCAGAAAATCGTAGATATGTCCTTCTTTCTGTCCTTCCAATGTAACTGCTCCCGCAGATACATGTAAATTTGTATATACAGTTGAAGTTAACATGAGAAGGATATCTATCGATTTTTGATTGCACCAAAAAGCAAGTTGTTCGATGGACGAGAACCAACTTAGCTAGCTGTAAGGTAGGCCTCTGGCTAGTGATATACTGTCTTCTGTTGACCACTGCTGCAATGTTTTCACCTTTATAATCAAGCTGAATGTAGATTGTCTTTTTACCCACTGTGATTTGTTTTACATTTGTGACTTCAGATCTTCCATACTTGTTGATGAACCTTTGAGGGTAACCATTGGTCTTTAACATCTTTTCAAGAAACTCAAATTCTTCCTCTAATTTCTCTATACAGCATAATCTCCTAGCTCTATATTATACAGTCTTGACTAATCTACGTTTGAAGCTATTTGGCCAAAAACTATTAAAATGTAAGTATTGTCCTTTCCAAAAAGGCTTGACTGAGGTGTAGTCAGACTATTATATGATCCAAAGTGAAAAAGGTTGAATGACAATAATATGGCTTAGTAAAGAGGTTCGCAATTGACTTTAACCAGGAGGTGAGCCTTTACCCATAGCGTCCACAAGAGTTGCTTACAAAGTAAATGTCCTACGAGTATATTTAAAAGGTAATTGCAACAGTGTATGATAATCACGCGAAACTCTAAAGCAGTCGAGACATTTTCTTACATAAAGATATTTAGTTATGAGTATAGTTCATATACTGAACCCGTTTATTATAAATCATAAATAGAGAAATTATGATTTAAATAAATCAAAGTGAAGTACCTATTAAATGTGTTTTTATGCTTGACTGTATGGGATCTTTTTTTCATTCACTTCTTACCTAAGATTACTGTGGTGGGTCATGGTTCAGCTGCAGCTGATATTGCACTTCATCTCTTGTCAGAGAAGTCAGGTCGGCGAAATCCACCATTGTTTCACCGTGCTATTTTGATGTCTGGATCAGATCAGATGGAGGGAGGTTTTGTACAAAGTGTAGATGAATCCGAAGAGTATGCTAAACAGTTTGCCTATCAGGTAAGATGATGGTTTTTTCAAAATTTAATTAAATTTAAACTTTTACTTTTACTACAGTAAAACTCATCAATTAAGGTATAGGTAAGTAAGTTTTAGAAAGAAGGCTTCAAAAGAGTGTTGTCAAATATTTAAGTACTTGACAGTGAAAAACTAAGGTTATGTAGGGGAAAACCATTTGTTCATTGTCTTTCGAATGAAACATAGAACTTCAACCATTAAAGGTCCAATACCAGTGGCGCTGTTTTTACAGGATGGAGTTACTGCCATCATATTCAACTTTCTTGCCTTCTAAGCTTATTGCAGGCTAGGTAAGATATAAGAATGGAACCTGGACCTCGAGTATCACTGGACAGCATTCTAGAAGAGAACTGCAGGAGAAGTTCGGCAGGGTGGTGTAACATAATCGAATATGTTTGTTTGATACAACGCAGGGGAAATATTTTTTTACTGGATGACATTTTGAGTCTGAAAAGATAATCGCACAACTTAGAAATTCAGGGTTTTGTAAATTTTCAAGTGCCTACATTAAGGAATACTGTGATTTAGCAAATAGCAACAAATTGTGCTCGAAACGTCATTCAGTAAATAATACAATGCTAGTGTTTGTCTTGCTGAGTAAATCAGCTAACATAGAACTTTTGGTTATAGTTTCGTTTTAAGATTGGTCACTAGCTGATGTCAGTTAGAGAACCATGAATTGGTGGCACAGCGGTTAGGAAGCTCGCTGACCATGCACATTGTCCGAGGTTTGGTCCCTGGCTGTCGCACACCTGATATCAATGGTTAGTCTGCTAAATTTGGGCTACCGATATCACATACTGAAAATTCCATAATTGTACCTAAAATACTGTGTGGAATCAAGCTTATAATAGAATATGAAATATAGAAAAAATATATATAAATCTGGGAGCACTTCGCAGCCCTTTCGTCCTAGTGCGAGGCTTTTCATCAGTTCTCACCAACCGGGCCTCGATGCTCACTAGCGACTATCCCTATGCAGGAAGTACCTGGGGTCCTAGTGGGAAGTCGTAACCACCGGATTCCGCCAAGTCAGGCAAGAGGACAGTTATTTGCTGGTGACAGTGGCTGGCGGCTGTGCTAAAAATGTACCACGAATTGGCAGAAGTTGGAATTCATGGGCCGTCAGATCGGGTTCGAGTGGTTGAATAGTATACGAACTTACCTTGTAGCCGGTAGGTCCCGGATTCGAAACCCAGTGGGTGCGTACTGCGATTGCCAAACTGGGATGTTACAGCTGTCTGGCTGTATTCCCTGGTTTTCACTGGTTCTCTAACTGAAATCTATCCCTGGTCAAACTCGGAATTCTACTTAGTTTTCAGACAGATATAAGTCAGTGATATGAAGCAGAACTTCTACTCGTCTCATTGAGTAACAGCAGCAAACTTATCTTATAATCCCCTAACTAATCGTAAGAATCCCGAATGCTTGCAGCTGTAATTTGCGTAAACCATAATGTAAAATGAAAATTTGTCTCTTAACTAGTTGGCACAGAATAAATTCCGAAGTGCCACTGATCCACCAAAGGGGTGTGCAGAAAAAGACTCACCGTGGGTATTGGATGCCGGTTGTGCTATATTGATAGAATTGGATTCTAACTCCTTGTTTCAAATATCAAGGCGCTTAGCTTATAACTTACAAACCAGGACCTATTCCTGATGTTGTCGGGAGTGCGCCCTGATGATGAGTTCCAAACTAGTGTGAATCAGATGTGCGGCACTTCTGGGTTTCCGAAGGTTCACTAAGTAATATCCGTTCGTGGAGGAATTCACCCTGAAATTAATCAAATCCCTACAACTCCTTACATGAATATTTTCTTTATAATCCTGGACATAAATCTTGCGACAGAATCGAACTCCTGAGGTTTCTTTCGTTGAATAACCTACTGATGTCAAACCTTGTGCTTTTTCAACCCTTATATATATATTTATATTTTAGGTTGGATGTGATACTTCATCAAGACGTTCAATGATTAGTTGTCTACGATCTCGTACTGCTGTGGAACTTTCAAATTCTGCCAGTCAAACAAGAATTCATCGGCCAAATTGGCTTACAAAACCATGGGCACCAAATTTAGACTATGATTTTATTCAAGATATGCCAAATTTTCTATGGAAAAATGGTCACTATGCTCATATACCTGTAAGTATCAATTTTAGGACTCTATACTAGATAACTTTATTTAGCATAACACAAATTGAATGATACAGTATTCATAACTGGATAACATTTTGAGTACAATTCATTATTCTTAAACATATCAGTGTGTTCACACAACCTCATAACTTATTTTATGTAGCTTTATTTCCTTATGTTTTCTATTACGACTTTACATATATCCGGAATAGGTGTTGCATCATTTTTGATTGCACTTGATTGGGGGTGATTCGATAATTAACCTCTCTATCGATTAACTTTTACCCTATCACATGCCACTGTGTGATTACATACAAGTAAATGTACTGGAAGGGCCAGTAATTTTAGCTGTACCTAAATCCCCATGATCCTATAATCTTCCCCCGAAAGGCATTACATGGCATTTGATAAAGTATATTGCTTTTCCTATCTGTGTATGTCTCGGGTCCTTAAGCCGAGAAAGTGTGTCTCGGAGCGGGTTGGTTGGTGTAATTGCCACCGTAATTCCAGTATTAATAAGAATCCTACGTGAGGCCTCTTACTTCCCTCCCCCATCCTTATATATCATGGCTATAAGGGCTTTGGACTTTGATGGGTAGTTTTTCAATAGTGATGTTTTCCTTATTTTTTTATTTCATTGTTGAAAGTCTTCTTACTTACCAGTTAGGCTTCTGGTTCGATCATACAAACATTTAACTTAACCTATACTCTCCTCTTATAGCTTTATTCCTAAATAACGCATTTCCTTTGATTTACTCTAGGTCATTGGAGGTTTATTAGTGGATGACGGGGTTTTTCATGCACTGGCTTCAATTTATCAGATAGGCAGTCCTTCAGACTGGAATTTTATCAGTCAAACAAATCAACTGGATACAGACTCAAATTTACCCAATCCAAATGTTGAGTTTTCTGGAATGTCAGTTGATCTCATGCGTGCAGGGTTTATGGAAATGGTAAAACGTGATTTTGCACTGGTGAGTGAAATTGCTTCATGGTTTTGTGTACTTGCTTCACCTCAATTAATATGTAATACTTTGATTCTAAGAATTTATACTTTTCTTAGATTTGGGGGAATATTGCTAGTGTATAAGGAAAAAGCTTTGAATGTAGACTTGCTACTGAACATTCAGCAAGTAGTATGTAAGTGATATGTGAAAAAATGTTTTATTCAGTGACTATACAATAAGGGGAATAATTGAGATAAAAATGATGCATCACTGTTACATTCTAATGCTGCAGCGAGTGACTCTGACAGCAGAATAGCCAACAGACTCTCGTCGAACAAATATATGGTAGGAAATTACAGAGATGGATTGCACAAACTCAGAGGTCTTCAAGTGAAACTAAATTCCAGGCCCTCTAGTGTTAAGCGAATAGGCGACGGCGGATTGGACATCCGAATGTCACATGCAAGTCGCCATGTAAACAGAAGATGGAGTCTTTTCCAGGCAGCCTTTGAGCTAGGTGACATTGATGGCAGACAGCTGAGTGAAGCTGAGCTGTTCCACCGAAGTCCAATGTTCTACTCGAAACGGAAGGAATGAAAAACAGTTTCAATTAGGCAAGGAATACTACAGAGTGTAAAATCTAGCCCTCAGTAATTTTGAACACTCTGGTTAATCCATGATGATATTGAGACAGTCAATATCTAACAGCTGACCAGCTTAAAATATTCAATACTAAAATTTTATCTCTTGTGTTACAGAAGGTTACATTTAAAGAAAAGTATCAGTACCATCGCTTATTAGGTGTGTACAAGTCTTTGATCATCAAAATTGCTAGTCTTATTAATGCAGTAAAGTGGGGGGAGAAAATTATCCGGTGAATCATTTATAGAAAGTAAATGAGGACAAACTAATCATCTAGGATCTGTGCATGTGTGAGTCTGTAGGAAACCTTCTCTGTCTCTCTTTTTCATACATGCACATTGTATAATTAACTGAAATCGAATGTGTGAGTAGTAAATGGCGACAGGAGTAAAAAGGTGCTTGATAATAACACTCTATGAATACTTGTGATTCTAAAATAAGCAACGGTAAAGCCAGATTTAGTGAGATCATGAAGTTTCATTAGAAATCATCATTTGAGTACCTTATATACCTTATTGAATTCTTTATAGTTGGAATAATATTGGATATGCAACTGATATAGAAAAAGCCGTAAATCAATCGTATCCAAGGAGAAGATGAAAATGTCTTGCGGATCAATTTCAGATACGTAAAGGGTGGAATTAAAAATTTAGGATTGTGATGGATTTCAATACGGTTCCGCCACTGTGATAAAGAATTAGTTACAGTTTCGCCCACAATCTGACATCAGTTACAGAACTATTGGAAAATCTGGAATTACTGGAGAGCTGCTCCGTCCTAGTTTGGGACACTTCATCAGTACGCAATCACTGGGGTTCAAACCCAGGACCTTCCGGTTATAAGATGAGCTTGTAGACCCTCCAGTCACCGGGACCCTATCCAGTAGCGGATGAATACCAGTAAGAAGTAACCAGTAGGGTCTGCCAAGTCAGGTAAGAGATCGGTTACTTTCCTATGACAATGGCTGGCGGTTGCGGTGTATTTATTACTAATCGGTAGTAGTTGGAATTCATGCGTCATCGGATTAGGTCCAGGTGGCTAATTGATCTATGAACTCGCCTTGTAATCGAAAGGTCCTTGGTTTGAACTCTGGTGGATGCGTACTGATGAAGAGACCCAAACTACGACCAACAACTCTCCAGTAATCTCAGGTTTTCCAATAGTTCTCTAACTGATTTCAGCTCTGAGTGAAACATCACTTGATATTTTAAGGGAGGTGCAAAAAAATTCTCACATTCTTCTTTGATAATTTTATTTTCATCATTATCATTTCATTTCTTATATAAATACACGACTAAGCGCATTTTCATCATGTTTCAGGATCCGGTCGGCATGACTGATGCACTATGCTTTTATTATACCTATTGGCCTGATAAAGACAATTCAATGAAACGATGGGAAATGTATCGTTCAGCTTGGACAGATCGATTTATCGGTTCAGGTATTATTGAAACGCTTAGGTATCATTCACATCCAAAGTTTGCAGAGAAAAAGTTCGATCCGGTGAACAATCAGTATCTTCCAGTAAATCGTACCCAGATGTATGTATTTGGATATATGTCGGACAATGATTTATGGGCCAGAATAATTGGTGTCTATCCTGGCTCAGAACTACAATACCTGTTTGGATTACCTTTATTACGCTTATATAAATCTCAAGAAAGTGTGAAAGAAGAATGGCCAACTGATTTAGGCCTTAAACCTCCTCGATATGCATACAATCAAGTGGATGTGAAAATGGCCGGTTATATGCTTTCATTTATATCAAATTTTGCTAAAAGTTCCAATGCTACACCCCAGTCAATTCGTAATCTAACCTGGGATACATTCAGAATAGAGAATGCCACATATTTATGGTTAAATTTAACATGGAACAATACCTTGTCAGAGAGTCATCGTCCAGATTTAGAAATTCAGGGGATTGGAGCTGGTTTTGATTTAAGACAAAACTATAAATTTCATAGCTATGCTTACTGGCGTCATTTTTATCCTAAACAACTTTTATGGCTGCCAAGATTTTCATTGCCAACACCTTTACCGATTGATTTGGAAGACTATCGTTTAGCGTCATTCTTTCTTGCTGGTATTTTGTTCATTCTGTGTATTCTTTTTGTGTCATTGTTGATTGTCTATTGTAGGCGAAGAAAAATGCTGACTTCCTGACTGTTTTTGTACTGTGTATGTGTGTGACTTTTATGGTTGGGTAATTATTTATTATTTTTCAGTGGTAATGATAACACTCTTGTACATCTACTACCCATCCGCTGCACACAATTTTATATATAGAAACCATCTAAAAACAGTGACAGTATGTTGGTGGAACGCACATATCTGACTTCAATCTAGACAGCTACCAACATCAAACCCTCATTTGTGTTTCTTACCTGAGACAGAAATTAAGGAGGTCCAGATAATTCACGTGTTTTGGCAGGCCAATAGATTAGGATCTAGCCTTTCGTGTTTTTTTAAACTTCCCTAAATCAAGACGTAATGTGATAAGCATTTAAAGTCATGGTAGCGTAGCTGCCTAGTAAATTCGTCTCATCAACGATAGCCATTAATTCAAAAATCAATAGAAATCAAGGGATTCTGGATCACTTCTTGTAAATCTGAAACAGTGAGCATCAGGGTCTAGATGCAGTCTCCTCAGGTTGCTGGACGATCAGTTTTACTATTTAGTCCTGTGGTTATTTTGTTTTATTTTATTGAGACACACAAACTTGCCGTAATGGGGACGCTGAGAGGTGCTACATACCAAAATAATAAAACTGATAATTCTTTGTTGTCTCATAATTTTTGCAAGAACATAGACACTGCTTAGAAGCCCAGATTAGGAAAGGTGGTCGTCTTAATGGGCAACTCCTTGAGTCTTTGATCTGAAGCCTGATTCTTAATGCAGCAGAGTGTTGTTAGGACCAAAACAGGCTTCTGTGCAACTAGGAGCCCATGTATGCCAAAGACTTAGACTCAGGGTTTCCGGCTAACCTATGTAAATCTCCGATTATAAGCTCCAAAAGTTCGTTGTTTCCCCTTCACTTTTGTGAGAACACCTACCAATGCCGCGTGAAGGCAGTTTGTAGGACTTATCCAGCAGAAGTCATGAACACGTGGCCACATGACAGTGTTTCGATAGTAAGACTGGAGTCTACCCACCCCATGATGTACTGGGTAATTTTAAAGTGGGCAATCTTTTGGCGGCAATCAAATAGTCAGCGAATTCTAAATTCTGTCAGTTGGCATTACTGTTTTTAAACCTGACATAAGCCATCGTTAAGCGTGTTCATCTAGTAACTAAGCAGTATTGGGTCCGATGGCTGGTACTAAACAAAGGATACATGTCCAGTTAAAAGCTGGTGTATGAAGGATTTCGCCTTGAAATCAAGAGAAATCGAAGCAATCTCAGCTACTTAACATCCAGCCAAACACAGCAAAATCAATCCCAACATAGTGTATGACACAAAAATTAACTGTGCTGAGTGCTGAGTGTCAGTCATTCAATCACGTTTCACATACACTCACACAACCGTTGGACAATCAGTCAAGATGAAAGTATGCAAAGTGGCAAGCAATAATTGTTCTTTCCCAGTTGACCAGCTTAAGCTCATCGTGAACACTTGCTGCATTCGTGATAATGGATTGGAATTCCCGCTCGCTGAAATTAGGTCCATTAAATAGCTTAATCTGAACACAACGTGACGGCTTTTCAGTTTACATTATGGTCAAAAACTAAACAGCTCCCTTATTATTTTGTTTCAAAATATTTGTTCCACTGTCATGATCGATAACGTCACGAGCACTAATTAGATAAAACACTGATTTAGATATTCAACTAATAATCGGAAGTCAGCTTCGCAAATTACTCTTGTACAGTGTTTCTTGATCTAGGTTTGTACTGTTAACAAACTTATTAGAAGGCGAATATCCTGACCACCTTAATTTTAATGAGAACTCGGAATCATGATGGAAAAACGATACACGCATAGAGTTCTAGGGAGAGATTGATATTTGTTGAACTATGAATTCTAAGATTTACCCTGAACTTAGTGCTGAGAAAGAAGTATTTCCTGTTCATGATAAGGATTTTCACTTGAACATGAATAGTAGCATAAGTGTGTTATGGATTAGAGGGGAAACAAGAACTTCAGCGAAGATATTATTCGCGAAATATACCCATTAAGACATTGAAATAAGAACAAATTAGTTCAGCGAAGAGTCTCTTTTCGGCGAATTCATTCACTTAGCTGTACAGTCGCAAATATATATACAATTATTTTGTGTGTCTGTGTATATTAGGTTTGTCAAAATCAAAATAACAGTTAGTGTGGGTTGTTGATTATACCATCAAAATAATGAAGAAGTTAAAATGTGTGATTAATAATCAAAGTTGTAACTAAGTGGGGTGAAGATTGGTAAGATGTGAGTAGAGTTACGTAGTATGGACATGTTTAGAAAGATTAGATGCTAGTGAAGGAGTTTGGAGACAATTATGAAAATAAACTAGATAATAGGTGAAAAGATTGAATGGGTTAGTTACTAAAAATTATTATACGAAAATTGCAAAAAAATTTGATAACAAAATGTTGATGACAAATAAACTTGGAATTAAACCCACGGTAGTAGGAGGGGGTGGAAAAGTTTCTTCTGTGTGCATAACTCAGGCTTTTCCATCCAAATCGCTAAGGCTTCAGCAATACAAAGTGTACGGAAGCTTGTCGATTTTGGAAGGCTTCTTTTGACTTTATAGATGACTTTGAACGACTTCTCCTTGCAAATCGAATGACCAGTGTTGAGTATATGCTCAATAATGGCGCTCCTTATTGCTCCGTTGTTACCTTTCCGTAGCCAGGCGGGATAGTGTTCTTGAACTCTTTTAGATAAAACACGCATCGAACGACCTATATACCTCGCTCCACAAGAGCAGGTGAATTGGTAGATACATATGGAAGTGGTCAAATGCGATAGTTTATCTTTAGAGTAGTTGAAGAACAATGGCCGGGAGGAAAATGTCAGTCGTAGTGTGGCAGCGAAGAATGTCCTTCTGAGAGCAGTAGATATCCTCTTCTTCAAGGTGTCAGCCAGAAGGTCACCTTTGAAGGGTACATTCATGTAGACCATCTTCTTCTGCACTGTAATGGGTTCTTCTTTGTACGTCTTAGGCTTAATGTGCTTGTCTTTAAAACGGGGTGGGTAGCCATTCTCGAGCAGTGTCTTCCTTAAGAGGTCGATCTCTTCCTCTATTGATTCAGGACTACAGATTTTTCGGATTCTGGTCGCCAGAGATATTATCAAATTTCGCTTGCGACTTATTGGTACCCAACTGTAGAAGTTTGTCAACTGACCGTTCCATGTAGGTTTTCTGTGTACTGATCTGTTCAAGGTACCATCGGTCTTCTTCCTCAGACGAACGTCCAGAAAGGAGATTGTCTCATTGGTTTCTACTTCGATTGTAAATTTGATGGCAGGGTGGCAACTATTGAAAACTTGAAGAACAATATTTTGATCACAATTGTGATCGCAGATGACGAAAGTATCATCGACACATCTTTTGGATGGAAAAGCCTGAGTTATGCACACAGAAGAAACTTCTCCACCCCCTCCTACTACCGTGGGTTTAATTCCAAGTTTATTTGTCATCAACATTTTGTTATCAAATTTTTTTGCAATTTTCGTATAATAATTTTTAGTAACTAACCCATTCAATCTTTTCACCTATTATCTAGTTTATTTTCATAATTGTCTCCAAACTCCTTCACTAGCATCTAATCTTTCTAAACATGTCCATACTACGTAACTCTACTCACATCTTACCAATCTTCACCCCACTTAGTTACAACTTTGATTATTAATCACACATTTTAACTTCTTCATTATTTTGATGGTATAATCAACAACCCACACTAACTGTTATTTTGATTTTGACAAACCTAATATACACAGACACACAAAATAATTGTATATATATTTGCGACTGTACAGCTAAGTGAATGAATTCGCCGAAAAGAGACTCTTCGCTGAACTAAGATATTATTCGGCAATTTCATTCTCAGTAGCTTTACAGTTGCATGTACATGTTACATGTACCTTTGCACCTTCGAGATAGCACAGTTACAGTTTTTTTCATAATTGAAAATGGTGACTTAGGTGATATTTAAAGGAGATAATAATTTCCAAACTGATATGACAGTTTGCAAGTGCGATGAGATACTATTGCAGTGAGAGCTCGCTTCAAGCCAAAGTCTATAGACAGCAATTTACATCAATGTTACATCCCAAATCGGAGTCATGAGGAAAAACTATAACAAAGCTTAAGTTTGAGGAACTCACCATCCAATCACAGCAGACTTAACGTGTGCAAATAGGATTCGCAGATATACGGCTTAACTTTCTGAGAAACGGTTACAAGCAGTACAGAATAACCTTCAGCAAGAAAACAACCAATCAGAAGACATTTCTTCTCCACTGACCCCAAAGGACATAAAAATCTATAAATATCTGTTGATTTTCTCAATCAATGATCTGTTACCTGGCCCTTGTCTTCTGTCGTTATACTATTGGTATTTCCTTAGGTTCCGTATGGAACATGCGGCTTCAACAGCAAATATTTTCGTTTACTCTTCAGTCCTCTTCCAATCGTTCCAAGACTGACTATAAGCTTTAACCTCCCTATCACACGATCTCCTCACCCTCGAATCAACATCAATCTCGTTGTTTCCCATTCAGGTCCCACTTGAGGATCTGTGTGGCACGTATTGCAACCCAACGATCTCTTCAGCCTGTGTACAACGTATCTCCATTTCGTTTTTGGCATATTTATTGGCGAATAGGTTACTGATTGGTTGGTTTTCAGAGTTTCTTGTTACCAATTCCTTCTGACTATCTGATCTTCACTATGGGGGTGAAAGCAACTGTTGACAAGAGTCTAAGCACATTGTAGGAGATACTGTTGGTGACGCACCGTCTCTCTGGACCATGTAAAAGCATTGGTTGACATGACATAAGTTCTGTACATTTGAATCTTGTTCTTTATGCTGAGTGCAGTGGATGAAGACAGTATTATTCACAAAGGGCATAGACATCAAAGTAGTAGAGGACTACGAATGTAACTGCATAATTATGTAATATAGTTTTGATCGAAAACAGATGTGATCAAGATGGACATAAAAATAGTTTGGAATAACCTTTAACAAAGTGGGGAAATTTTAATTCCAGGCCTCCATTCAGCTGTAGGCATATATGCATAAGACTAATCGATTAAGGACATACACCTTTTTTATCCTATTCAAAAGAAGTTAGGCGTGTAGATTGTAGTTTAAGGAAACAAACATGAGCAACATTGGGTAGCATGATTGCTACAGCTGGCACGAAGAAGGGGTGGTAAATGGCTTAACAATAAAATGCTAAATAACCAGCGACACAGTTAATAAAGATTACGTAATAATCTACAGGAAGCGTCCAGATGCGATTCGAAATCAGCTAATTGAGCTCAAATCAATCGTACCGAAAACAATGATGGTAACATTAATAATAATATTGTTAATGATAATTATAACAGTAGAAAATAAGATAAATAATTGTGTTATAAGTGGGATAATTTTTACGAGAGTAAACTGAGACTAATCACACTGGTTAGAATGGAGCCGCTCAATAGCAATACATTCAGCAAACCGAAGTAAAGTTGAAATTGTTTGCTTGCTGACAATGATAAATACAGTTGGAAAATCCAAAATATGTCCCTGTTTGATTAGACGTCAGCTAATGGAGCTGGTAAGGGACTAGGAGCCTTGAAGTCCCTGGATTTTTAAAATATGTGCGGAGAACCTAGTGGAAGCCTATCTTCCAGTTCACCCAGTGTATTTGCTCTGAGACGTACACATTAGTTTGTAAATACAGTTGGAGATGAATTGTGATGGATACGTAGCCACTTTCAATTGATAAACAGAACGACTACCAATGTAAACAGGAGCAAGTTTAGCTGTCTGGTAGAATGTAACAAAGAGAACTGTTAATCTCTTGTTTATCCTGTTAGATTAGCCGGATAAATACAGGGCCTGTCATGACTGTAACAACGTTCTTTTCATTACCGCAATTTGCTTTCGCACACTATTATGAATTCCTTTAAATGGTCGCTTTCAGACATTTGTTTTTCAAGGAAACCCTACTCTTCATGCAATCTGTCTTAGGAGCAAAACTTTTGCACGTTGTTAAACAGTTACCCTATCTAATCTCTGTTTGTGATTAATTGGATAGAAACCAGCATACTGGCCAGTCAGAGGAATCTAGGTGGACATTCCTCTCTGGACTGCGTGAACATATCATTTTTTCATCTATAAATACAGGAAATGAAACTGACCTTCACATCCATATTGAATTGTGAAGCTGACGTTTCTATGTACATCATCGAAGCTTTGGTTTAATTTAAAAGTGTGGTCCACGGCCTTGCAAATCACGAATATATCATCCACATACCTTCAATAAAGACTAGTTTCTCTAGCTGCGAATTCCGTTTTGTTTACTCCTAGACTTTCCATAAATACATCGGCAAGAATAAGCTGTTTGCACCTGAAGAGAAGACTCAAAATTAGGTGGGAAATTTTTGTGCTGCAAATCTTGTTCTTCTTGCTTTGACAGTTATCATGAAGGAAATAAGTTGTATAAATTTCACATTTTATAACTGACAACGAAAAAATCAGGAAGAGGAACAAAATTGGTGGCCTGCTTGAATCTCTGGGTTACCTGAATTTCCATCCGAGACAAATGTATCTTATTTTCTTCAGTTCTTTTTGCCAAAATCATTCAGTTATATCTGTGAGTGTCCAAATGAACTAGTGAACATTTTTAATTGGCCTACAGTCTGTCGTCAAGCATTTCTGTCGGACCAAAGGAAAATACCGTAGTGGATTATTTTATTCTTTAGATTTGACATCACTTCGTCACAGGATGTACTGCAGATGGATGTTTTTCTCGAAACTCCTGGATGAGGAGCTAATACTATGCAATAAACTACCCTGAAACTTGTTCATAATAAAGCTACTGTTATTATTTAGAAAAAAAGAAATCAGAGGGAAAGAAAGCCAACAAAACTAGATTCCTTGTAGATACAAAATCCGGACTACCTACGTGCTTTCAACATATACATAGCAAGGAATTCTGCAATGCAAAGATGTCTGAGGCACCTTGTATTTGGTAGATATCTATTAAATTTGTGAATGAATCTGATTGATGAGTCAGCTGAGATGTGGCGACGATTGTTGATGTGGTGTTCAGTCATGCTGGTTACTATTGAACCAGTGACTCCTTTTTGCAGCCATTCTAAGCAGAAGTCTGTAACACGTTTTGAAAGGATTTACATAGATCAACCTATGTACCTAGCTTCACAGGAGAAGGTGAATTGGTGTATTCCCATTTAAGTGGTGACAAACGGGATTTTGTCTTTCAGACTGCTTAAATGCAATGGACGGCTACAAAATATTACTTTTAGAGTTGTTTCGGAGTAGATCTTCCATAGGGAGCTATATTTTCTGAAGCTACATCTTCCCTTAAGTCAAGATTTATGTAAAGTATACGAGAAGCGGAAGGTCTTCTTGTGAGCAGCTGGTGCTATAGTTTCTTATAGTGCAGTGAGAACGGGAAATAATAAGAGCTCTTCACGACTTATAGGTATCCAAGTATAAAAATTGTTAGTTGGCCATCCCATGAGGGTTTTCTGTGAATAGATCTTTCCAGAGTTTCATTGCCTGTTTTTGTCGATTCTGCACCTAGAAATGGAATTACTGGTTCATTTTTGCTTCTGGTGTGAATTCCATTGAAGCATTGCAACTATGAAATGCTTGTAAATACGTCGATGGTTCAAAGGCAGAGTACTCGCCAACCACCTAAGTGGTACGAGGTTCGATTTTCGGCCAACGCACTGCTAAACGTCGCATAGCCAACTGTAAACCCAGTAAAGGGGGAGGTTTGAGGGTGAGGGTAGTAGCCCCATACTGCTACTAAGACTTCAGAGCTCTACCTTGAAGTCCTATTTTGCACTTGAGTTGCAAAGGAATTAAAACTGCTTGTAAAATACAATTTGAGTCAAAATAATTACGAAGCCAGTTATAACAGTGTTAACAACACATCCTAAGTATACTAGCTACTTGTTCATTATTGGTTTTAAAATGTATTTTCTTTCCAACCAGACATAAAGTAATCTGCCAATAGCAGGACAGGAGTAGAGCCCATGATAATCCCACCTTTTTCTCCGTAGATTTCGCCACTGAAGGTGAGGTGTACACTGAATGTGCACCTAACTCACAATTGTCTTCACTATGACGTTGGTATTGCAATTAAGTTCAATGCATATATCCTTACGAATTGACATTTATTATAGTGAATTCTTAAAAACCAGCTGACCTTAAAAGGCTGTTTTATTCTAGCTTAGGACTTATCATCAGTGAGTACACATGACTCCACCAAGGATTGAGCCTATAACCTTCACGTTAAGAGGGAAAACTGCAGTTTGTAAACTGTAGAAGAGGAACACCGTCCCCATCAGTGAACAAAAGCATACCACTAAGCACAGTGCTTGTTAAATTATTTGACAAACGGTAATACACTGTTTTTTCAGTCATTTAAAAGTGGTGAGTACAATCAAAGAATTAACTAGTTGTTACAAACATAAACATGGTTCTCCTCCGTGTTTTAGTTAACAACATCTGAGACTATGTACCAGTCAAAAGTTTTCAAGAGTTAGTTTTCAGGCACTTGATTTTTTTCAACTTTGACTACTATCTGACATCATTTACAGAACCACTAAAAACTGGGGAACATTAAGTAGCTGTATCGTCTTAATTTGGAACTCTTCATCAGCACTCACCTGGCAGTCGCGTTAAAAAAAATCACAAATTGACAGAAGCTGGACCAACTTCCAGTGGCCTAGTGATCTACGAGCTAACATTGTGACCTAAAGGCATTGAGTTTCAAACCCCAGTGAGTGGGCGCTTTTGAAGAGCCGCAGACTGGAACGAAACAGCTTTCCATTACTCCCTGATATTTAGTGGTTCACTTACTGTTATCAGGCAATGATTCATCTGAAAATATGTAAAATAACTGGAGACAAGTGGATTTCAAAATTTACTTAACTGTTATTCGTTGAAATGTAGACTTTGATAGGGTCTAGTCACCGCTTTTGTCTACTTACATTTTCTACAGTTATGAGTTCATTTACAATGTAAAAGTTGTTGATATTTCATCCTGGAGCAGACAGATATTAGCCCGGTTAAAGTTTGGCGGTGTGTCTTATACTTCGAGTCACTTTACTTGAAGTAGATCTTTATCTTCCCATTATCAATATCTTAAAATCAAAAACAGTTCCTGTTTTCAAGTATTGGTTTGTAGGGATTCGTTTGATTGGTTACAGGATTTCATCATGAGCTGGCATCGGTTAGAGAACCATTGGAAAAGCTGGTAGTACTGGACAGCTGTTTCGTCCAAGTTTGAGACTCTTCATCAATACGCACCCGCCGACAGGGTTCGAGCCCAGGACCTTCTGGTTACAAGACAGTTTCTGTTTCTTTCTGTTCACTTTAGATTTCCACTCCACAGTTGATTCCACCAGTACTTTCATCACTAATTCATCCTACTTCTTTGCACTAGTTAGTATGAAAGCTACTGATATTTTCATTTAAGCTGAAAAGTTCAATTTTTGTTTCTTCTACTAGTGGAGTTCGATTAATCTGACATTTAAGACAGACATATTGACAGAGGAAGAAAGAGAGAGAGAGAACTTAAGTGAATAGTTATCATTGCAGATTATATTTTTTGAAAAGATTCATGATCTTAAGGAATTATCCATATACATATGTAGATCTTATTTATGCATCCTTTACTAAACTGCACAGATTAATTGTGATTAGTGTTATTGTTGAAATTTAATGTCCAACAATCTCCACTCTGTCTCTTTTCCTTCATATATATATATATTTTGTCTGATGAAATAAAAAGCCTCAATCATTCAGACTAATGACAGTTGTCTTTCCACTGAGTAGATGGGAAGTTGTCTCATCTCTTGAAAAAAAAAAGAAAATTTAGGCATACAATCAGTATTTCGTGTTAGCCATGGATTATATTTAACAAATGTAATATGTAGCATTCTGTTTTAAAAGAGCATGCATAAACTAAGCATGCATATCGGAAATCTCGAGTATATTCATTCATAAAAGTTAAGCGCATACTTTTCTCATTCCTTATATTCTGAGTAGGACATATAGCGGCTTCAAGCTGTGAAATTTCACTGGCGGTAATAGTGTTTTCACGGGATGAGATTTATAACTTCACACTGAACTGTCCCTGTTTTTTCTGAGTTTACTGTTGGTTAGGCAAGGTGTAGGAGTGACTCAGCCGGGACTCGAACCCAGACCTCTTATGTGGTTGGTGAGTATTCTACAACTGAACCAACACTGTTGTTGTGGAGAATGGATTTCAGTATTGGTTCAATCAACTTTGAAAAGGCCTTCGACAGCGTCGATCGAGAGGTGCTTTGGCAACTACTTCTCTACTACCGGGTGCCACCGACATTATACATCTCATCCAACAGCTGTACGACAATGCTGCATGCCAAGTAATCCACAACGGGAAACTTACGGAATCCTTCGAAGTGAGGACAGGAGTAAGACAAGGCTGGCTGCCTACTATCGCCAATGATTTTCCTGATTGCGACAAACAGTGGGCAATTAGGAAACAGGCATAAAATGGACTCACACAAAAAATTTGGAGGATCTGGACTTCGCCGATGATATATGTCTGATTTCCCACAAACTGGAAGATATGCAAGCGAAAAGCAACAAGTTGGGAGAAGAAGCATCCAGAGAAGATAGGACTTCAGGTGAACATAGAGAAAACAGAGGTGATGAAAATTCCACCAACAGCAACAACAACAACGGACAACAATCAGCATAAATGGAAGGAACCTGAAAGAAACAACCTCTTTTACCTACCTGGGAAGCATTGTTTCAACTACAGGCGGAACTGATGAGGATATCAAAGCAAGAATCGGAAAAGCAAGACAAGCTTTCATTACTCTCAAGTCTGTGTGGAGGTCAACAGCACTAATCAGCATAAAAAGTAAGATCCGGATTTTCAACTCCAATGTGAAGTCAGTGCTAATATACGGATCAGAGACTTGGTCATCGCGTCATAAAGAGCATCTCAAACAAACTACAGACCTTCATTAACAGTTGTCTTCGCTCAATACTCAAGATCAGAAGGCCAGAAAAGATCAGCAACAGAGATCTCTAGGAGCGAACCAACCAAGAACCGATTGTGAAACAAATAAGCAGGAAGAAATGGAGATGGATTGGCCATACTCTGAGGAAACAATCCATCAAGTGAGTGACATCACTAGACCAGCCATTGCTCGAGTGGAACCCGAAAGGGAAGCGGCGAGTTGTTCGTCAATGCAAGGGTGACTTGGAGGAGGTCATGTGAAGAGGAGATGAAAACGTGTGGGCAGACATGGAGCCAGGTGAAGACGTTGGCAGAGAACCGAACGCAATGGAGACGCACGGCTGAATCACTATGTTCCTCCAGGGATTAAAGGAAACAATAATATATAATAATAATTGGTTCAATCCTCAAACCTCACCCAAAGTTTACTGTGTTCAACTATTTACACATGTGAGACAGTGTTAATGTGAAACAAGACAGATTTTAAAATATTGGACAAGAAGGAAACTGGACTAGATGATCAAATTATTATTAAAATCTTGTTATCAAACTTACCAGAGAGCTGAAATATGTTCATATAGGTGTTCAAATGAAAAAATGGTGATAAATATGATAAAAGAAGTTTTGATTCTATATATTTTGGGCAGCTTGGAAATACTGGATGGGCTTTGTTTCGGGTACCCCGTTTGTTTTGCTGTTATATATCTCGTGATTTCTTCACGTTTTTGTATTTCCATAAACAGTTGAAGACGAAGTCAGACAGATTATTATGCAGGCGGTACGAATTTATATGTTATAGCAAGAATCGGAAATGTTAGACAGATGTTCATTTTTCTGGAATCAGCGTTGAAATATACGGCACTCAGCACAAGGGAAAAGATAGAAATATCAAGCCACTGCTTCTGTATAGTTCGGAGAATTGGCAAGCACGTAATCGAAAGCATTCTCAACAACCCTGCGCAAAATTTTATCCACTCGAAAATGAACGCCAGGTGGCAGGCAGGCTAAAAAGGAAATGCAACATGGGACACTTGCAGACAGCAATCCAGCATATAGCCTACTGACTAAGAAATATGTGAGAGGGAATGGAGACCGCTGGTATTACACGTTAGGCCCTCTAGTGAAACGTTAATGGGAAGCTATGGGTGACATATACTAAATCATATGAAGAAGAAACGAAATGTTGTGGACAATCGTGAAGGCAGTTGGAAATAATGATAGGGATCTGAGTGGAATGAATTTGTGATTTTGGAGTCATTCGTTTCAAGCGGAACGCAGGTAATAAATGAAAATATTTTCATGTAGGATTAACTCAACGACGTATCACTTTATTTTGACTTTAAATGAGCGACTATGATAGGACTCTTAAGCTGCCTAAGGATAGCTAGTGCTGCCACGGTGAGGGAAGAAGACAGTACAGTCTGCTTTATATCATATATTACTGTATTTCTTTCTGTGTTTAAAATAAAGCTATGACGAATACTCGAAATTTTACAACTATTGTATACTGGGTGGTCCTGATTTTATTTGTTTTTTCCGGAATATGTTTTGTTTTAATAATTAGTGGGCTGATTAAAAGACATAAATAGTCAGACACAGGAATAAAATACTATGCTAGACTAGAGAGAGATTTAAACATCCCATCAATCGATTTGTATATGTAGTCGAATTAAACATCGACTTTTTGTTTCTTCAATATTAAGCTATACTGTATATCTGGTCTGGAAAATACAGTACAAGTTTAATTCTTTTATAATATTACATTTCAACTAAAGCGTCTTTGCCTAAATCTACCTACAAACATGATTTTTGTGAATCCTGTAGTCAGAAAAGAATCATAATGAAAGATTGGACTTCCACTTATAAGCGATTTTGTTCTACCTGAAATATATTAAGGTTATGAAACCCAATGAAGTGTATTTTAGTCTTGTAGTAAGCTTCTTTAACTCCACTCTCACAGTCTCCATTGTAGATTAACGTAATTTTTACCTTACATCAGTGAAATTGTATTTTACAGTTAATATCCACCGAAATATTGTCGTTAACGTTGTAGATGTTTATGTTTTTATAGGGTTGGTAGACCAACATGAAACGAAGATATGGACGATCAAATTTCACCATAATTCCTCACATTAAAAGCAAGCAGTTATCCATCTGACCTCACAAACCCTCCCTCCGAAATTCAGAATGCCTGGTCAGTGGTACTTTTCATCAAATCGTATTTGGCTAAATCTTGGCTAAATTTTGGATTTGTTAATCTTACTTTCTGAGACAAACAAGGCGAATTATCAAGTACAGAGTTGGCAGGGATTTGATTGGTTACTGGTCTGGTAATGAGTTCATATCGGCTAGAGAATCACTGGAAAACCTGGGAGTGCTGGACAGCTGTTTCTTCCTAGTTTGTGGGGGATGTCACGTACTTATGAAGACTCCCAAACTGGGACGAAACAGCTGTCCACAAGTTCTCTAACTGACACCAACTCGTGATCAAACTTTTAACAAACAAGACTGACACGAATTTATTCGTTTTGATAATTCCCTTATCGCAGAGGCCACTGTAGTTGTTTTTCCAGTTATCTTTCCTGGTCTTTCCACATCCTGTTGATTTTTAGAAATAGTAATGATAACATCTTTGTTCTGAACAGTATTTATAAATTTTCAGAGGAGTTTAATGCATGATATTTTCACTTCGTACAATATCTTCAAGTAAAATATTAAATGACAGGATATTCTGTGACATGATGTTCTCTGAACTGAAGCACAAACTATTCCATAATGATATATCTGCTTAGTCTCCTTCCTTCAAGAAATCCACGATACCTAGCTGTGAAATCCGATTGTGGGTTGTTCAGAGGTACATTTTGAGACCTAAGAACTTAACCGAAGGACAGTTATCTCATATTTATGAACACGTTTCCACCCACAATCAGGCCTTTCCTCAAGTTTAGTAGGAACTTGCGAATCAGAAGTTTGTAAACATTTTAAATACACACATGAGTAGATAATACCATTAGAGGTCATATCTTAATCGATAAAAACAGGCGGAACGAGAGAAAATATCTGGAATAGAGAGATGAAAGTTTTCGGTAGCCAAGTTTTAAGCAGGCCGTTAGATTAGGTATGGTTATTCGTTTAGCAAGCCAGGTGGATGAGTTGCACAGTGGATGGACGGTCGATCAGCAGTGAGGTTGACGAACTGCCTTGTCAGATCAAAATCACCACGTCGCGAGCAGGATTTGAACCTGCGCGGGGAAACCCCATTGGATTAACAGTCCACTGGTTGAAGAAACAGCAAAGACAGGACTCCAGGTGAACAGAGACAAGACGGAGGTTATAAAAATAACCAACCAACAACAACAACAGCAACATCCAGCGCCAATCACCATCAACGGGAGGGATTTAAAAGAGGTTACTTCATTCATTTATCTAGAGAGCATTGTCTCAACTACACGAGGAACGGATGAAGATGTCAAATCGAGAATCAGGAAGTCGAGAAACACATTCATCCACCTGAAACCAATCAGGAAACCTTCGTCACTCAGCATCAACAACAAAAATTGGATTTTCAATACAAACGTCAACTCAGTCAGTTCTTCTATACGGATCAGAAACTTGGTCAGTGTGTCACAAAGAATATTTCCAACAGCCTGTTGCACACCTTTATCAACAACTGTCTTTGCTGGCTCTATACTGAAGATCAGTTGGCCGGAAAGAATCAACAACAAGAAACTATGGGAACAAACAAACAAGAACCAATCGCCCAACAAATATGCAGGAGAAAGTGGAGATGGATTGGACACTCGCTGAGGAGGCCGCTGGGTGACATCGCACGGCAGGCCCGAAAGAGATGCGGCGAGTAGGACGTCCAAGGGTGACATGGAGGAGATCGTGTGAAGAAGAGTTGAATAAGTACGGACTAACATGGATGCAGGTGAAAAGTACAGCAGAAGACAGAAGCAAGTGGAGACATGCAGTTGAAGCCCTGTGTCCCATTAGGAACCCAAGGGAACAATAATAATAATTCGTTTAGCACTCCGTGCATGAAAGTTAAGATAAGCCGGTATCACTCAGTCTCCACTTTACCAATTTGTCAGCTCTTCCATTCTTCCAGAATTACTCCACTTTAATCCTTTCTAGGCTACTTAGAAAAGATTTTGCTACGCTACAATAATACCTGTCGATGGGCTAAGGGTTTTATCTAACTCAACCTCCGTCACAAATGTTGACAGACGTTTGATATCATGCAAGAAATTAGCGAAAATCATGTTGTCGGACTTTGAGTGCTCTTTTTGTTCACAACTCTCCCATTGTCTCTCCTCAGGTAGGAAAGCATAATCAGTTACAAAAGACTTCGTGCTCAGACGTCTGAGTGTACAAACTCAGTGATATCTTGTATAGCCCGCATTTAATGTGGTGAAAAACGCGTTAGGCATAAAACTATCAACTTGCTGTGAGATAGTAAATAAACGGCTCTTCCTATTCCTCCCATCATTTATATGTCGCTATCATTATTTCTGCAAATTTATGATTTATAATTTTACATTCATATTTTATTGGCTTTATTATTATTTTCAAGAGTTTGATTTGTGAGGATTAGATTCGCTTATACGAGTTTGTTTATACGGATTGATATTAGTTAGAGAAGTAATGAAAACCAAGAAGTACTGGAGAGCTCTTTTCAATGCTTCTCTAACTGATGTCAATCCTTGGTCATACTCGTATAAGCGAATCTAACCCAAACAAACCAAAATGTTGAAAATTAATCTGATGCTCGGTAGGGACCTGCTACAGGACAGAGTTTCCTGGAGTTCTTGTGAGTAGTCGTGACCTGTGAGGTCCATCCAGTCAAGTGTGAGGATGAAGTTCCCACCGGTGATATTGGTTGGTACCAGTCGCGCTAAATCACGAATTGGTAGAAGTTAGAATTCATGGAATGGCATTTGAATCGGGTCCCAGTGACTGAATGGTATACGAGCTTGCCTCGTAGGCAGAAGGTCATGGGTTCGAACCACAGTGAGTGCGTACTGTCGATGATCCCCAGTACTCCTTGGTTCTCTTACTGATATCAGTCCGTGGTAAAACTTATATTATTATGACTATAATAAATTTACAAAACTTTCTGTAACTATTTCTCCCCTTACTGTGTCATTTAATGAGAAAATAAGGTGTAGTATAATAGTACATCCTGAGAATCTCATACTCTATATGAATGACACAATACACAGAATTCTCAGTCTACTTTATTGCACAATATTTTCCTCGCATTCAGGATTTTCATGCAAAATAGCAATCTATAGCCTACCACGTGAAGCAGTGCTGTTCTATCTGAAGCGTAGACCAATCCCTCATGATATTTCCACTTCGTTTCGAAGGAATGCCCTCAGTATTCTGAAAGCCTATTAAAAATACGCATGATGAGTACACTTTGCTACTCAAGGACGTAATGGAATGGTTGAAACTGCAGAATTACAGGAAATTCCATGCGTGGTGTTGGGTAAAAATTCAGCCAAGCCGCCAAAAAATAAGACTGACAGAACTTAACTGCACAGTTTTTATTGGTAATATTGAACTGAAAGTTACATGCCACTCACTTCTTAACAAAAGTATCAGATACGAAAACTTCCGTTGATTTAACTAGAAGGTAGAAATCGGTTAACATAATTGTATCATAGTCCTGTTGACAAAATTTCCAGGTGGTCATCTAGAGTCGACTAGTTTCCATCCTGTCCACAGCCATCTTCTATCAAACGAAGAATCCAAAGTTACCGATTATTATGACACACAGAGGATACCGCGCGTTGGTGGTCCCAGGGTAGGATGCTGACCAACCACATGCGTGGTGTTGGTTCGATTCCCGGCCGACGCGATCCTAAATCTCACTTAGCTGACAGTAAGCACGATAATTGGAGGTTGGAAGTGAGGCAGGAAACCCTATCCTGTATTAGAAGGAAATTCTACCGCTACTGCAACGTTAGAGCTTGAAGTTTGGTTGGAACCCCATGTTACACTCGGAAAGCAAATGAAAGAAAAGAGAAGATTGACAGAGAGAATCAGTCATCTTTAACATCTATGACAGATTTAAGACTATTTTAACAGGAAGTAAGTGAACTGATGAAGTCGGTTTTAAATGTTTCAGATGTATCGTAGTACCAAATATATTTTGTATCTGCATTCTCTTGAGTCGACTGCGTACACTTTTTTTCTGTAAAAGTATTTTCTCAATGATTAGATCAATTTGACTTCACACTAAACGTGAATTAAGCTGAGTTGCTTTTAACTTTGTTGTTGTTGAAACGATGCTGTCCAGGTGAGTAATTCAAAGAGACGACATGGAGTTTATTGTGCAACATACCAGGAAAATAAAATTAACACCAAGGCCATAGCAGTAAAAGAGGCTAGGTAAACACAAAGTTCACCTGAACACAAAGTTCAGGTTTCTCTTTATGAACTGTTACAACTGCGGCTGCATCAGGATGCAAGCGAAATCCTTTATATTTGGGTATAAATGGAATCTCTGTTAACAGTGTGGGATCAGACGTAATATTGTACTGCAGAATTAAGTGTTCTCCATTAGAGAACCATGTTAGCAGGTGTTTGGGATCACGTCTTTTTGTCAGTCCAAGATTTATGCACTATCTCATCATCCATTACAAGGTTAAAGTGTTTGAAGTGCATCAGTATTTCAACGGTAGAGTGATCGCCAACCAAGGACATGACTCACGGTTCGATTATCACTTAGTCGTAAGCAAGTAAACCCGGTAAAGTTGGACGGTTGGGAGTAAGGTTAACAACCACATTGCTTAAAAATAAGATCATAGGCACTGAAGCTTCACAGCTCAAACTTGAAGTCCCATATTCCAAGGGGGACGTAAAGGAGTAAAACGAAGTGTTCGAATTCATGAATTTATGTATCAGAAAATCATCTCTAACTGAAATTAAACGTCGATAAAAAAATAAATTATCAGCTTTCCTACTATGTCCGTTTGTCAGTTTATAAGATGCATCATGCAATGAAATAATTTTTATTTGAACAACTGGAGGTTGTTTTCTTTCCAATCCAACTTCATCTTGACACGGACGAAAAAGATCTGTTCTTGTCTTTTAAGATGATTCCTTAAAAAATATGATGATGATGTTGTTAATAAATTCATTTGAGTAGTCTGGTAAATACTTCTGACTGATATGGATGTTTAGAAAACATTTGCCTTTTTCTAAATGTTCATTTCAGCAGCGATTGATCCTGTTTCTTGGCTACATCCGGTTCTACTACAACCACGGTGTTTACACTGACATATGTTATTATTGAATATTCGACGATTCTTCAGTGACTCTATAGAAATATACAAAATAAGAGTAAGTATAAGCCTTTGGTTAGCGTTTGTGTCACTGATACGTAAGGTACTCACCTTGCAGCATAAATATTTTGGTATTAGATTCCTAAGTGGTGGTGGTAGTGGTCCATACTTGCGCATTGATGAAGCATCCCAAAGTATCAGAAAACCACCGTCCGCTGTTGCCTTTGTTTTAATGATCTTCCAATCAGTGCTAGTATGTTATAAAATATACATTGATAATTGTCATTCAACGAGATAAACTTGAAAAAGAACAATTATTTCACTTATTTAGGCAGCATCCCTTCAAGTTACAAGCGGAATGGATAAGAATTCCAAAACCAGAATCGGAAAGGCGAGTCAGACATTCATAACTCTAAAATTAATTTGGAAATCACATGCCGTCAGCCCAAAGAACATCATTCGGATTTTAAACACTTATGTTAAGTCACTACTTCTGCATGGATTAGAAATCTCTGCAGTTACCGAAAGCATTTCCAAAAGACAGCAGACCTTTATCAGCATTTGCTTCCAATCCATACCAGTGATCAGATGGCCAGAAAGAATTAACACCAAGAAACTCTGGCAATGAACCAACCAAGAGCTCATTTCCCCCAATAAGATGCTGAAGGAAATAGAGATGGATAGGACGTAGATTGATGAGACCGCCGGGTGACATCACATGTCAGACTGTAGAGTGGAAATTGAGTAGAAAAGGACAAGTTGGGAGTTGGTCCATGGATGACATGTAGAAGATCTTGTGAGGAAGAGATGAGAGCTTATGGTCACTCATGAAGCCTGCTAAATAAGAGTGCAGAGAACATGACAATAATGGGTATGTGTTAGTGATGCCTTATGACAGGTGACCCACAACTGAAAACTCAGAGAGGCGTTCGAAGTGAATACAGGAGTAAGAAAAGCTGGCTGCCTCTTATTACCAATGATATTCCTAATTACGGCGGACTGGATTATGCGTCAGACAGGAATATGCTGGACCACCGGTAAGTAGACTCTAGAAGATCTTGATTTCACAGATGATTTATGTCTAATATCGCATAAACTGGAAGACTTATAGGCAGGTGAGAACCAATCAACTGGCTGAAGAAGCAATACAGTGAAGGCAGGACTCCAAGTGAACATAGAGGAGATGGAGGTGATGAAGATAACCGACGAACATCAACTACAACCAGCACCAATCACCATCAACAGGGGAGATCTAAAAGAGGTCACTCATTTTCTTCACTTATCTAGGAAGCATCGTTTCAACTACAGCGACACGGCACGGATGAAGATATCAAAGCCAGCCAGAATTGGAAAAGCAAGTTCCATCTTCATCAACCTGAAACCAGTTTGGAAATCTCTTGCTTCACTCAGCCAGCATATAGAACAAGATTCGCATTCTCAGCACAAATGTGAATTCAGTCGGTTCTTCTATACAGGTCAGAAACTTGGTCAGCGTGTCACGAAAAGGATTTCCAACAGGTTGCAGACTTTCATCAATAGCTTCCACTTTCGCTGGCTCCATGCTCAAGATCAAATAACTGGGCAGCCAGAAAGAACAAATTACAAGAAACTGTGGGAACGAATCAACCAAGAGCCGATTGCTCAACAAATATGTAGGAGTAAATGGAGATACACTGGTTATGCGTTGAAGAGGCCGTCGTATGACATCGCATGCCAGGCCCTGAAATGGAATCCCAGTGAGAAGTGACGAGTGGGTCGGCGGTGTGGCAGTGACATGGAGGAGGTCGTGTGAGGAAGAGGTGAGAGAGTTTGGGCAATCGTGGATCCAGCTGAAGAGGATTAGGGAAAACAGAACAAAGTGGAGATGTATTCTTGAAGCCCTATGTTCCACTCGGAACCCAAAATAATATAATAATAAAATGACAATTGTCACAGTCCCCTATAAAAATAAGCAACACATTTCTTCTCTAAATCAGTTGGGTTTAAATCTAATTTTACTCTATGAAAAAGCTTTATTAGTGTAAGCGGGAGAAAAATTGTTTTTCTCAAAAAATATAGAATAATCGATGGTTTCTCAGTATTCCTGTTGCTTTACTTACTTTAACACAGATAAATATATGTTTGGAAGTCAGAAAAAATTGTATTCATATGTGAATTAGCAGTTTGATAAAGTAATAATAATAATAATAATAAAACATTTGATTGTAAGTTTTGTGTAGGCATGAAGAAAAATTTAAAATAGATATTTCAAAATAGAAAAAGATTTGCGAAAAAGTGAAAAATCTGATTATCTGTTTCGTGTCAGTTTAAAATTAAAAACAGAGGATGTAGAAGGAAGGAAAGGTATCCGTTAATTGATAAGCTTCTAAATAGTAGCAGCTCAAGTTGAACTATGTTGCAGACCACCCGCGTAGCAAAATATTTTACTGCATCAACCTGAAGAGACTCACAGATGCCTAAAATGAAAAAATGCTTCGCCTGAAACAGCCTGGATTCAGTAAAAACAATCTATGTATGAACTAAATCACAAGACTGCTTATCATTAGTCAAACAGAACATGGAATGGTAGTCATATTTTGGACTCAGCATTGTTAACTTTGACACGTCCCTCGACAGCGTCAACTATGATGTAACTTGGAGACTTCTTCAACATTACGGAGTGTTGCAAACACTTGGATGATTCCGCGTGCTAAGTGATTCACAATTGAGAGCTCAGTGACGCCTTTAAAGTGAAGATGGGAGTAAGACAAGACTACCGACCATTGCACATGATCTTCGTGTTTAGGGTCTACTGGACCATGCGGTAGACTGTTGGAAGTGAGAAGAAGTTCTTCATAATGAACCGACAAAAGACTCTAAAACATCTGAACTTCCCGGATGATGATTTATGTTAAATAACGCACAAGTTCGAAGATCTACAGGCAAAAATCAACATGTTGCGAGAAGGGGCAGTTAACTAGGACAAGACATCATGGGAAAAAATAAAAAAGACAGAAGCAGTGGAGATCAATCACCCATCGCAATGAATAGGAGAAATCTGAAGGAAGTCACCCCTTTTAATTTACTGAATTTAGCAACATCGTTTCAACTATAGGCTAGTGGCACAGGTGAAAACATCAAATACAGGGTCAAGAAAGTGAGATAGGTAGGCATTATGGGTAAATTGTATTTTGATAGAGTCTCACAGTGTTATACAGTAATATTTACTGATGACGTTTCGAGCACAACTTATTGCTCATAATCATATCAAGGTGATGTGATTATGAGCAATAAGTTGTGCTCGAAACGTCATCAGTAAATATTACTGTATAACACTGTGAGACTCTATCAAAATAAAATTTACCCATAATGGAATTACACTCTACCACAGTGCCCAAGTTTTATTCTTATATCAAAGATAGTTAGGCATTCATACTCTGAAATCTGTATGGCTGCATACAGCACTCAGTACACGTAACACTATTTGAATTTTGTTTACCATATATGTATGTATTTCAAACTAGTGCTTCTATATGCTTCAGGCACTTTCTGCAAGCCTCAACAAAAGCAGATTTCCGTCTACATCTGTTTTCATTCGATACTGAAGATCGGACGGCAAGAAAGGATGAGCAACGTGGAACTTAGACGAAAAACTGACCAAGAATCTCTTGCCCATCGAATATCTAGGGGGAAATGGAGACGGACTCGACGTATTTTGAGGAGACCATCACATGACTGAACAAGCCGGCCCGGCTTGTTGAATGGAAAATGAATGAGAAGTGACGAGAGTGACACCGAGTAGATGACTTTGAATATGTTGAAAGGAACAGAAGTGAGTGGAATGCAGATATGGTAGTGAAATTTTATGTTCCATTGGGAACGCACAGAATGAATAATATAAAAGCAACAATAATATTAACCATAACGACTTGTTTTTGATTGCCTGAAAAGCAAATTAATGAAAACACTGACTATATGTATGTCATGAACATGAAGAGAATTAAAAGGAAGCATGAAAGTACAGTGTTCTCAAGCGACTGCCATCCTATTATCATTTGTTTGAAGTAGTGATTTATTATGTCTGCATATTAAAAAATTTGATTAGGGCTTTATAATTACCGATTATGCCTATCACTAGAGCTGGACACTTGTAATGCATATGAATTTATGTATGGAGATTAATTAATATTATCTACCAAAGTAAACACTACTGACGTCATTACTGTCTGTGATTATTAATAAGTCATGGGATGGATATGATGCCTTTGCTAAAAAATATGCTTTTTCTAACGGCAGGACACAGTAGTATTTGGTAGAATAATTGTTTATAAGGCGAAATGATATACAACGAAGGCAAAATACTTAGACATAATATACATAGACTACTTATAAATGTTTGTCGGCAGCACACACTCCAATATTACAAAACAAAACACAAATATAAGTGAAGGTAATTATTGAAAATTATAATAACAATGATAATAATAATAATTTGCTTTATTCCAAAACAGTACTTGTGATACAGAATGGAATTCTCAGCATTTTACTACAGTATTGCATCCAGTTAGTACATTAACAATAAATAAAATTCTAAATAGATTAAGGGTGATCTCAGTTAGTTTTGACAACAACATATTGGCATGTCCGTAGCAAAGCCGAAATTGAACAGAGTGTTTGAAGGTGTTAGAAAAGTAGGTGCTGTCATCTATACTGGCGTAAGCGGAAGAAAGAAACAAAGCAGCACATAACAACAACAAAAGAGAAAAGGAAAAGAAAGAAAGAAAACATTGTACCTATAAATGATATGAGTTGGAAAGACGAGATCCAGTTCTTCTACTGACTATTTAATAAGTTATAGGTATGACGCCTAATGCTTTCTTTATCGCACAGAACACGAGCTAAGTAGGGCATGGTTGAGTAAACGTACTTGCTAGTGCGAGCATATAGTATTCTATATAGGCTTCTGGTTTTGCCTGATGAGATACAAGAGGAGAGTTGTGAATGAAGACAGTGGTGTGACTTAGATAAAATGGATTTAGCCCATTTTTCACATGAATCCAAGTGCCTGTCAACCAGAATATTAACAAGCTGGTTAAGTGTCACGTTGCTTACCCTGCTGACAACCTTTAACATCCTGCGTAAAAAGGTATAGTCTTTCTTCAGTAGCCCTGGAAAAACTAAGAGAGAACAATAGAGAATAATAGGCAGAATGCAGGAGTTCACGAATTGTAGGAGTAAATGTTGGGTTATTCCAGCGCGTTTTAACTTGGTGATGTAGAAGGTAAGACGGAATATTTTCTTAGAGATCATCAAGATATTAGACGACCAGGAAAGATCACCAGATGGAATGACGCCTAGATATTTAATTTCCGACTTGGTTTCTATTTCAGTGCCATCTATGTTGCACACCACGTGAGTGCTAACCAGTTTGTTTAGGTCAGATTTATGCCTAAAGGTGAAATTGACTGTTTGGCATTTAAAGGGTTATAAGGTTAAACCGTTTTCCTTGAACCACAGGCTGATTTGTGATAAAAAGCCATTTAGTTTGGAGCAGTCACTTTGACATTTGACAGGCAAAGATACAATCAGGTCGTCAGCATATGTAACAAAATTAATGTCATTTGAAGATGGTAAGTTATGTATAAAGAAGGAAAAGAGAAGTGGGGAGAGTACAGCACCTTGGGGGCCACCAGCTTCAGTAAGCTGGTCATGAATTGACATTAGATAGGGAATCACTGAAAGCCAGAGAGTATTGAACAGTCGGTTTCTCCTAGATTTCAATCTTCTCTGGAGACAAAATAAAAATGGCAGTTGGTGGTTAAACTTTTAATTATTCAAAGGCCCAAGAAACAATATTTCAATATCGTCAAATGGATTGCAAATACATTTCAAGTTAATTTCCATTTATATTAGATAATAAAAAAATATTATTAAATTGCAGTTTGAGCAAGCGAAATTTTATAAAGCAAGAACTACCTTGACATATGTTTCTTAGAGCTGTGGAAAGAGCTACAGCCTGAAGACAAACGGGCATTATCTGTAAGTACCAGCCGTTTAATTTCCTTCCACCAGTGGTCGATGATTCCGATTCTTCTTGTAGTTCTTTCGTCAAAGTCTCCAATAAACCAGTCATATTCCTAGAAACTTCTAGTTTTCAATACAAAAGACGAAGGGGTTAAAAAATGATGTGTGATTTATTTCAAGGAAATTGTAGTTTTTCTACAAGAATACAAGCTATGAACTACACATTCGTAGGAAGTGAACTTTGTTGAACAACGGGAGATGGTTGTTTTTCTGTTCCCCTGTATCTTGACGCTGTGAGTTGCGAAGCTGATTTGAATGGTATGTTGTTGCTGTTTAAGACGATTCTTTCAGAAGTTTTTTTTTCATTCCTTCACGTTCCTAGTAGAACATAGGGCTTCAAGCTAGAGGCTTAAAGTTTCGGTAGCAGTGTTTATTTTTACAGGATGGGGTTGCTAGCCTCATGCCCAATCTTTCCTCTTTACCAGCTTTATTTCTGACTTTTGGAGGTAAAGGAGTTCCTCTGTGGCCGGGAATCGAACCCCGGACCATGTGCATGGTTGGCGAGCGTCCTAACCGCTATGCTACCGATGCCTTTCGGAAGTTTACTGTTGATAATTTCAATTTGGCAAGTACTGTTGCTTTACGTGAGTGACAGAAAACCGGACAGAAAATAACTGATTAAAGTGATCCAGATGCAAAACATTTGTTTGAATCTCATCAGTAGTGCGATCAGATTGATTCAGTAGAGCCACCCAACCCAATTCACAAAGCCTACATTCGCGTGACAGTATCTATGACCCTTAATCATCCATTATAATTATTTAAAAATCGCTCTCTGAAAGTAAAAGTCGCTCTAGGTTTTAAAATGTTGCCAAAACGTTTGTTTCTATTGATTTGGAAAAGACAGAAATATCTTCCGTTAATCTTAGGACTACTTTGTTCGAAAGTTACTCAAAACCCATTTGATCATAGGGAATAAAAGGACAGTTTCAGCGAAGAAAATTTCCTTCTCGACGAAGTCATCAACAAGGCTGTACATTCGTGTATTTAAAATAAATGGGTAGGAAAGTTCCAGAATAATTTCTAATCAAGGGTCAGATTAATAAAATTACAATTAGGAATTAAAATGCCATAATAAACAGGGAGACGGATAAAACGCAAACAAAGTAGTATCATAATTACTGAAGAGACTGACATATTGTACAATTAAGGGTTAGAAATGTAGAAATAAAAACAATAGACAGGATGTTTGGATAAAAAATCTACTGAGATCATAAATAATGTGACGAATAATTGTTTGTGCAATATGGGATTAAAAATGTAGAAATAATAAAATAACAATATAGACAGGAAGTTCGGATGTAAAAATATGGTAGTGTAAATAGGGATTAAGAAAAACTTAAAATAACATGAATAAACAGGAAGTTTGGCTAAGAAAGTCAATCAATAGTCACTATTAGAAGAATTACCTTTTTATGATGGCCACGGCAGGGACAAGGGTTGAACGTATTTCTTTTGAACACGTAGCTTGGGTTTGAGCTTTTGAATGGCTAGTGCCTCGGCTATGCCCAGATGTCTTAATTTTATTCCCTTTGATAGGTTTGATAGAATCTTAAAAATTATTTTCAAGTATTCTTCGAATGGTGCTGAATGTCCTGAATTCACTAGATGTTCTGTCACTGAAATATATGCACGTTTTCGTTCTCCTTTTACTAGCCAGGCTGGATAGTGTTCACGAGCGCGTTTTCCAAGTTGGCGCATGGTACGGCCGATGTACTCAGCTCCGCAAGAGCAAATAAACTGTTAATTATGGTACTACTCTGTTTGAGTTTTATCCATCCCCCTGTTTATCATGGCGTTTCAATTCCAAATTGTAATTTTATTAATCTGACCCTTGATCAGAAATTATTCTGGAAATTTCCTACCCATTTATTTTAAATACACGAATGTACAGCCTTGTTGATGATTTCGTCGAAAAGAAAATTTTCTTCGCAGCAGCTGTCTTTTTATTACTCAAAACCGTTATTCGATGAACTTACAAGAATGAGTTTCTAAAAGCGTCCATGATGACTGAATCTTCATTTCTTAATCAAGTTACAGTGCACCAAACTGTTAAGTTTACTGTGTTTTTTGGCTTATTGCCTGCATTACTTGAAGAATCTATTAGTTTTAGTTGGAACCTAAGAATAGACATATATATATATATGTACAGTGAATAACAAAGTAGATACTGGAGGTAATATATATTCGTGATGTCTCCTGTACGAATTTTCAATGGCATGGAAATGAAGATCTTTATGGAATAAAATAGAAGGCATGAACTGAAATCAGAAAATACGGAATGTAGAAAACTTTTGAATCTCAGTCTAAGGTTGATAAATCACGTTGCAGAAGACATTTATACATATATGGGAAACAGGCAGTAGTTACTTTTTGCTTCTGCAGACAGAATTTGTGACTAAAGTGATCTGTTTAACTTTTTTGATCCCATGTACTAAATTTAGTGAAGTGTGATGACAACCAGAACATTTGAATTTCTTTTAGAATTAACAGAGACTGAATATATATATATATATTTCACACTCCGTTTGGTAATATATCTGATTATTGGATTCTGTTGTCTCTTGACATATGTGACGCATTAAACCAAAAAGAATATTTCTTCATTATCTGCAGTTTTCAATTAGTGTTTATACGCTTGAATGAACAGAATATCTAGTGAAATGGCAAATATTATTTATGCACGTGAATACTGACTTCTAACAACAGTAGTACATGGTTGTACTATAAAGGATACGTATATCCAGAAAATACCGAATTCAGAACTGTTGGTCACCGAATGCGCAAGACTATGAATGATATACCTCGCTGATTTCATCTTTCTAGTCTATAACATTTTCTTGCCAGTGTCAGGTCAAAGGAGACGCAGCTAGTGAATTACCGGCATCGAAACTCGAAAGATTATTTCCTTATTCAGGATCTGTGGTTCTAGTAGGAAGCCGTGACCAGTAAGGTACAGTAGGCTGTAGGTGAGGCAGTAACTCATCGAAGAAGACATTGTTAAGTGGTCGCGCTTTGTCGTGAATTTACAGAAGTTAGAAATCATAGGCCATTGGGTTAGGTCTCGGTGGCTCAATGGTCTACGGGCTCACTAGCCTTGTAACCAGAAGGTTCTTGGTTCGAACCTTGTGCGTGGGTGAGTACTAATGAAGAGTCCTAAACTAGCTTGACGAAACAGCTGTCTAGTACTCCCAGGTTTTCTAATGGTTCTCTAACTGATGTCAGCTCATGATGAAATCCTCCAACCAATTAAAAAGCCTTACAAAACCAATACTTGTAAATAGCTAAAACATCCTTTGCCGCGACACTATGTTTAAAATTCACCAATCGTTAAATAGCTGCAAAGCAGGTAAATGATAAGCTAATGAGTCTGGTCATTTGAATTTACAATTGTAAATTTAACTGCCCCTGTGATGACGACTCGGAAAGCCCACCGTCACTTTTCAGAGCATTGTTTAATTTGGTTAGATAAAGCGTTTTTATGGTCAGCCAGGAGTTCCATATTGGCACAACTCGTAAATATAGTGCACAAGACTGATAGAAATTCACCCTTTACAATTTTATGCAAGGTGCCATCTCAATTCTGTGCATTCATACGCCTTCGATTGCCAACATTACTGAGGCAGCTGCCATGACAAATTTTCAACTCAATCTCTATATTCAAGAAAAGTTTTTTTCAATCTTCTCCCCTATCCGTGGCCTTCAGCCCCAACCTAGAGTGTTTATCTCTCCCGATGACACCAGATAACTGCAAAAACCTTAGTTTCACATATAATAATATTATCTAATCGCTGTGTGATAGTAGTTATTTTCCCCTACTAGTATAATTAGATTATGCAAACAGTTGAAGGAATTTATCCCGGTAATTATCATGATCACCTCTATTATCGACCCTACTCATACCACTGAACTTCTATTATACATATATATAGGCCTGATTGTATAAGTCCGTATTGTTTCAGACGCCTATGACTAATATTTAATTATGTAATTGTTAAGCCTGATGGTAATTTACACAAAATACATATTTACGTAAATCGTGTCCTATAAATCTAAATTTCCCGTTGTGGTGCAGTTTGATAATTATCATTCACAGAGTCGGTTCGTTTGATTCGCTAGAGAATTTGAAAGTTAATTTATCAAAGATATACTGCTTTATTTCATCATTAGAGGGAACGGGTTCATTTCTCATTTCCAAGTGTTGGTTTATAGGGATTGGATTGACTCTAAGTTAGATTTCATTAGGAACAGATGTCAATTAGAGGACCATTTGAAATGAAAAGGTATCAGACGATTGGTTCGTTTTGGTTTCGAACTTACTCCGTAGTCTGACGTTCCTTGCCTTGATCCCCAATGGAACAATGGGCCCACAATACTAAAGAGTCACAAACCATAATGAAACATTTGTCTAGTACGCTGTCATTATTATTAGTTTTCTGAATGACGAGGTGATGGAATCTAACATATAGTCAAATGAATCCCAAACTTTCAACACTAAGAAATGATTGCATGGAGGATTTCATCATAAGCTGACATCAGTTAGAGAACCACTCAAAAACCTGGGAGTACTGGACAGCTGTTTCATTCTAGTTTGGGACTCTTCATCAGTACTCACCCACCGGGGTTTGAACGCAGGACCTTCTGGGTACAAGGCTAGCAAGCTCGTAGACCATTGAACCACTGGGACCCAATCCAATGGTCCCAGGTTTTCCAGTGGTTCTCTAACTGATGTCAGCTCATGATGAAATCCTCCACGCAATCAAGCAAAATCCCTACAAAATCAATACTTAGAAATGAGACTAGACCCATTTTTTCTAGTAGTAAAACCGGTTAATATTTTAATTAAGAAAAATTCCAAATTTAAACATTCAGAAAGCAAAAGGATTTAGTGAAGAAATATTGGATCGGGTCCCAGTGGCTTAATGGTATACGAGCTCGCCTTGTAACCAGAAGGTCCTGGATTCGAATCCCGGTGGGTGCGTACTGATGAAGAGTCCCAAACTAGGACGAAACAGCTGTCCAGTACTCCCAGGTTTTCCAATGGTTCTCTAACTGATGTCAGCTCATGATGAAATCCTGTGACCAATCAAATCCCTACAAACCAACACTTGAAAATTTACTTTTCAATTATATCCTCACCTCTGGCTCCATTCCAATGCATATATATATATATATATATATATATATAAACATATCATTTTTTATTTCGATACACAACAATTTACCAGTCAACAATAATTAGTCAGTATCAACATGTCAATGGGGTGATAATTAACGAAGAAAATTATTACACACAATTAAAAGGCAGGAATGGCTATAACACGTGGATTGTATAACGCATAGTTTTGGAAAAATGAAGAATAATTAAGGAATAGGCGATTGCTCAAGTTGATTGCATAACAGATTGTTAAAGGAAAATAAAACGATCAGAGATATAATAGTGAGAAAAATAATAAAATAATTTGGACAGTTACAATTTCTAAATGTTTAGGGGGAGGTGGGGTGAAGTAGTTCAGTTTATACACTCATGTAACGGTAGCAAAGATAAGGAGAGTGGCTTTACAAATTTCTTCTGAGCACAAAGGTTTGGCTTATTCAGGTGGATTCGTATCGTTTCAGCTGTATGTAGAAGACGAACTCGTAAAGTGAAATTAAGGTTAGTAGGAATGCGATAAATAATTTTAAATGCTGTATTAACATCAACTATTTATATATTTATGACAACAGACGACGAGAGTTGACCTAAGACTTTCAACTGCCTCAAGACTTTAGTTTGCGTAAATAGGTTTTCGAACTGGACTTGCACATCCATCTTATTAATCCTAACATGGTTATTACAGAACTTATTACCATGGGATAATACTTGCAAACGCCACGCACTGAATCAGACTGACTCACTCAAATCATGTATCAAAGAATGTCACAGAAAGGTTCTAACTGACTAATAATTGTTAACAAGCATATCGCCACTTGATCGGTAAATTGTTGTGTATTGTAATAAAAATGCTATGTACATCAGAGTACAGACAGAGATGAGGATCTAATTGAAAAGTAATAATTTCTTCACCCAATCCCTTTTCTTTCTAAGTTAATATTGGTTTCACGAATGAACCTTGAAATCATGGCAAGAATCAAAGATATCTTCTGTGTAGATGATGATTAGACTACTGAAGTATTCGAACCAGGAAATGAGCGTCATCTGATGGCAGCCATATCCCCTTCATAACTCAGGAAAAATATGAACATAATATCTGCAAGAGACATATTATATCTTATATGCAAAACTTTGATTTACAAAGTTGGCTAATCGTTGACATTTAATACCGAATCTGAAAGACTATGAATATGAGGATGAATCAAAAACACTTGTGAAAATTACCGTTTCTTAATGAATACTTCTGTGTTTAGGTTATTCCGTAATGCTGGAATGTACCTACAAGATCAATGAATCAATTTTTAAATGTAATTGGTCTTGTGTTCATGCACACATGCACCTTAAAATTATCTGTTTTAGTAAAACAACGCTGGGCGCAAATATTTCAGAATAAAAAGGGATGCGTAGTGACACTGTTTTTATTCAGTAAGAATAATCTTTGACTTATGAACAACCAATTAACTAATCAGTTAAATGGAATCACTTTCTTTTACATTCACAAGAATCAGACTAACCTCAATGTTTCTTTTATTATTATAATATTAGTATTATTCCCTTGAGTTCCGAGTGGAACATAGGGCTTCAACAACACATCTCCACTTTCTTCTATTTTCTGCCATCCTCTTCAGCTTGAACCACGGTTGACCAAACTGTCTAATCTCTTCCTCACACGATCTCTTCAGTGTCACCCCCGCACTCACGATCCACTCGTCGCTTCCCATATGGATTC
The DNA here is from genome assembly GCA_944472155.2 of Trichobilharzia szidati. Lineage (NCBI taxonomy): Eukaryota > Metazoa > Platyhelminthes > Trematoda > Strigeidida > Schistosomatidae > Trichobilharzia > Trichobilharzia szidati. The sequence continues at coordinate 47,622,180 of OX235276.1, read as the reverse complement.
CACTCGAGCGATGGCTTGCATTGTGCACGATGTCATTCGACGGTCTCCTCAATGTATGCCCGATTCACTTTCATTTTCTCCTACATATTTGTTAAGCGATCGGCTCTTGGTTGGTTTGTTGCCTGCCAGAGTTTCTTGTTGCCTATTCTTTCTGGCCGGCTGGCCACCTGGTCTTCAGTATAGAACCAGTGAAGAGGGCAGCTATCGACAAAAGTCTGCAACCTTTTGGAAGTCCTCTTCGTGACACACTGACTAAGTTATTGACCCGTGTAGAACTGACTGACTTCACATCTGTTTTAAGAATCAGAATCTTGCTCTGTATACTGGCTGATTGCAGAAGTTTTCCAAACTGATATCAGGTTGATGAAGGCGTATCTTACCTTTTCAATCCTGACAGGCTTTGACGTAACCACACATTCCGCCCACATGTGGTTGAAACGATGCTTCCTAAAATTTATGAAGAAAGTGAGTCGTCTCTGTCAAATCTGTTCCATTGGTGATGACTGGCGCTGATTGTTGCTGTTGTTGCTGTTCGTCTGTTATCTTCATCACCTGCATCTTCTCTATGTTCACTTGAAGTCCCGTCTTCACTGCACTGCTTCTCCAGCCACTTTGTTGGTTTTCGCCTGCTTGTAAGTCTTGGAGTTTGTGTGACATCAATCATAAGTCAACCACGCGCGAAATTCAAATCTTCTTGATTCTTTTTGTCGGTCGTCGAACATATTTCTGTCTCCTCGCTCTCAACGCACACTCCGACGCATAATGCAGTCCACCACAATTAGGAATATCCTCGTGGATGATAGTAGGCAGTCAGCCTTGTCTTACTCCTGTATTCATTTCGAATGCCTCTCTGAGGTTCCCGTTGTTCATCACCTGACACATGCCAGTATCGTATAGCCAGCTGTTGAATGAGGTTTGTGAAGATTTGCGCACTGCATGCTGTAGTGTTGAAGCAGTTTGTAAATTAGTTCTCGTTCAACGCTGTCTGTTGAAGGCCTTTTTGAAGTCGATGAAGTTGAGGTGGAGGGAAGTTTGACTGCCATTCTATGCTTTTTTCGATGACGATGCGTAGAGTTGCAGTTCGATCAGCACACTTTTACTACGATTAATTGATGAGTTGTGTAGAAGAGAGGCATTCTATCCCCTTTTATTTATGGCATTGCAATCATGATGCATTGTCTCCATTAATAGATTCTTGGTCTAGTACATAATGTATTTCTCTGTTTGATTACGGATTCGAATCAGTTCGATAAGTATTGAAAATTAGGGAGTATCGGATGGCCATTTGTCTTAGTGTGTGTGACACCTTAGAAGCATACATTAGTGATCCCACCACGGGAATCAAACCCATGGCATTTAAGTTACCAGGCAAGCTGACTGACCATTCTGCCACTGAGACAGAATCAAATGACCCGGTAGTGAATTCTGAATTCTGTCAGTTGATAATTTAAATAATGCGCCCTTCAAGAGTCGAAAAACTAAGCATAAAAAGTCCATATGCTTTACACTTTTTCTAACTTTTTCGGTCAGACTGTCTATCCTGCATAAATACTTTCCCAGGAAGATAACTAAGTAGAGGAGGAAATGGAAAATGTAAGAGACTTTTCAGATTACTTAGTACACAACATAAGCTAAACCCTTATTTCAAAAAAGAGTGAACACTATCGAAAACATAGGAATAAGAATGATTCACTTCGACAATATGGTTCCCTTATATAATAAAGGCATACATGTGAGTTATCTAATATAGGTTCCCGTGTAATAGACTCTTCATTACTGTGTCTGGACTTTGAAATGAAGCATTCACAGGTGAATGCTGAACATCAGTCAAAAGGAGGGTATCTAAGTTAGTAACACAAATCTTCTCGGTAATTTCAGATGATCTTTATATCCATTCATGGGATAAGTGATATCCATTATGGATGGGGTATTACTTCTATCTCGGATTTGAAACTTTTATCGACGAACATTCTAAAACAACAAACATTTAACTGGGAATTTTTTTCGACAACCTCCTCTTCTTCGGGCTCCGCATATGTAAATCGAGCAGACTAAGCATAATAAAGGTAGGATCATAGCTCAGAAACAATAATAATACTGGATAGAATACAGTTCACTTGAAGTGTAAAGGATAAACTGACAGGCAGCCATATTTGATAGTGGTCAGGTCACAAGGGGATGAGTTATAATCAGTGAAGTGAGATTCAAGTTTGAGTACAATAAACAAGTGAGATGAAAGTGCTTAAAAGAAAAGGCTCACTCACAAGATTTCATCAACAGATATGGTGAGAATGAATGCGAGAAACCAAATATAATTACGGTCAGTATAAACACTGAGTTTTATTCAAAATGACTTGAAAGGCGTTGATATTACGACTGTGATAAATTGACAAACTAGTACGGTACTGATGAGGACATAACCTTTAGGTAAACTATGTCTTTATGCTCCAAAAATCCTACTGGTTGACACAGTAAAAATTCGACAAACACACCTAATACGCTACCTCCAACTTCGCATATCATTTCACATGTGTCTGTGGGGGTAGCTACACTGAGAGAACATAAAGGGGCACCGATGTCAGATTTTTTGGACATGCATTAAGGAACCTTTAATTAAACAGACTAAATAGCTTAAATTTGTCAGTAATTAGATGCCTAGTTGTCACAGGACACTGAGTAAACGTGTTGGGGTCAACTAAAACAACTAACAGACATAAAAACTCAAGTCTCCTTTGGTTTACTAAGGTTATCGCAGTTAAATGGTTGGAGCCTGAACTATGCGTTCGTCATTGGACTTGAATTACTCTGATTACTCTGGTGCTGGCAGATCTTTGTTTTCTAATTTGCATCAATTTGAACAAAGTAAGAACTACAGATTTCGCAGAATGAAGTAGTACCATCTTTTATTTCGTTACCTTCTCGTCAGCTGCTTACAGGGAAAAGACATTATTAAATGTATCTACAAAAACATTTTTAACATACTTGCACAGAGTTCATTTTAAACAAAAAAATCAGTCGATCAGTATATGCATACACTAATAATATATATATGCAATATTAAACACTATTCCGAACAATAATGATCATGCACAATGAAAACTTTTCAGCATTTCGCATTCGGATGAAAGAGAGATGAAACATATCCAGTTACCAGGGCAAAGAAAGACTGATAACCGCTTCTTTCTGCACGCATTAATCAGGTTTCAGGCACTTGATGGAAATGGCTTCAGCAGACTTAAGGAGAATTGAGCTCTTTTCCTTATTGATAATTTTGAACGACTTTTCGACGTCCACGTCATGACCCGTGTCAAGGCGATGCCTCGTGATGGAACTGTTTAAAGCATTTGTTCCCTTTAGACATAAGCTTTTTGGTACATGTTCAGAAAATCGTAGATATGCCCTTCTTTTTGTATTCCAATGTAACTGCTCCTGCAGATACATGTACATCTGTACATACAGTTGGAGTTAACATGAGAAGGATATCTATCGATTTTTGATTGCACCAGAGAGCAAGTTGTTCGATAGACGGGAACGAGCTTAACTGCAGGATAGGCTATAGCTAGTGATGTACTCAGCCTTCTGTTGATCATCTCTGTAATGTTTTCGCCTTTATAATCAAGCTCAAAGTAGATTGTCTTTTTACCTACTGTGATTTGTTTTACATTTGTGACTTCAGATCTTCCATACTTGTTAATGAACATTTGAGGGTACCCACTGCTCTTCAATGTCCTTTCAAGAAACTCAGATTCCTCCTCTAATTTCTCTATAGAGCATATTCTCCTTGCTCTACAGTACAAAGTCTTGACTAGTCCGCGTTTAAAACTATTTGGACAAAAACTATTGAAATGTAAGTATTGTCCTTTCCATGTAGACTTTTGATAAATTGACTTCTGAAGACTACCATCTTCTAGGCGTCGCATGGCAGTGTCGAGGAAGTGGAACTTTCCGTCACTTTCATGTTCCATAGTAAACTCAATATTGGTGTAAGCAATAAGGAAAAGAGCTCAGTTCTTCTCAAGTTTTGCTGAAGCTATTTCCATCAAGCGCCTGAAACGTGATTTGTGCATTCAGAAAGAAACAGTTATCAGTCTTTCTTTGCCTTGCCTGGTAACTGAATACTTTCATCTCTCTTTCATCTAAATACGTGATGCTGAAAAGTTTCCATTGTATATGATTATTATTGTTCGGAATAGTGTTTAGTATTACATATATATATATATATAATTACTGTATGCATATATTGATCGATTGATTTTTGTTGTTGTTTGAAATGAACTCTGTGCAAGTATGCTAAAGTGTCTTTGCCCTTTAAGCAGCTGATGAGAAGGCAACAAAATAAAAGATTGTACCACTTTATTTTGCAAAAAGTGTAGTTGTTGCTTTGTTCAAATTCATTAAGGGGAATAAATGTATGAAATTTCTGAAAAATCGCATCACTTTGTTTGTTTCGCATTTTTGTCTTTAACTTTCATATTTCACTTGATATTTCATTCTTTGAGTTCTAGTGACTGTATCACGTCATTATGCCTTTATTAGACGTCAAACTCACCAAATTTTAATTTTTTTTATCTTCCTCCTCTAAATACTAAATTTTATGATGTCTGATAGTGAAACTGTTACTAACTTGTCAAACTGTTTATAATGCATCCCCCCCTAACATCAAGTGGGATGAGCTCAGCATAAAATCAAAGGATGACAGATAATAATATTAGTGTGATTTGAACTAGGTGAAAGGGAGTTAGATGAGTACAGAGATGGTTATTATAGTGTAGAAGGGTATAAAAAGACATGAAAATATGAGGCAATTACATCCATGATGACCTATGGTGGACGGAAGCAAACACGGAGGCTGAATGATAAGCTTTGTTATTGGTAATAATTTGAGCAAAATTACCAATAAAAAAACTTATCATTGTGTGTAAACCTATGGAATATAATTGTACCTGATGTGATCTATTCCACAATGATGAAATCCTTCATACAATCAAACAATATCCCTACAAAACCAATGCTCACTAGCGACTGGTCCTATTAAGGCAGTTAACCTGGGGTTCTAGTGGGAAGCCATGGCCAGTAGGGTACAGCAGGTTGAAGATGAGGCAGTAACTGATCGAAGAAGACATTTTGAAATGTTCGCGCTATGTTGTGAATTGACAGAAGTTAGAATTCATGGGCTGGCCATCGGATCGGCTCCCAGTGGCTCAATGGTCTACGAGCTCGCTAGCCTTGTAACCAGAAGGTCCTGGGTTCGAATCCCGGTGGGCGCGTACTGCTGAAGAGTCCCAAACTAGGACGAAACAGCTGTCCAGTACTCCCAGGTTTTCCAGTGGTTCTCTAACTGATGTCAGCTCATGATGAAATCCTCCATACAATTAAACAAAATCCCTACCAAACCAATACTTGAAAATATTCCACAATGGTCAAATGTTTTACTGACAGTACTTATCTACTCTTAAGAGCATGAGGTATGACCATAATTGATTTTAGTGTGGAGTTCGCTATCCACTGAATGAGATAATTTAGCACTATTGATTTACTCAGTTATTCTTTTTCCGAGCCAAGCTGATACATGTTTACCAATAGGCAAAGATAAATTCCTGAGTATGATTTACCTGGAAGTAGTTAAATTTGTCTTAATTTTTCTACAGTTTTACGAAAGATAAAACACATACTTATGTTCAGAATGACTTTACACAAATGTTCAACATAGCAGTGTAACGACAGAAAACAAGGGCCAGGCAACAGATCGTTTATTGAGAAAATCAACAGATATTTATCGTTTTTTATGTATTTTATTATTATTATAGTTAGTGGGAAGCAAACTCTTCTGATTGGTTGTTTTCTTTCTGAAGGTTATTCTGTTATATCTCTTTTTGGCCGTTTCTTAGAAAGTTAAGCCATATATCTGAGAATCGTATTTGCACACGTTAAGTCTGCTATGATTGGTTGGTGAGTTCCTAAAGGTTAGGCTTTGTTATTGTTTTTTCTCATGCCCTCAATCCATAATGCAAACAGTGACGTAAATTGTTGTCTACAATTTCGGATTACAGATAGCTCTCACCACAGTAGTACAGATAGTAGATGCATTCCTCTACATTATTACATTTCACTTTGTATGAAATCACTGAATGGAGTGTTGTTATCACTAAATCCATTTGTCTGCGGGAATTTTATTGATTGATTTCAAGTTGTAACACGAACTGACATCAATTAAAGAATTACTAAAAACCAAAGAGTACTGGACAGCTACTTTCTCTAAGTTTTAGACTCTTTAGCATTGGACATATATAACTGCATCGGGGATCAAACACAAGACACTTAGATTCCCAGACAACCACTTTAACGACTACAATGATCACCAGTGACTGAGACACACAAAGTCGAGTGAGAGAACAAACATTCGAAGATGAGGTTGGCTCGCGTTTACGCTATTATTATGATCATTACTACTATCATTAATAAGATTGTTACTGTTATTATCAACATCCGTTATTTGGGGTCCCGGGTGGTACATAATGCTTCATCAGTAATATCACCACCGTGTTCGTCTTTCTGCCACCATTTTAAACTAGATTCATTCCTGTTTTAAATCATTTATTTCCTCTCAACATGATCTTCTCCAATATTTCTGTCACACACACAAACTAAGACCAACGGTCCCATAGGGAATTCTTCTATGCATTTTCTATCAACTATTTCGAAATTTTCAAGTATTGGTTTTGTAGGGATTTTGTTTGATTTAATTGGGGGATTTCATCGTGAGCGGACATCAGTTAGAGAACCATTGAAAAACACCTGTAGGGAGTACTGGACAGCTGTTTCGTCCTAGCACTTTGGGACTCTAACTGATGTCAGTTCATGGTGAAATCCTCCAAACAATCAAACAAAATCCCCTACGAAAACCATTACTTGAAAATGGGTCTGATGCTCACTAGCAACTGCAACTATTCAGGCAGTTACCAGGAGTTCTAGTGGGAAGCTGTGACCAGTAGGGTACAGCATGTCGACAGGGAGGAAAAATACTCGCCGAAGGCATTGGCTTGTGGTTGCGAGATGTCGTGAATTGGCAGAATTTAGAATTCATTGACTGGATTGGGTCCCAGTGGATTAATGGTCTACGAGCTCACTAGACTTGAAACCAGAAGGTCCTGGGTTCAAACCCTGGTGGATGAAGAGTCCCAAACTAGGACGAAACAGTCGGCTGTTCAGTACTCCCAGGTTTTCTAATGGTTCTCTAACCGATGTCAACTCACGGTGAAATCCTCTAACTGTTTAATAATTACAAGGATATGTCATTTTCTACAGAATAGTAATTACCACTAAGCTACTACTTGTACAAGCATGTTGTGTGGACGAGTGTTCATAAATATTAGTGCCAGATGCAATGTGTACTAACTGAAAATCGTTTTCACTATTCAGCTGATACTTTAGTACAGTTTGACTAATATTACTGCATACATAGTTTAATGATTACCTTGTAAACATGAAGACAATCCTGAATGATGGACCTGATCAGCTTATAACTTAAAGGTTCTTGATCTATTCGTTGTAAGATTTGAAGGCTTATATTACAGAAGTGCTTCATTCTATGGTAAGATGAATGACCAGTGTTTCATCGTTTAAAATGGCCCCCTCAAATGATGGTAGTTCTTAAAGACACCTATATGAAACTCATTAGACCTTCATAAATCTGAATTCTCTGTTCATGAATATGTTGTATGTTTCAAATTGTACTTATCTTATGAATATATGCCACTAAAAGCTTCGTGAAGACCAATAAATCACAAAAGCTTAAACTATGGAATCTATGAGTTAGCATTATTCAAAAATTCGGTCCTAAAGCTACAGTGTATTGCTTAATAATACAAGGTTAATGAAAATTCTTATTATTTGTTAGAATTCTCCAAGAATCAGCGTCAGTTAGAGAGATCATTAAAAACTAAGGAGAAATGAAAAGCTGTTTCATCCAGTTTTAGGAATTTTCAGTAGTAGTACACACTCATGACCTTACCAGTTATCAAACCCACTACCACTAGGTTACGAGTTCAAGTTTGTACTACCTGGTTTTCGATGATTTCTAAATAATCCTGTTTCAGAACAAGATTTTGAGCGAACAATTATTTTCGATAACTTCTTCTTCTTCAGGCTCTACAGTTATAAATCCATGAATAATAGAGTACATATAGCCAATAAAGGCAAATGAAAATAATAATATCAGAAACTGTATTGGGGTGCATGTGTAAGTTGAGATGATAGTCCATTAGTTAACATAGTCAATCAAATGTGTAGAGGGTGTATAGTCAGAAAAATGTGATGAAGTGTGAATTTAGAACAACACATTTAAGCGAACAATATTGTTTTCAATTAGATCTCATCAGGCTTAACTCTAATATATATAAGTTTACAAATAAAATTCAAATATAAACCAATCATGGTGTTTTGTCTATAGGATAATACGATGGTGAATATAAATTGTGCAATTAATCATAATAGTAGTAATGATAATAATAATAATGGTCTTATCAATAATAAGGATGAAAAAGTGAGGCAATCTGTGATAACACGAATAATGAAAAACGGCATGATTAAATAAACAACTGTTCAGGTGGAAGTAGTCGATAAAGGCTAGTAAAAACAAATGAACCGATTAAGTAATGTTAGATTGTAAGGGGAGGAAATGAAACACGTTTATAATGAAGATAAGATTAAGGGATGATAAGAAAGGGGTTGAAAATATACACAAAGGGTGGTGTAGAAGTCATTAGTTGGTTATGTCTTAATAGGCCAGGGGAGGTATAATGGCTGTACGAACTTTTTTTGAATACATAGTTTAGGTTTAGTACTTCAAATGCCTATCGCCTCAGCTGTGTGCAGTAAACGAAAACGAAGTCTAGTGGAAAGATTCGGTTGGTTGCGGCGAATTACTTAGAAGGCTCTCGTTTTCGCGATTACATGACCGCTATCAATTAAGTGTGACAAAACTGAGCTACGGATTGTTTTCGTCTGTCCTTTGCCAATTGGGTGATATAGTGCTGTTTTATAGTCAACAGGATACAAGTGTCATCGGGGTGAGAGAAATGCGATAACCACAAAATACATACAAACACACATTAACAAAGGGGACACTGAATGTGAGGGCTGACCGATTATGTCTAATGGTAAAATAAAGGGGCTAAATTGTAAATTGGAATAAGATGTTACAGAATTGGTAGGCTTAGTATAAAATCACAAAGGTTGACAAAAAATTAAGGGTAACAATGAGGTGAAATAAACTGGATGGAGAAATGGATAATAAAGACATGATATCACAAAATGATAATATTGATACGAAAAATTACGATCCTGGTGACCTTATAGTTAGCCAGGATAGACAGAGAGAGTGAATAAGTTTTTTCTGTACACATAGGTCTGGTCTCTCTCTATTAATCTCTAAAGCCCCAGCTATGGCTAGGAGGAGTAATCGTGTGCCTTTGGGGAGATTGTTTGGTACTCGATAGACAACTGTAAATGACTCCTCTACTTTGATGCTGTGTTCGCTATCCACTAGATGAGACAGAATTGCACTATTTAATGATTTGGCTGCTCTTTTCCCAAGCCAAACAGGAATATGTTCACGAGTGCGTAAAGATAAATTCTTTTGGGTACGACTTATATAACTAGCTCCACAGGAGCAGTTGAATTTATATACACACACTGATGTCGCCATTTTGGATAATCTATCTTTAATGCCCAGTGTCAATATCGATTTAGTTGAGAAACTGACATGCAGTTTTGCGGCATTAAAAGTTCTTTCAATTGATCTCATTAATCTACGGTTTAATATATCGCTGGATATATCGCCTTTGAATTGTACATTTTCTTACTCACTGTGCCTCGCTTAGTTTTATGTGCATTTTCATAGATATACTTCTTTACAAAGTTGGTAGGATAGTCATTTTGTAGCAAGGCGTTTGTAAGATTTATTATTTCATCTTGAATACAATCGTCGGTACATATGCGTCTAATTCTATGGCTAAGACAACGGATTAGGTTGCGT